>CM029772.1:14415661-14825661 GCA_017562165.1 Ectropis grisescens | reverse complement strand
ATCCGTTTGAGCTCTACGGTGCCACAGACAGAAACACAGGCAGACAGACATCGACGTCAAACTTATAACACCCCTTTTTTGGTCGTGGGTTAAAAACAGCTTTTTATTAATCCATTTACACAATTTCGTATTGACAGGATCGAGTTTCATAAGTTTTGTGAAATCATCCAGAAAATTGTACGCAAATTTTAGTTTATGGTTCATATTTCAAAAACCACCCGACCGATTTCGATAAGATTTATATGGGACCATTCTGGAAGCACACCCATCTGAATACAAAAAGAAATTTCAAAATCGGTGCAGAGCTTCTCGAGAAATCAGGTAACATGCATAAAAAAAACATAGGGGTCGAATTGATAACCTCCTCCTTTTTTTGGAAGTCGGTTAAAAATAGTCTTCTAACACGATTGGGTCAGTTCTCTTGTTTTAAGGGTTTATGGCAGTTTGTCTAAGTGGCCTCTACTGTCTACGTCTTTACCATCATCTATTTATTATACGAGTATTGTTTCTACTTTACTCCTCTTCCTTGCTTAAATCTTGAAATCGTATTATATACAAAGGATTACATACCTTGTTACGAACGATATTGATTTTAAGTTTACTTTCTCAATATCAGAATTGAATATTTAGTGACATTAATGTGTTTACAACGGTTTATTAATGTAACTAACTGCTCCAATATATTTTTTAACTTTTATAGGTTTACACTTGACCGCTATCTCGCCTGATGCTAAGCGACGATGCGGTCTACGATGGAACGTGGTAACCTATAAGAAACCGATTCACTCTCGATTTGAAGACACCAAGATTTAGATTATAACTATCGGGAAAAACCCACTCCGGCAACTCATTCCAAAGCCTAGACGTTTTTATCACAAACGTAGAGTCAATCCTCTTCTTCCGTGTCTTTGGAATACCCACCATGACACGGTGCCGCTTCTTCGAGTTATGAGAAGTACGCTAGAAGAAAGGGCAAGGAGGTATTAGATCATGCAGATCAGTTGCACACTCTCCGAAGTGTATCCGATAAAAAACCGATAAGCTAGCAATCTTGCGGCGATGCTCAAGACTTTGAAGTCTTTTTCGCGCTAGAATGTTTTTACCTATGAGCCTTTTCGCACGCCTCTCAATCAATTCCAGAGCCTCAAGCTGATACTTAGCCGATCCATCCCAAAGGTGCGAACAGTACTCCATACAAGAGCGAATCTGTGCTTTGTATAACAAAAGTAATTGTAAAAGTAATTTGGGTTAATTTTGCCATTTTTAACGAACGATTCAAACCTGAAGTTCGTTTAACACTTATGTCCAATTTTAGTGGTTGTAGTGTCTCTCGAACCCGTGGATATTAATAGACATGAATTAATAAATGCGTTTGCAAACGCATATCAGATTAACACACTGACAACGTCAGTCGTTGAATTCGTTATAGGCAAAGCGCCGGGGGTTTTTTTTGCAACGCAGGGGACCTGGTATTTTTATTTTAATACGTTCAAGGGTGCCCCCTAATTTAAATCCAAGTTGGCGCAGCGGGAGGGGGTTCACTTTAGCTGACATCTTGGAAAACACGTTTTATTGAATATCTCGCGAACCGCGCATCGTACGATAAAATCTGTAGAAATCATTATTGTAGATAATAATATTTGTCATCTTTTTTATTTGAAACCTTTTTTGTAAATATTTTTTTTTCTATAAAAAATACTAGGTCCCGTACGTTGCATTACAAACTTACTTTGTTTACAGCGGCGATTAGACTATTACTTATGTATAGTTAAATTTTGATGAAATTAGAATATTTCTTTTTCAAATTTGATTGTTTGTAATAATAATAAAATAAATAATTGTAATTGTTTGATTTAAAACTAAAAATTGTACAGTAGTTTTATTTTTGTGTTAACGTAATTTATGAAGCAAACTAGTTCTGTAGAATTGGTCCATTAAAAATGTTATAAAATTACTTTTTCTAAAAAATTAAACAAACAATTTAAATTTCACATCATCAATATGTGCATATACAGCTGCACCAATTTTAATACAATTTAAATGGAACTATTCGAGAAGGGTGCCCTATCAAACAAAAAAGAATTGTTAAAATTGGTTCACTCAGTTGAAAGTAGTAGTGAGGTGGCTATAAATAAGTACAGACGGATTGAGAACATCATCTTCCTTATTTAAGTCCGTTTAAAACCACCTAATAAGTTGCTTCGATAGGTATGCTGTTTTAATCATGTCCTAATTAATAGGATTTGTTTCTTATTGTAGTAATAAGATACACGGTAAAGCTACTTTTACTGCGAATACAGCTACGACTTTCCCTAAAAAATTTACTCAAACAAAACCTGCTGAAATTATTTCAAAAACAGAAAAAAGACCTTTCAACGAGACTTTATTTTATATAAATACTAGCTGTTACCCGCGACTTCATTTGCGTAGATTTTCTTTTCTCTGTCTGATGGAATTTAGTGCTTTTTAACGCTAACGTAGAGGACGTTATAAAAGAGACCCCTGTGCAAAATTTCAAGTTTTGTTTAAGCCCTGCGTTGATATGTTAGTCAGCATCTCCTTTTATATAAATGTGAATATTTGTTCAATTTTGAGTTGTTTCGGTTAACAACTATCTCGTTATCGGAATTTAGTGTTATTTCTCGCGGAAAACATCAGTCAAGCCGTCAGTAATTCCCTAGATGGTAATTCTTGAACCACATGTTGTGTTGAATTACATTGTACAGTTTTGCATTCCCATTTTTTTTTTTGGGAATGCCGAAGAGTAACTAAAGATTAACCCTAACATTTCTTAGTCAAATTTTAGATAATTTATATAATATAAAACATATATGTAAATATACAATGTAAAAAATATATTAGAAAATTGCTTTGTTTCCACCCGTGACAATAAAAACTACTCCATACTCTCAAAAAACTAACGTAAATATCTTAAATCAATAATAAAAAAAATCTGAAATGATGTGGTTCTTCCCCAGGCGATATTTTATCTCATGAGACATAAAAAAATGTTAATTAAAATATGGCCGTCCTTGTCAAATAACGAACAATGAAAAAGTCGGTATTTAATTAGCTTTTTAATTTTAATGGGTGTCTTGAGAACAGACTTAATTAACAAGGTGACGAGAATAAAATCACGTTAATAAAGCTTAAAGCACGCTCAAAGGTTTCATTAAATAAGTACTCATGTATTTTTTTAATTCTTTTCGATTGGATTTGTATGATATTGTAATGCTAGTCGTTTTGGCTGTTAAACATTTTTAACGTCTAATTTGTTGTTTTTTTTCATACTGCTTTTAAACGTTTTGAACGTCAGACATCATCATCATCAGCCTGTACTTGTCCACTGCTGGACATAAGCCTCTCCACAGAACATCTGTTCTGTGGGCCTCTACCATGATATGCCACTCAGTCAGAACAGGCATCACGAAGTTAAATAAAAGTGTATAAGTGCGAGTCGGACTTGCCCATAAAGGCTTCCGTAGTAGCAAGTAACATAATATAAAAAGCTCTTAGTTAGCTCGTAGTTCGTTGTTACTTTATTCAGTGTTTTAACAATAGTGAATTTATGACGTATTAAAATAAAACTACTTATTAGATCCCATTTAAACCAATTTTTGTTGAAATTTTACATGGTAACGTACATCATATTTTTTTTGAATTTTGTCATTCTCTTATTTTAGAAGTTACACATTTTATTACTTTGGAAGTCTCTCGCGCAAACTTTTCAGTTTAGAAACGAAACATCTTAGAAACCTTAGTATCATTACCCACAGGTATGGCATTGATGGAAAAAGAATTGAGTTTCATTTATAAGTATGAGATACCCCCAAAAAAAATTTTTTTTCTATTTTTTGTATGAAAATCTTAATGCGGTTCACAGAATACATCTACTTACCAAGTTTCAAGTTCTTATAGTTTCGGAGAAAAGTGGCTGTGACATACGGATGGACAAACATACAGGCATGACGAATCTATAAGGGTCCCGTATTTTGCCAACGGTATTTTTACGGAACCCTAAAAAGTAATATTTGTTTGTATTTGATTTTTTTTAACAATTTGAAAATATAGTGCCATTTAATATACTGCTGCGGTATCTCCGAAACCAACGATTTACTCGACTCGAGAGTAATTACTCTAATCCTCAGTTATTCTTGAAGTTTGCTGTTAAACGTTAACTTAACTTTATTAACACTTGGTTCAGAGGAAAATGTTTTACTTTGTCAAAGTAATCTTGGTAATCTGTTTGTCTTTAACTCGTTAAATTTAATTACAGTATGGTTTAAAATAAATCATTAATAGTACACGCCGTATTCCGTAATTTGAAACAAATCTTAATATTTACAAAATGTACATATGTATAAAAACAAAATAAAATTATTATACCATACAATAAAAAATAAACAAATTTACAAATTAAACATGCCGTCGAGATCACTACTGCGCGGCATTAATCATTCATTAATTTACAAATAATATTAAAATCAATCACTAAGCATAGTCACTGAAAATATTGTCTATACGATTTAATCGATGTATGACAAACTAAAAAAAAAAAAAAATTGGTTGCCTGTAAAGTCGGTATACGGGCGAAAGTTTTACGTGACAACGACTTTGAGTGGTAAAATAATTTTACGGAAAGGACGCGTGCCTTTCACTTTTTATGTCTGTCTCTCTCGCTCTTAGGCGGGCTAACCATGCCCGAGTGGAAGGGACGCGTACCTCTCACTCGCTCTCGTTGTGAGCGCATAACGTGAGCGGAGCGTAACGCAGTTTCTTGAAGTGTCACCCGGCAAACCAATTTATAAGACGTTGTCACGTCAAATACTTTATTTTCTTGATTTGATATATGACTACACAGGATATTATTGGGTTTAAGTCAAATCTTGTTATACAACCAAAAGTCATATTAAAAAAACACAATTTATTCCACAACATTAACATAATTTTTCCCTTGTTATGTCCTGTGATTATATGTATCTATATTATGTTAAATATAGTCGTAGAGAGTTATATATCTAGCGCAAGCGCCAGTGGGCAACAAACTCAGCTATTGAGAGACAATATGATCGAGCGGTTGAACTTGGCCCTTGAGGCAGTCTCTAAATGGGGCGATGAAATGCCAATTTGGCCAGGTTTAACGAAGGAAAGACACAGGCGTGTTTGTTCTCCGCTAAAAGGAGTCCGTTCCAACTGGCTCCTACTTTTCGAGGCGTGTCCGTGCCGGTTACTGACCATCTCGAGCTTTTGGGCGTTTCTCTGTCATCGACGCTCAACTTTGGCACATATATTGAGTCTAAGGCTAAATTAGCCGCCAAAAAACTAGGTGTCCTCTCAAAGGTGCGAAGATACTTCAACTCTGAACAGTTGCTCACGTTATACAAAGCACAGATTCGCTCCTGTATGGAGTACTGTTCGCACCTTTGGGATGGATCGGCTAAGTATCAGCTGGGGACTCTGGAATCGATTGAGAGACGTGCCAAAAGACTCATAGGCAATGACGCTCTTGTGCGTAAAAGACTTCAAAGTCTTGATCATCGCCGCAAAATCGCTAGCTTATCGGTTTTTTATCGGATACACTTCGGAGAGTGTGCAACTGATCTGCATGATCTAATTTGCCCTTTCTTCTATCGGAATTCTCGTTCCACAAAAGGGCGGCATCATTTCATGGTTGATGTTCCAAAAACGCGAACGAAGAGATTTGACTCCACATTTGTGAGAACGTCTAGGTTGTGGAATGCGTTGCCTGAGTGGGTTTTCCCTGATGGTTACAATCTTGGTGTCTTCAAATCGAGAGTGAATCGGTTTTTTCTAGGTAAGCACGCTCCATCGTAGATCTCATCATCGCTTAGCATCAGGCGAGATGGTGGTCAAGTGCGAACCTATTATAGTTAAAAAAAATTAAAAAAATATTACATTATATATGTGTTTTCTTTAGTTTCTTACTGAATTATAAAAAATCCATACAAGTATAGGACTTGCTTCGTAGCGTAGTCGATAATGAGTCTATTTACTGAGTGTGGTCGTGAAATCAATTCCTATTCCGGACAAACACTTTAACTACTATGTCTTAATATTTTTTTACAAATCACAAGTTTCTACATAACATGATAAATTATGACGGGAAATCAGCTATAATAGCTTCCATAGAGCATTCTTTGGACTCTTCCATGTTCCAATAGCTGTATGCCACTGTGCTGTTATGTGCAGGCATGTTTCTTACCATCAGACACATATCCTGATCGTCTCGTCACTGCTATTAAAAAAAAATGCATAATTTGGAACTATACAGCGTTGAGTGAAGAAATGTCGCCCAATTCTTTCTTTTAATTTAAGTTGTCACTCCTTTCTATCCTTGGATTTTCTTTTCACACTAACTCGGTAACTTCCAAACTTTTTTCTCTAAATGATCCAAATCGTGATCAATTGGTCAGGGTTATTAGAAATAATGACCTATTCTCCGTATCTAGTCTCAGAAAATAACAATTCATTAAAATAGTCCATTATTTTATTTTCTTCCCCATCAGCATGAGTTGTTTGATCGGCTATCCTTCATGATTGATTTTCTGGAGCAAGAATGACTTACGTGTTAATCGAGTACATAATAAAAAACAAATTTTGTTCTAATTGACTTTATATTGGTCTATGAGCAATAAACAAACTATACATATTTAGTCTAAAAAAAATTAACCTTAAAAAGTTTTACGTAAAATAGTAAGTAATATACCTACTGTGAATGTGTGAATTGTATACAATGTCTTGGGCACTACTACTACTTTACGACGTATTTCAATCTTGAAGACAGATGTAAGCTGACCCGCAAAGTTACGTAATAAATGAGATATTACTTTGTAGCCACATCTTTTAACGTAGTCGACTTGGCAGTCAAACACAAAACCTATTGTCGATACAAAAAATGTAAAAACATTAACAGTTATCTATTTACTATTTATTCAGTTGCATATTTTCTAAATAAATCAGCCTCACCACCATAATCCGTAACCCCCCATGTCAGTATATTATATTGATGTAAGTTTAATGCTTATAATGTATCTACAGGACTTAATCACGAATAATTCATTGTTTAAATACCTCGACATTTCGGCAGCGTTACAACCGCCGTGGTCACGAGAACACTGACTGGCATTATGTGTTCAAATCGCGAAAGTTTAAAAACAATATGATGTAAGTTTGTAGGTGGCCCGAATGAGACCGTTTTTACACTTGTGACGCGTGTTTGAAGATAATCTGTTTGTGATAAAAAGTGTGTTCTATCTAATTCAGATTTGCTTTCTGGAAGTAGTTTTCAGTAAGGCATGTTTTTTTTCATAATAGAGATTTAAGGAACGAGCCTGATAAGTTATAAGTAAGCGACAGCTGTGTTAGCAAAAGCCAGTACAAAAAAGCCAATTAAAAAGTTTTTTTGAATAAAGACTGACGAGACGACCAGGACATGTGTCTGATGGTAAGCAACATACCTGCCACAGTGCTGCCACATAACAAACAGCACAGTGACGTATAGTAGCTATTAGAACATGAGGTGGAATCCAAATCATTACCCTGCACTGCACTGCGCTCGTCACCCAGAGATAAGCGTTAAAAACTTTGGTATTTAAAGTTTGCTGTCGCATTCTTCTACAAATAAATCAATAACAAATTAACACACCACAACGAGCTCCAAATAGTACTGTTTATATGCTGTAATAAAAAAGTAATGATGAAGTATACTACTCTGGCAATAGAACTACATAATTATAATAACTTAGATTTTTGACTGTGGTTTCGAAATATTGTGGATACCCTCACCTCATGTGTCATATCGGTAAATATCCGGAGGTAATAATACCTACTAGTGTAGCAAACAGCTGTGACAAAGTAAAATAACAACATTCTAGCGTTCTACCGCTGTTTTCTATAACTCAAAAAGTTGTGAACTATCAGCTAATTGTATCAATATCACAACACTAATCCATGTCACATAATCAGCACTGTGTTATTGCTTCCCTCCATTCCACCCACGCGATATCGTCAATCGTAGCTTAGTTGTTTATTATAGTGACAAGTCCCGGAAGGACCTTGACCGGTCGACTTCGGGGTGTGGAACTGCGTACGGTGTTTTCACCTCACGTGTTGGGAACACTCGTGTGTCTAACTTTAACAAGCTCATTATGGATATTAAACTATATTTAAAAAAAAAACATAAATCAAAGTCCGTACAATACGAGAACAATAAGGCGAACACACATATATGATACCTTGCCCTTCAAAACGGGCTTGTTATTGTTGGCAACTTTAGACTAAATGAAAAGAGGAAAACGGACTTTTTTGTACCCTATTACTACGAGTATTGTCTCGGGTACTATCTACTTATCTGCATTCTGACACGTATATATTATGGGTGATAGATATGCAACGTAGGCGTCTCTAAACTTGCCTAGTAGATTATAATCTGACGACATTAGCTAACAAACTATCCTAACTTAATGTAAGTTTTTAATCTCACACGTTTTACTATAAACTGACTGAGTTTACAATTTTACGTTGAAATATGCAACAAACTCCTACTTGCATACCTATGTGTAAAACATTAAATATAATCCGTACCATTAAATTTGTTTATTACAAATACAAATATCTTTATTGCTGTTTGTAGGTAAGATAAGATGATACAAAACATTTTAAAAGTTGCCCCATACAAACTGGCCTCTGCGAGAGGCATGCAATATGTCTGGCAAGACAATTTGTTAGTCTTAATTTATAAATAAAAAAATTAAATAATAGTCAGCTGATTAAATTTATTTAAATTAAATTCAAAGCAAGGCCAAATGTGAATCTATCAGCTTTTTAAATACGGGAAATTTGTTGCTGAATTATGACCAGGAAACGTTAATAGGCTCTACGTTTTCGGTGCGTAATACCAGTAAATAATAAATAAGCACAAAATCCTTATAAGACGTCGACAACATAAATTTGCCGACTATTCAATATTTGATGTATTAATTAAAGAATATTAAAATAATTACATGAATTATAGACATTAATTCACATCGTCAAGTATTAACCACAGCGTAAAGTAAATAACTCGATTAACGAATCCGTATTTGAATCTTAATTCGTTTTAGAAAAGTCGTTATTCGGAAGTTATCTAACTTTGTTAATTTGACTTCCGGTCGCTGGTTACTAAAGGTAAAAACCAATTAAGCCCATCTCTACCGATAAGACCGAAATTTAATGTAAACTTGTTTTCCGATCAGACAGACAGCATTATTTTCTGGCAGATGATAAGAAAGTTTATTGTTATTTGTTTTTAGCATCGCTAATTCTCAAAGGGTTTGAGATTACTTGAAGTATTTTTGGGTTCGAGAAAAAATAATATTAAGACAAATCATTTAACAGTCTATAATAATTTATTGACTTTAATAATTTATTGACTTTAATAATTTATTGACTTTAATAATTTATTGACTTTAATAATTTATTGACTTTAATAATTTATTGACTTTAATAATTTATTGACTTTAATAATTTATTGACTTTAATAATTTATTGACTTTAATAATTTATTGACTTTAATAATTTATTGACTTTAATAATTTATTGACTTTAATAATTTATTGACTTTAATAATTTATTGACTTTAATAATTTATTGACTTTTAATTTATTGACTTTATTGAGTTTGTATTAATGGGCAACAAAAAGTAGAAGTACCTAATCAAAGTTTTTGACTAAACTTTACCATGAGTTACTGATGGGGAAAAAATATGAGTCATTTAAAACATATTTTAGAAGAACTAACTCAAATGCACGTGTCACCGTAAAATTGTAGAAACCATCAGATTAGAAACTAACCTAACCTATCGTGAGATTATAACCTCATTAGTGAGCTTGTAATATTGACCAGATGCTTTTTTATCAGTAAATAATCGGTTTGCTCTTACATTGTACAATGTACATACATAAATACGAGTATGTAGAGCGTCGACATTCGTTTACCAATTTTCAGATAGTGCAAGCTTCGGACTAATTGAAACCTAACATTACATAAATATGATACTCGTATATTTTTACAGGCTAGTTTATTATTAATAATTATTATTAAGTTATTAATAGTAATAATTTCCATGCTAGAGAACACCGAAAACAGTAAACCGAAACATGTTCAACAAGACAAAGTCATATCTACCCACTGTGTTGGTTGGTATCTTTTATAATACATGTATCGTAGAGTACTGTATTTCCATGTTACGAAATTACACTATGGACTGTTCTAGTCGCTTGCCTTATTTTACGCTTACATGCTTTAAAAGCATATTTTCTAAATTTTCTTAATATGGTGTAAAATAAAGTGTTATGGGACGAGCAACACATGCGCCTGATGGTAAGTGAAACTGATGTCTACAGTTCTACACTCTACAGCAGAGTGCCACTAAGATGATTCAAATAACGGTCTAGCATTGTAATGTAACAACTACTACATGTACTGCGTTTGTTACTCAGCGACATAAGATGCTTTATATAATTGCCTTATGATTTTTCTGAAAACATTGCTCTTCAAATTGGAGTATCTTAATGTATCCACATTACTGCTTTGCGTTAGAATGATTGAATCCCTAGACGGAATTAGTACAGAATTTTTCAAAGAATATTATTTCAATTTGCAAGATTTATAGAGATATTATAAAGATTACTTCTTGATCTAAAAACTCGTAGTGCTTATAGCGGCACAACAATATGGGCTTCATTTTTCGTATAGCGGGCGGATTTTCATGTAAAACCTAGGGTATAATGTATGAAAATGGGCTTGACCAACCCCTGACATATCGCTAAGACCATGATTCGTGTGAAAAACTCGGGGAGTGTTAATGGGTCCCGAGAGGTATGACCCCATTGGCTTTTTGACCGCCATTTATTTGCTAATAACATAGGTTTTATAGTATACATATTTGTTGATAATGACTAAGATAGTACAAACGATGGATTCATATTTAGGTAAAAGTCAAACCTTTTAGTTAAGTTAGATAAATTTAACCGGTTTAAAAAAAATAACACGTTATAGTAACAAATAATATTTTTTTAGGGTTCCGTACCCAAAGGGTAAAAAACGGGACCCTATTAATTTGCTGAGACTTCGCTGTCCGTCCATCAGTCATATCGTTGCCTCTCAAGAACAGTGACAGCTAGACAGTTGAAATGTTCACAGATGATATGTTTCTATTGCCGCTATAACAACAAATAAAAAATATTTAAGGGGCTCTCGTACTTGATTTATTTAGAATTATGGGCGGTTTAAAGTTGAAAGTTAAGTAAAAAGTGTCTGTAACTTGCTAGATTAGGTTACAGATAATGCCACGGAACCCTTTGTGCGCGAGTCCCACTCGCACTTGGTCGGTTTTAGATCATCGTCAGGATGTTCTTCACCCTGCAGCTCTAAGCACCGGTAGTTTGGGTCCTGCCTCGCTGTTGACGGCACTTTAGTTTTTCAGTTTTTCAAATTTTTTAAAGTTATTATAACAAACAAAAACAAAAAAAGGAATAAATAACTGCATAATATACAAATCAAAAGTATACGATTTCCAATCAGTGGATCCGATTTTGTTTGAAGAGTTTTTTTGAGGTTTCGTTTTTGATCCTGTGATAAATTTGTGCGATAAAAAATGTATTCTATTATTATTTTAACTGGCTTTGGCTCTTTAGTTTACAATATAGATGTGCTTGAAGGTAAGCAAAACGCCCATATCGGCTACAATTAGTGCCATACAACTATTTGAACACCAAGAGAACCAAATCACCGCCTAATAGCACTGAGCGCAAAAATAGCAAATAATTTTGACCATATTTTACCATACATGGCGGTATATACTATATACATACAGATAAACTTATCTTAAGTGATTCAAGTACGTAAACGTAAATTTGCTAACATGCAAAACTAGAACAAGGGGCGTAAAAGGAGATTTAATCACGATTACTTTGTACGTAGTTTTGCTTGGCTACTTGGGCCACAGTTCACTCAACATTACGTAAATTTTATCACGTACCCCTGCGATTAACTGGTGTACCTCAAGTAGTAACTCAACCCCACTTTACGGATCCACGGTACAAATCATTGACCTAGTTAAAGTTTCAAGGGAGTCCTGAGGAGTTAGCTGTATCTCATATCTTCAAATGACGCAACGTATTCAAGATTTCTAGGTATATATTGTTTACCGTTGAAACGGTAGATAAATTATTAGTTAAAAAATTAACGCTCATTTTAAGTGCATTGGAATCACGCGCCGCATGACATGCATAAGGTTTATTTAAAACCAACTTTAAAAAGTATGCTTTTATTACTTGTTATAACAAAAATAACTAGAAGTGCGTCAAATTTAACTGGAAATTTTTATGACAGAAAAACTAAATGAAATCTTCTAATATGTGTGGGCGCAATCACTACTGAATGTAAGTTTCCAAAGATGAAAATTAGCATTGTTGTACTTCCATTGTTTCAAGCTACTACCCCGTGATTAAAACCAAATTTGTAGACAAATTCTATTCATTTATTTCACTAGTTCGTAGTTTTTTTTTCTGCTGCCGCGAAATTTTTTTAGTTAATAAACCTTCGTTTATGATTTGTATTATCAAAACTAACCTCAAAATTTTTGAGCTAGATTCATTTTTTTTTAGTTAATTTTTTCACATGATGAGTCATATCCTGCGCCGAACAATTTTTCGGAACTACTTTTATTTTGAAGATTGACACATATTTACTTTAAAAAAATAACATTTTATTTCAAAATATTAGTATTTTCGATGAGTAAATATACAATATTAGACTTATTTTGATTTTTCCCGCTAAAACACTAACGATTGACATGACGTCACTAGTCGCAAAACATTGGGCACAAATTCAAAATTGTCGTTGATAATATCGTAAACTATAATAAAATTGCAGAAATGTAAACAGTGACGTAATAATTCATATATTCATATGTGATTTTCAATATTCTAGTAATACAAACTATCATAAAATTAACATTAAACATTGATTTGTGCTCAGTGTTAACATCCTTGTATATTGAACAACTCCCGTATTGTTCAATAATACTAGTATGGTATGGTATATACTAATATAGTAACTATGGTTTATGGTCCCGATATTTTTAGTACAGCCTCATGATTCACATTTCCATGCGTGTCATGCGGTTAAATCAGTTTACCGCGTTTCCTGCGGTTAAATCAGTTTACCTTTAGCTTAGTTGAGGGTTATTTAGTGTTGTGTGAGTACTGTCCAACAATATTTATTTTTAGTGACTTTTAGTGACAATATTTATTTTTACTGACTGACTCACTTCGCCGTAAAAACACGATTGTTATCATATAATTATTTATATACTTTGTTTAATTGTTAATTTTAAACGGCTTAAAAAACAAAGACGTTCTCATTTTGGTTATAGGTATATTTTGTTTGTTAGATCATACTCGTACTTCTGAAGTGGTCAAATTGTGTCGAAGTACATAGGTAGCGCAGTTTTTAAAGAATCGACAAAAAAAGTTTTTTTTTTGGTTTACACTGAAACCTCAAATTTTTATTGAAGAAGTGTATTATGTTGGCTTACAAACAAGTTAAGTAAAATAATTATTTTCATGAACAATATATGTATGCCGTATCGTGCGATATATAAGCCGTTCTATCTGAGTTTAAAAAACATCTTGACTTAATAAATGAATATGTGACATTTACCTAACCTTATATAATCAGCGATCAGAGTAGTTAAAATTATGACCTTTGACTCTCTTCTTGTAAGAAAAGGATTCGAATCCTAGCAGTGAATTGCTTTTTCATGACAACAATATGCGTAGTATCTGCCTATCCAACAAATATCTGTGCTAGGGTTGGTAGCCACGCAATTTCTATGCGACCTAATTTTATTTCTATTAGCTAACTTGTTTTGTGGCAAATGGCGCCACTAGCTGATTAGTGCAATTGATGTCTATATTTCATGTTTGCGTTGGACGATAGTCAAGACGTCAAGACTGTGTAAATACGCAAACACGTAATTCCTCGTGGCATCAACCTACTCGGGTAAAGTTGCTTTGTATTTTTACCACTCTAAACGAAACATTTAGGTTTTATAATACTAGAGATCCTAAACCTATTAGTATTGTGAATGGCAAAGTTTAGATGTTTGTTGCTCAATCACGTCGAAACGTCTTAACGTATGAAACCGGGGGGCGTTGGTAGCAATATTACAAATGCGAAAGTTAGGATGTATGGTGCGGAACGACTAAACGAGTCAGGTTGAAATTTGAAAGAGTTTACATATATATACTGCGTATAGAGTTAGAACAAACGCTTTACACCGAAAGCACAGTTCAGATCGCTCTTATGTTGTCGCTCTTGTGGAAGTGTCATACTTTTGTCGCCATAGCTAACATATACTTCATCTGCTTACGATTGATACAAAGAAAGCGTGCAGAAAAACCTGATCTGTGTACTTATTCTTTATCTAAGGTTAAAATATATTCTGCATTAGCTTACAGGCTACGTTTACCTACAGCGCGAAAATTACGACGACGAGAGCTACGCGGGTAAAACTTCTGAACACTGCTAGTTCCTAATAAACTAATAAGTGAAAGCTTGTGTCTATCTTTTAAAGTCGCGTCATATAACCTTTTTTATGCAATTCAAATTGCGGATCAACAACGTGTCGCGGAATTTATATAGGTACCAGTATATTCAGATATCCCAGCGAAGCTGGAAGTGAAAGAAAAAAGTGTGAGGAAATCGGCCTGTGCCAAAAAAAATATTTAAAGACAGGCCATCTCGGCTTCCTTCTGTTGTGAGAAATAGTCCCGACGAGTTCCAGTAGTGGGAATATAAAATAGATTCCTTGAGCTATACTGACTTCTGGCAAAACAGTACCTATTATTTGCAAAACTTCATTGTTTTAATAGTATACAGAAGAATTTTCTCTTTCTTAGGAACAATACTAAAAACCTAAAGAATTAATGAATAAAGCCTCATAAGTTTGCACAAAACGACCTGTATTTTTATGATGGGAGCTATTTATTCATCGAAACATGATCTTTTGTTTGGTTCGAACACCAGCCTTGTATCGTACAGAGAATTCATTAAATTCTTGGAATTCGGAACAAACAAAGCATCTAAATTAGGGCCTAATATTCAGGTTTTTGCTTTATTTACCATAATACAGCTGAATCACCAACAACATCAACAGCCCACTAAATGTTCCCACTGCTGGGACTCTGGCAAGGAGAGAGTTAAGGCCATAATCCACCACGCTGGCCTAGTGTGGGTTGGTGGATGACACATGACGTCAAAAGATTCTAGGTACCTGTCGATTTTCTCACGATGCTTTCCTTCACCGTTTTAAGTTAGCGGCATTACGCACATGATTTCGAAAGGACAGTGGTGGGTATGGGGTTTGAACCCGGATCGGCAGGCGCCGTTCTCCCGACTAGACCAGCTGTAACGTATTAGACCAGCCGGTAACTACAGCTGAATACCGTCCAGTAAATCTGAATTTTGATGAACCAGTAATCCTACTAATATTGTTAAATTGAAAGTTTGTGTATATGGATGTTTCTTATTATTTCATGCAAATACAACTGAAGTTATTTTGATGTAGTTTGATACATATGTAGACAAACAATAGTCTGGAATAAAACATAGGCTATTTTTATCCCTAGTATATAACTAAATAAATAAATGAAATAAAAAAATAATATATATAAATATATATATATATATATATATATATATATTTATATATATTTATATATATATATTGGTGGGCGTTTCACACACAATACCATCTAGCACCAAACAAAGCAAAGGCTTATCGGATCGGATCGGAAGTTAAATTATACTCTGGGAATAGCACAAGGAAGTGGGCTTCAAATAGCCTCTACTATCTACTACCTAAATAAACGTATTTGTTTAGTTATTCTATACTTAATTCTATTAAACATACAAAGCCATTCAATAAGTAAATATCAACGCGCTTAATACCAACATTTACTACAACACGCACGTCCCATATTTATTATTTAAATATAACTACTTATAATAATTGTTGTTATTTACGTTTGGCCAGAATCGAAGAACTCATAACACTAACATCCTACACGTTACAGATTTATTGAAATTAGACTTTACTCCAATAGTAATAAATCTCTCGTTTCTTTTGCTATAAGTACTAGCCTGCAATCTAAATAATTTCCTAAATAATTCAGTGGTGTTTATTGTTGGTACCAATGAAAGACGTGGCTTAACAGCGTAAATACAAGTGTGATCTATCTACATTATTCAGTAAGTTATTGCGTGGGCAAACTTCTAAATAGAGGTGACCAAAATAGGAGCTATGACGTCAGAAACCTTCAAGTAATTCAGTGGGGATTTACCAAATTGTCTATTCGGGACTCAAGCATACTTAAAACTTAAATAATAGAAAACCTACTAAATGTATATGAAATACTCTTTAAAGGTGATTATCAGTCAAAACGACACAATAAAGTTTTATCGATGTTATCATAATGCCCGAGCTACACGAGGCCAGGATAGCAAGCTAGTGTTAGCAAGCTAGTACTTCTGGCTTCGTGTAGACAACGCTACGCAACGCTAGTTTTGTCTACACGAAACTAGAATGACTAGCTTGCTAGCTTACTAACACAAGTCTGCTATTTTAGCTTGGAAAACTATCATCTTGTAGCTGGCCAATTAAGGTAAAACTTATAGGTCAGTTTTTACAAGCTAATACTAAGGTAATTACCCGAATATCCGTGGTAATTACCAACCTCATTTAGCCACCAAACAGCATCCGTCTGTAATAGAGCACATCACACCAAAACATTTTCAATACACTGGTCTCTTTAAAGTTTGTAAGTAAGGAAAATAATATATTATATATACAGAGACACGTGTCGCGAGACATGTGACGCGGTCTCGGCGCGAACTGGCGCCCATACAATTATATAGAGTCAAGTGCCTGTCGCGGTCTCAGCGCGAACCTGTACCTTTAGATAGCGTCCGCTCGAAAATTGTTTGACGACGATACGACGGATCGATGTACTTATAGAACGGGAGTAGGAAAGTCGCGAGTTTATTTCGAAATTACGTTTTTCGTAGAGAGTTAGTGGACCTCCAGACTATTTTTCAAGATGTAAGTGTTAGAGTATGTTATCGTCACAGGTTCTATCGGTGAAGAAACATTTTTAAACAACTAGCTTGTAACAAGAAAAAACGTGTTTCGATTACATGTGTCATGGGCCAACGCCAACGCGCACTTGGTTAGTCTGGTGGATTATGGTCTTATCTCTTACCCTGTGAGAGAAGGTCTCGAGTACTCAAAAGTATACCGGTTACTTATATTGATATTACATTTGTTGATTTGATCTCACTCCAAAGTTTCGTAGCTTTCCGCCAAAAATAAGCCAAGCATTTAAGTGTTTGGAATTCGGTGAGTAAAATTACCGAACAACTATTCTGATGTTTAAGCTAAGATAACAAGTGCTTACAAAGTACTTAGTGTGATTGACTTCGTAAATCTCCTACGCGCGTTTTGAGAGTAGTATAAACTGTTCTCGTGATTGCGTAATAGCACTAAAATCTAGGGCAAAGGGGTCAGAATCTAAATCACCTAGCCAAAGTCCAACGCACGTCGGAGATCCTAATAAAATAATAGATAGACAGAACAGGATTATATTCTACTGATTCAGGTAACCCAACATAATATTACAACAGTGCCTAAAATAACCTACTTATATACCTATCTTTAATGAAAATCTGAGGTGTGTGTGTAGCTGTTTACATTAGATATGTATGTCCATTGAGACTATGAATAGCAATGAAATTATACTACTTAGTCTGACAGAAACTTCTCTCTGGAGAATGGAATTTAAAAAGGAGTAGAAAAATGTAGTAAGACGTTTCTATAAATTTTGCTCAAATATGTGACTACAGGTGAAAACATTTTATCAAAGAAACTTCCAATAAAAGGACGGGTTAAATATTGAATTGGTAATATTATATCAGTCGAATTTTTTGTGAAATTTTGAAACCTTCTAGTGAAGGAAAGTGAGTAAAATAAGTCTATAATCTGCAAATAAAATCAAAAAATTTTTGGCAAAAGTAATTATTTTACAGAATGTATTGTCAAAAATATACAAAACAAACTTGCGGTCAATCTTTCCAGGGTTCGCAGGGTTCCCAGAATACCCCAGCGTAACGTCTTAACTTTTGTGCAAAAAGGTACCAGCTCTGAGACCCCCCGAGGCAATTGTATATTTTTTACTTTAATATTATTTGAAAATGTACTTTACAATAAAAATCTTGATATACGAGTATGTCGATCTTTGAAATGACTACGATCTTAACTAATACGGTTTTTTACTATTTACCTATTTTTTTAACCAACTTCCAAAAAGGAGGAGGTTATCAAATCTACTTCTAGGTTTTTTTAATGTATGTTACCTGATTTCTCGAGAACCCTCGTACCGACTTCAAAATTTCTTTTTATATTCGGATGGGTATGTTTTCCGAATGGTATCATATATCTAAATCTTCTCGAAATCTGTCAAGTGGTTTTTGAAATATGAACCAAAAACTAAAATTTGCATACAATTTTTTGGATGACGTAATTGTAGATTTCACAAAAGTTCTAAAACTCGAACCTGTCGCTACGAAATTGGGTAAATGCGTTAATAAAAATTTCTTTTGCACTAAAAAGGGTAAAATAAACTATCTGTGTACAAAAACTTAAACCGACTTCAAAACCACATATAGGCACTCAAAAGCGAAAAGTAAATGAGATGAGAATTAATATCATTACCTATTACCAGTGCTACTCACTATTTGAACATCTATTTGAAGTCGGTGCTAGCCAAGTCTAACAGGTAGTGGATATAACTATTTGGCGGTAGAATAAGTGGCAGAGGTGTGGTACTTCCCCAGGTGGACTCTGCCAAGAGTCCTACCCCCAAAAACACTTTACTATTCATCTTTTAAGGGAGTAATGAATGTACCTACGTTATTGACGACGGTGATGATAAGTATAAGAGATATCCCACTATTATAAGAAAATGTTAAATTTACGATAAGAAACAACTAAATATAACATTAGACATAGTCGAAATTCTATTGTTCCTATTCACCACTGAAACTCGTGGTTCTACTAAATTATTCTTGAACAACCCCCTGAACTTAGAAGAAAGTTTAGGTTCCTTCTCAATAATACCTATAGTAAACAGATATCGTAAAGCAAAGTTTCGGTATAAATAGCTACACAATTACAAGTTTCTAAACTCTAGACGACTTGCCTCTATTTCGAATAGGCTCGCCGGAATAAACATGGCTGGGGAATACATTTATCAGTCATTCTGCTACAATATAACTTGAGTGTATGTATGTAATTCTACAGACGTAGGTATTGGTAATAGGTTTCTTTATCGGATACAAGTTTGCCTTTGCTAACCAATTTGCCTGATGATAAGCGATGGTGTGGTTGCAGATGACATACACCGACCTAAGAGATACAATAATAAATCTAACCTTGAAACGTACTAGTTTGTATCAAATACAATAAAATCAGCAACTTATTTCACTCTAAAGTTGTATGTAGGTATTAGAACATTGGATTCAGACCGTTTGATATTAATTACCTAATTTAATGATAAAAGTCATTGTTTGCTTAAATTTTGCAATTGCAAAATTTGCAAACCACGTAGCTTACATAACAGTAACAGAAAAAGGTTACAGTTGGTGATCCTAATGACAACGCAAGAAACTTAGGGTCCTTGTTGTCGAAATGGAAGTGTTTTCTTAAACCTTTTCTATGTGAATTGTAACTTCTTTTATTTTGTGTAGAAACCTAACAATCTCTAAAAGATCAACCTACGAAATATACAGTAGATACTCATCTTACGTATGAGTGGAAATCCGAAACAAAAGTTAATAAGCAAACACGGGTGCTAGCTATTATGCCAACCAAAGAAGATACAACGGTCTGAAATGTCATTCCCGAAAAAGCTAATTAATTGTCCTTGCCACTCGTCCCTCGTCACCTGTTCACCCACTGATTTGTTTAGCCATTAGGGGCGGTAGGGGACGCGGTGATGACCTGAGTATAATAATGTCTGCATCCACCTACCTACTCACAAATCAAATAACATATTCGGTTATGTTTTGGTTATGGGTGAGTTAGATTTACGCACCAAAGGTTCCATATTATGGCTCAATTTGCACACATATTCAACTGCCCAAAAATTTATTGAGAGTTTGTAATATGAAACTAAAACTTTTTTTTTTGACAATTCCCACACAACACCATCTGACCCCAAACTAAGCAAATCTTGTAATATGGCGGCCAAGTAGCTGATAAAATACTTATATAGTTGTAAATACATACTTATTATACATAGAAACACCCAGACACAGTTCAAATATTTGAATTCATCACACAAATATTTGCACTGGGTGGGAATCGAACCCACGACCCTCGGCTTCGCAGGCAGAGTTACTACCCACTAAGCCACGAGGCCAGTCTTAAACAGATCTTACCAGATCTTAATAGATAATATAATAGTCTACTAGATTATTTTCTAACCGATGAATTTTAATCTCTAAATCGGATAAAGTAATTCCGCAGTGCCATAAATAATATACTAAGTTCTTACTACTTTCACGCATGTAAATAATGTGCAATAAAGAAGGGCTCTATTACAGTATACTATTCTGATTTTTTTTTTATCAAAAAGATAGTAAGCACGTTACGGATCCAGCTGACAGTTAAAGGGCTCAACTGATTAAATAATAAATATGGGTAGACATTATTTATTAATGAACCCTAATGAGGTAGACAGTAGCTGGCATTGATGTCTTGTGTCCTTCCAAGGGCTAAGTAAATTGTAAACAAACCTTAAATAGAACCAAATAGGTAATCTCGTGTCTAGCCTTGATAGACGGCGACATTAGTTAGGGAAAACAAATACGAAAACAATTGTGAAGGTTCTTTTGTAAAACAATTCGAAATAATGTTCGCATTTTCTGCTACAGAAACTTTTAAACGTTCTTGAATTAGAATAATCTTTCTTTCTTTTTTTTTATAAATAGTGACGAGACGAACATGACATGTACCTGATGGTAAGCAACATACCTGCCACATAACAACATAGTGACACGCAGCTATTGGAACATGAAGAGTCCAAATCATTACCTAGCACTGCACTGCGCTCGTCACCCAGAGATCGGCCCATCCGTTTGAGCTCTACGGCAGTGCATCCTCACTCGCTCAAGGTCGCGTGGTTTTAGCCTACAGCAGTGCATCCTCACTCGCTCAAGGTCGCGCGGTTTTAGCCTACAGCTAGACCGTTCCTCGCACGGAACAAGTGCCAGGCGGTTGTCGAACGCACGTCTGAGCGCTCGCGCAGCACGTTTCCCGCGCAAAATTACGTCGCCATATCGTCGTTGCAAATTTAAAATCTCCTATGTGACATTTTTCTCAAAAATGAGTTTTACAGATATTTGAAAAGCAATTTTGAATACGCATATTTAGCAAAAACTCCCATGTGAATATCTTATTATATCGAAACAGCACGTATCATTTTTAAAACCTCTCAAGTGTCAGCCTACATTTAATTGTAAATCAAAATGACCTATGTGTCTGATGTACACATGAGAGTTTTTAGTAACAGTTTTATTTCATAACATTGCAAATTAAAATGTCCTATGTGATCATTCTCTCACTATAACACTACAGTACTACAGTTTCGCGCCGATTTTGTGCTAGAAAGAGAATGCATTATTACTTCACGCACTAGATAAGGTGAGATAGATGCGTCAAATCTAAACATTCGTCCCTAGGTCAGGGCCACGCGTCAGTGTAGCTGCAACTGGTCGCGCGTAAACACTTTCTTAGCGTTATTACTTTAGTAATTATGTCAGAAAAATATAAAACTAATGGCCGGGGTCATCGAATGATAAATTTAGTGCTTCAATCTGAGTTTGCTGACGATAATGCCGACCGTGCTGCCTCTGTCGCCGCCGCCGCATCGGTGAAATCTCCTCCACATCTTGAGGATTCATTAATTACGCCAGATGATTTAGAATTTAATATTGAATCGACATCTCCGATGTCGGAGACGCCGTCACTATTGCTGTCACCAACAACTACTGCGGATATTATGCCAATCTTGTTCAGTAGTGATGACGAAGAGGAGCTGTTGATGATATCTACTCGGGCTATCGTACGTTCCAATTTAGAAGGTAATAATGAGGTAGTCACTAGTGCAGCAAATGAAAATCTGAACAATATTTCCGTATCATCACAATCAGTACGTCCTGCCAAGCTACCATCTCCAGATTTGGATACCATTCTCTCATTTGGGAGCGATGATAGTGTGCAAGACCCACACTGGGTTATACCCTCAAAAAAAAAGAAAACGGTAGTTGTCTTTATCTGCCAGTGAAGATGAAGTCCCATTGTTGCCATTAAGAACGAGTGAGCCAAGCTCTTCAGAAAATATACTACCGACAGACGAGGAAATTGAACACCGTTTCAGGCCTAAAGAAAACGTTGTGCAATTAAATAGAAAAGCTAGGGTTTTAGGTAAGTCCTACCTTTGATTTAAGAAGAGTGATGATGGGAAATATAAACCCTGTGTTGGAAAACCAAAAAGAGAAATAAAACCTCGATGTTCTCACACAAAATTGAACACCGATTCAAAACATAAAAACTCATTCTTGTGTGCATCCATTACGGAAGAAGATCGTAAAGCTATTCATTCATATTTCTGAGACCTTAGAACATGGGCCGAAAAGAAAACGTTCGTAAGGACTGCCGCTGTTCGTAGATTAATTAGACGTCGTCGCCGCAAAGATCAGCCTTCAACGAAAAAAGGAAGTGGCCATGATATTTTTATGAACACTTGCGATGAAAAATGCACTAAGGTTCGGGTGTGTAGACTATTTTTTTTAAATACGCTATATTTAGGTGAAGACAGTTTTAAGCGCTGGACAAAAGAATCTGACACGGTTAATGAAGATCTTCGTTTTGATGATTCACCCACACATGACATCGAGAATACACCGAGTGCAGCACTGGTACCAAAGTATACACACGTAACACAAAAAGTAAAAAATTGGATAGACTTAATTCCTAAAGTACCGAGTCATTATTGCCGAGCAAGTTCCAGCAAGCTGTATGTTGAGTCGACATTTAGGTCTGAAAAACACATGCATGACGTTTTCGTGGAATGGTGTAGAGAACACAGTTACCAAGCAGCAAGCAGACCGACTTTCCTAAGAGTTCTGAAACAGGAGAATTTAGCAATTCACCATCCACGCAAAGACCAGTGTGATACTTTTTGTAGTTTTAAAGCGGGTAATATTTCACAAAAGGAGTATGACGACCACATAATTAAAAAGAATGAAGCGCGCCAAGCTAAAAAATATGCCATAGAATCGGCAAACGAAAAGGTGGTAGTAATCACAGTGGATGTGCAGAGTGTCCTACTTGCACCCAAGCTTTTGGCAAGCTCTTTATATTTTAAACTTAAGTTACAATGCCATAACTTTACTGTCTATGACTGCAAGACGAGAAAAGTAACTATTTACTTTTGGCATGAAGCTGATGGGGCCGTATCCGCAAATGAGTTTACTTCTTGCTTAATCGATTATATAGCAAACTTAGCGCCAGAAACTGAACAAGTCACTGTAATTTCTGATGGGTGTGGCCATCAAAATCGAAACCGGATTTTGTCCAGTGCTTTAAGTGATCTCTCGCAAAGAATGAATCTTAGTGTTGAGCAGTTGTACTTGGAAAAAGGCCATACCATGATGGAAGTTGATAGTGTCCATTCAACAATTGAACAGTACATTAAACCCCCTATTTATGCACCGAGTGACTATGTAGCTCGAATGCAGCAAGCTCGACCAAGAAATCCTTACGATGTAAAATCAATCCACTACGACTTCTTTCTTAATTATGAAGAACTAGAATCCAACTTCAAGTCTATTAGACCAGGTAAGAAAAAAGGTGATCCAGTTGTGGTCGATATACGAGGACTGAAATACTTGCCAGATGGGTCTGTTTTATGTAAATTGCGACATCCTGACGAATGGACCATCTTACCACAACGAAGAGCTAGTCGTGGAACTTTACTACCAAAGCAACTATATCAACAGCCCCTCAAAATCACAGAAAGCAAATACAAACATTTGCAAGAGTTAAAAGTGTGATTGATAAAGATTATCATCCGTTTTATGACTCGATCTCGTTTATCCCAGGAACATAACAACAAAATATTTAATTATAATATGGTTTTAATATGGTTTAGTACCTATAATGTACAAGATTTTATCACGCTGTGAAAATAGTATATTGTTTTGATTATCTGATTTAATAAACGCGAAATAATAATGATAGTACCTAGTTTCATTTCAACTATAATGTTTCAATATTCTCTAAAAACCACTTATGTGACAAAAAGTTGCAATTTTAAATCACCTATGTGTAGAAAAATAATTAAAATCATATAATTAGTCCATTTTTACTAATGATATTAAATTATTTATTTTTTAATACATTGGAATCACTAAGTTTTTCTTTATAACCAAGGGAATAAAAATATTTTCTAAGATTTTTTTGTAGCAGGAAGTTTGTTTCGTTTTTCTCGAAAAGTTACTTTTTACACATAGGACAAAATATATCTTCACAACCTACCTCAATATGAGTATCAAATGAAAGGACTTGACTAGTAAAATACTACACACTATAAAAAAAAATCCAAGATGGCCGCCACCATAAAATGGCGATTTTTTTTTCACTGCTACCTCAATATGGGTATCAAACGAATGGGCTTGACTAATAAAATACTATACTATATAAAAAACTAATCCAAGATGGCCGCCACCACAAAATGGCGAATTACATTATTTTTTTCACTTCTACCTCAATATGGGTATATGACAAATTTCGAATCCAAGATGGCCATATTGTGTCCGCAAAATTCACAACTCCCTTAATATGGGTATCAAATGAAATGGCTTGACTATTGTTGTATAGATAACAAATCCGAGGCAGTCGGGGGTTAATTTTTTTTTAAATTTTTTCTTGTTTTGGTCTGGGGTTAAAAATCAAAGTTAAGGCTACGCGATCAGCGTCCTTAACAAAACGGAATTTTGGGCACTCATTAACCCGAAGATTGCTAGCACAATTTAGTATGTACGTTGCAGATATATGCTGATGTAGTTTACTTTGTGCAGAGACAGAATACATTAACACCACGGCATTAACGGCACAGCCTTTATTAGAGTTGGAGTGATTACTTTATCATATTAGGTTATTGTGATATTTGAATAGTCTAAGCTAATAAGCGTTTTATAGCTTCATTTTCGTTATGAAAAGTGGTGATTGAATTAAAATACAGTATGTTTGTGATTAATCAATATTTTATAATGACCTACATGGTAACATTACAGTGGTAATAATGATATTAGCTATAAGTTAGCTCAAGCAGAGAAAGACCTCTAAATATATTTTTAAGCATACGTTTTGTTTTTAAGTTTTCGAGGTGTACATTTTCGTAGGTATAGTTTCCGGCAAACAAGTTGACCCAATGAAGTTAGGTGCGCATGGCAGCGCAGAAACGTTTTAAGGTCTCTTTGGTGGTGGGCACATGCGCGAACTTTCCCCTTCTACGACACTTTTGGGTCAACTTGTTTGTCGTACATATACTACGTATAGAGTTAGATTTTCCGCACGATTCCTTTGTGTCAATCGTAAGCAGATGACGTGCATACTTTCTATGGCAATAGAGTGATGTGCCGCGACAAAAGTATGATACTTCCACAAGAGCGACAAGGCAAGAAAGATACTAACCGTACTTTCGGTGTAAAGCGTTTGTGCCAACTCTATACGTACCTAGTATAGATAAACTCTTTGACTTTCACTTACTAGATTGCAGCGTTACAGTACCGCACTGTTTCACCAGCTTAGTTCCCGTTCCTGTTATTTTCCCGCGATGAAAAGAAGACTTTATGCTATTCCAGATTGTCTGTCTATCCGTTGACCCGTTCTAACGTGAATGAGCAACAAACATCCAAACTTTCGTAATGAAAATATTAGGTAGTAGGAAGTAGGATTTTGGAAAAACCTGATTTTTTATTGTATTTGGTTTATTGTATCCAGAAGTCCTTTAGAAGTATTTTTTATGTAACATAAGCAAATAATAGTTTAGTTTTCGGACAACGCGGGTAGGTATTAGGTGTGATAATGACACCAGGGTGGACGCCTTGAGTAATTGAGCTATTATTAGTATAGGTCAGTAATTACAAGGTAAGCACTTGCCATTTTATTTTTAGCTCAACTCAGTGTCTACTGTAATTAATAGTTCTTGACATTAGCGCCCTTGCAATTAAGTACCCAGGTGGTACGTTTTGTAAGTCTAGCCTAGATATATTTTGTTGTAAATCTACGTTTGGTAAAACCATGTTTGAGTATTTTTTGTTGTGGTATATAGTTTAAAATCTATCGCTCAATGAATTTTGTAAATAAATCATGTTTTCATGCTTCCAACGCTTTCAAGGAATCTTTTGGGGCGCATTTATAGACGTACCGAAACGCGGAAATCCTCAACACGGAAACTTCGAGAAATATCAAAAAGCAGTCCTTTATCGCTGCTGGCGCCATGAATAAGGATGCCGGCAGTAAGACGAACGACGTCGATTTATCACCCCTGAGCTCTGCCTAGTGCTTACTCTGTAGACGGGTAACTGTATTTTGGGATTTGGCAGGTAAGAAATTGCTAGATTATGGCATCTAAGTTGGCACTTTCAGAACTAAAGCGGTGGGTGAAGGACGAAGTGTGAATCAGATTGATCTGAGGCACCTTCTTTTAGGTTGTGTTTGGGAAATCAATACTAGTTAGCCGTTGGCGTTATCAACCTTATTATTTGTCTCTAACCTCTATCGAGAAAATGTCCGTTATTTTACTTTGAGGATTGTTTGTCTAAGAATATTTTAACGTTTTTTTGGAAATAGTTTCTTATTGCAGACTTGGGGGGAGATAAGGATTTGCTGAGCGTCCGAACTGAAAAATGTGAGACTTAAACCGTAACAAAAATATATGTATAAGGGAAAAGGGAAGTGACGCGTTAAACTGCCCATGCCAGTGTTGCCAACCTTGTTTTTCAGATGATCGTACCTAAATAATAAAATTAAGCATTTTTTTTGCAAATAATAATAATAATATAATTCTTTATTACCTCCACAAATTTACACCATAAATCTTAGAACTAAGTAAAACGATAATAAATTATGCAGAGCAAAGGGCGGCCTTATCGCTTAAAGCGATTTCTTCCAGGCTACCTATGAATGAACTAATAGTAGTAGAAATCGTGTACTGTAGGTGGTGTAATTCAATAAATATACATAGTGCCAAAATACATAAATAATGTATAATACTCATAAGCAGATTGACACAGCTTTGGTAATTACTTAGATAAATACATATAATACAATACTACATATAGGTACATAAAATATACAAAAACATCCATATATAATTAGATACATACATACATATTATATCAACTAGCTGAACCCGCTACTTCGTTCGCGTAAGCAGATGTTACTGACTTATAGGTACATTAGTTGGAAGTATCGTAGGACAAAATATTTGGATAAGTAAGTAGTCATTGAAAACCCGAATGAATTTTTTTTCCGCACAAAAATATATTTAATTTTATCATCTTCATTTTTCTTTTTTTAAACAAAATCAAACATACTTAGTAAGGTTTCGTAGTATCGAACATAGCCGCAAGTGTTAAGTTTGTAGGATTTTTATAGGATACATTATGAAAAGTCTGAAACTGATGTGCATGATCTGATACCTACTTATCTCTTTTTATCCGCAAGCTGTTTTCTAACTGTTACCCGCGACTTCGCCCACGTAAAATTATGAATAAAGCCTGTGTGGAATCAAAATGATTAAAATTTTGAGTTTTAATGTTACTCAAGCAAGTTGAACCCGTAAATCTAAGCCAAGTCTTAGTGAAATGTTAATGTATGAATTTAATTGTAACACAGAAAAAAAACAAAGAACGAAATAATCCCAATTCGGCATCCGAATCCTTTTAACAGCAAAAAACTTATTATGTAGTAAATTTTAGAATACCAGTAACGCCACCTAGTGACGCAAGAAAAAATACATACCACTAAAGCAAAACATCGATTTAAATGGCCTTTAGTGCTTTTAGATTTAAACTGGCATTAGCGCCATTTAATGAGAACATAATGTTGCTTGTTATTTTGATTGTAGTATATAATTATATGTGGTATTTCAGACTATAAGTTATCTCTGTTTCAATTTTCTACCAAATTTGCTTAGTCTTTCCGACGTCACAGTAACCTATAAGTAACCGATTTGCTATTTCTCAGTACAAACTACGTGTGTTTCGAATTTCTTCCAAATATGTTCAGCCGTTCCAACGTTGTCCTGTAAATATTATGAATGCTAATGTTTGGACGCTTGTTACTTAATTATAGTTTTAGTAGTTTTGTTAAAGCGTCGATAGAAATACATCGTCTGTGAAAATTTTAATTGTCTAGCTATCACCGTTGTTGAGATACAGTCTGGTGACAGACGGAGGGACGGACGGACAGCGAAGTCCCGTTTTTACCCTTTGGGTACGGAACCCTAACAACGACCTGCTTCAGTCACCGAAGATTGCTGAACACTACCTTTAAATTTTAAACAGTATTTGGATTGAAATAATATGTTTTCTAATAAGTTACGGCTGGTCTAGTAAGTTACAGCTGACCTAGTCGGGAAAACGGCGACTGTCGAACCGGAGACCCAGGGTTCAAAACCACGCGGACCACTATCTTTTCAGAATCATGTTCGTAATGCCAGTAATTAAACGGTGAAGGAAAACATCGCGAGGAAACCGAAATGTACCTACAATCTAAGTTCTAAGTCATATGTCATCCACCAACCGACACTGGGCCAGCGTGGTGGATTATAGCCTTGTCTCTCTCCTTGCGAGAGAAGGCCCCGACGCCCAGCAGTGGGAACATTTAATGGATTGTTTATGCTGCTACTTATTATGTTGATATGTTTTCTCCAAAAGAACAAAAATCTAATTCAATGACAGGTAATTTAATTCTGTCATTCGACAAAATTTTATAAGAAGCTATGGCTATGTCGTACAGATAATAAATCTGAGCTGATTTTAGTTTTTTTGTTGATATTTTAAAATTTAAAATTACCTCCCTGTTTTCGATATATGAGATCACCTCTGAAGTATTTTCAACCAAACAAAATAGGAATTATCAAAATCAACTCACAATTAGCGGAGTTATCGCGTAAAATAAAACCAAATAAAAAAAAACATGCCAGATTGAGAACATCCTCCTTGTTTGAAGTCGGTTATAACCGAATGATGTTTGTTTTTCCACACTAAAATGACAATTCCTTTTTCATTCAAGACGACGCGACGCGATCACGTGGGCACGTTCTAGAATCTAGATATTCTGTGGATCGTCTATAATACACAGAATACTTAGAAGTTAGTATGTACCGAACGCGCCGCGCGTGTCGTTATTATTTAATGTTTGTGTAATTTCCGAACCACCCGACCGACAATGTTCAAATTTTGACGGGACAATATTAAAAATGTGTTCTTTCTAACAAAAAAAGAATTAATGAAATTAAACAACGCAAACATGAGTTACAACCAAATACACATTCTGTCTTTCACCTCCTCCCGTAAGAAAACCGTTCAGAATTTAGGGATCAAAAGTAGCCTACAGCACTTTCCTTAGTATAAACTAAAGTCAAGCCAAGTTTCAACTGAATTGAATCAGCAGTTTCGGCGTGATGCGTGATCCCTATACAGAAAGACAGACAGACAGACAGACAGACATGAAAGAAAAAAAATGCAGTTTCACCATCAGTATCGACTATGGCGTGCTGCAAAAAATTTTTTTTCAAAATATCTTCAATGTACAGAATTCGACCCGTTACAGTTTTATTATAAGTATAGATAAAAAGTATATAATATTTATCATAAATGAATATAACGATAAAGTATAAATATAAAATCAATGAAATAAGCGTACCAATCAAGAAGAGGAAATGTAATGCTGGTAAACAAGATTTTTGAAAATGGGAAGGGACTTAGCTTGTCTAGGAAGATCATTCCACAGCAAAACAAACAAATCGTATTGCCTCTAATAATACGTAAGAACTTCGTTCCTACCTATAACACTATATCTTATTTAAATAATACATCTGAAGTGTTTCATTTCACTTTGACCCCTCTATATTTTAAAAAGTTTAAACTATTTTAAGCGACTTCAAAAAAGGAGGTTTCTCAATTCGGCCGTATTATTGTTTGTTCGATTGTAATCTAGTTATTCCATATTTAAAACACTATTCAATTTCCTGTAGGTAAAATAGGCATTCATCTAAAAACATGAAATATATAAAAAATAAGTACATATCTACGCCAGTCTGTAAGTAAATTACCTTCTTCCCCATAATTTACAAGGAGGTTACGACATTGTGTAAAAATGGTTGTCATTATGCAAATTTTCCATTCCGGAAGAGGCGCACGTGCAGGCAGCCAATGAAATCTCTTTTCAATGTCCCGCACTCTAAAAATGTGATCAGACACACAAAGCTATTTATTTGATCGAGACTTAATCACTATAATTATCAAGTATAAAAGTATGATAATATAATTCACCACTTAATCGAGAAGATCAGACAACAATTTTGAGAGAGATGGCGCCAGGAATATATGGCTGAGCTACAGCAGATGAGCATATGAAGAATAGATACCAAGCCACTTACAGTTGGAGATCCAGTCATCCTCAAAGAGGACACCCTAATGTCACTACAGTAAAAAATGGACCGAGTAACGAATCTTCACCCTGGTCAAAACGGCATCACTAGAGTGGCAGATCTACACATTTCTAAAGACGTTACGAGACGAGCTATCAACAAACTATGTCTTTTGCCTATGGACGTCTGAATACTACTTACAACAAATATTAACATTTTTTGAAGATTTCTTCAACCCCCCGGAGGATGTCTACGCATGTAGTCAAGGACACGCAGGCGACAGCGGGAGCGGGCACACACCGAGAGGGGACCAACGCCGGCGACCCCTGCACTCGCTGCGCACGGCAATTGAATCGGCCCAAACTACACCTAGCGACCAGATGTATAAGTTATCCTCAATGTAACTTTCTATAATATCTACCTGGTCAAAAAATAAACCATACAACAATTAAATTACTGTGTTTGGACTTAAAAGCCCGCACAAATTTATTTATTTGTAGGTATCTAATCAGTATAAACAATTTTCGTACAAAAAATTAAACCGACTTCAAAACCACAAATAGGCACTCAAAAGCGAAAAATAAACTAAAATCATTGTTATAAGCGCTACTCACTCATCTATTTGAAGTCGGTGCCAGCTAAATCTAACAGGTATAGGATAGATACTGTACCTGTGCCTACATAGCATCAATCTACTAACTTTTTGACCTGACTGGCACCGACTTCAAATAGATGAGTGAGTAGCGCTTATAACAATGATTTTAGTTTATTTTTCGCTTTTGAGTGCCTATTTGTGGTTTTGAAGTCGGTTTAATTTTTTTGTACGAAAATTGTTTATTTTACTCTTTTAGTGTACAAGAACAAAATTAAAATTTTGATTAAACCCCGACTACCTTGGATTTGTTATCTGTACAACATTCTACTAGTCAAGCCCTTTCATTTGATACCCATATAAAGGAGTTGTGAAAAAACAAATGTATTTCGGCATTTTGTGGAAGCGGCCATCTTGGATTTGAATTTTTCATAGTGAAAAGTATTCTACTAGTCAAGCTCTTTCGTTTGATACCCAAATTGAGGTAGTAATGAAAATATAATATAATTCGCCATTTTGTCGTGGTGGCCATTTTGGATTTGAAATTTGTTATAGTACATAGTACTCTACTAGTCAAGCCCTTTCATTTGATACCCAAATTGAGGTAGGTTGTGAAAATATTTTGTCCGCCATTTTGTGGAGGCGGCCATCTTGAATCGACATTAACCAGACATAGCTAAGAACATCTGCTATGGTATTAACCTTGACATAAAAGAAACCGCATCGAAATCGGCCCATCTGTTTGAGTTCTACTACGGTGCCACAGCAGATAGACAGACACACAGACAGACATCGACGTCACTTATAACACCCCTTTTTTGTCGGGGTTAAAACAAGTTTTATTAAAGCATTTACACAATTTTGTATTGACAGGGTCGAGATTCATAACTTTTGTGAAATCTACAACGTCATCCAGATACGCAATTTTTCAGTTTTTGGTTCATATTTCAAAAACTACTTGACCGATTTCGAAAAGATTTATATGGGACCATTCGGGAAGCATACCCATCCGAACACAAAAACAAATTTTAAAATCGGTTCAGAGGTTCTCGAGAAATCAGGTAACATACATAAAAAAAAAAAAAAAAAAAAAAAAAAAACATAGGGGTCGAATTGATAACCTCCTCCTTTTTTTGGAAGTCGGTTAAAAATACCCTTTACCTACGTAAGAATGTTGTTAGAAATAGTTAATTTTTAGTTTTAGACTCAATTAGTAGATAAAAACTATTATGCATAAAGCATACTACCCACTAGTGTAATAGTATTTTAAAATATCAATGTTTGGATATTTGTTGCTCAATGACACCGGACGTCTGAACGGATCGGGTTTTTAGAACTCAGTTGGACTAAAATCTGGAATAGCACATACGCTTTTAAATTTTTAAGACTACTTTTAATAATTGGAATAAAGATGGAACCTATATTTAAAAAAATATTAAAAAAAGGAATCTACAAAGACAAAGGTATGTAATATATATCTATACTAATATTATAAAGCTGAAGAGTTTGTTTGTTTGTTTGCTTGAACGCTAGGATCTCGGGAAGTACTGGTCCGAATTGAAAGATTATTTTTCTATTGGATAGTCCATTTATCGAGGAAGGCTTTAGGTTATAGAAAATAACTCTACTATTAATTGAAGCGGAGCATGAAACAAGAATGTAACAAAATCGGGAAAAAATATTCCCCTTTTGAGAGTTTTCGTACGTTTCGTGCTTTGACATGACACATGACAGCATGTGTCAAAGATTGCGTCATTGAATTTCAGTAATCAATTCTGTGCCTTGAATATAAACCTTTGCTAATTTTTTTCTTCTAAATCTGAGTTGGTACGACCAATTTCCGACAGGTGGCGTAGCAGGTTGCTGAAGAGGTTTTTTGTTTGAAATCGATATTCTCAGGAATGAGTGAACCGATTTCAGTCATTCTTTCACCGTTGGATATGTACGGGATCCCGATGAGTGCTATATTATATACCACGGGTGAAGCCGGGGCGGGCATCTAGTAAGTATATATAAGTAATATAGTAATAAGTCATAAGTAAAGGTTTCAATAAAAAAAATTCGCGGCAGCAGAAAAGAAAACTATAAACTAGTGAAAGCAATGAATAGAATTGGTCTTAAAATTGTGTTTTAATCACGGGTTAAACTTAAATAGGAAAAAAATGTGGTCATTTTTCACTATCTACGTAGCTTCAAGCTAGGCAAAACAAAAGAGAGAATCTATGAACCTAAAATTATGGTACTGCCACCTCTTGAGAACTTTTATTTTCATTCTGTTTTCAGTTTTACACCTGAAGTTTTGACAGGCATATGTGTGTGTCCTATAGATGCTCTTTCAATCGACATGGTATCGTAATATGAAGAAGTCTCTCTTAATAAAAATGCCAGCCGCGTGCACGACTGGGAACAATACCGACGGTCTCTTAACATTATCTACGTTCATTTGTTGTCTGCGTAATCAGTTTGGTTTTAGCATTTACGCAATTTATGTTACGTACCTTTCTCCGTTCTGCTTGCGTCTATTTCGTGGACAATTTTCATTACGTCCCGAAACCTTTGCTTGACTATCGTTTAAAGCGAAATGACTAGTCTGAAATTGTTTATGTAACAAGCATTAAACTGTTTCAATCATTATCAATTGGAACAAATTTAAATGTCGGAAAATTATAACCTAACTGGATATAAAGTACCTGATATACTTATTACCTACTAAAATACGTTGATTTAATTTCCACAGTATTTCTTTAATGTATAAATTAGATTTCGATTCGATTCATACAATAATTTTATGTCTAGACTGTAGTTTTCAAGCAAGTGAAGAAGCTCTACAATTTGTTAGCACGACGAAAGTGACAACACAATATCTGTACCAAATCACAGTAGGTATAGGTGTTTATTTATAACGTGGGATATACCGTGATCATTTTATTCTTGGATGTTCTAATTTTCCCTATCTCAGTGTCATAAATATGGTTGTAGAACATATCTGTGACCTAGTGAAGACGGGTAGAATTGGAGTGGGGGGAGAATATATAAGGAATGGGGAGAATTTAATTAAAAGAAAATATGAATTATCATATTATCAATAGCACACTACACAGCATCGGTCTCCAACATCAAATTTACAGATAAAGCTGGGCATTTAAAATGGAGCTAGTTGCGACATTTTTGTCGAATGATAGAAAAATACTGGTGATGTCAAAGATTAAAAAGACTGTTGGCGTTCAACATAGTATAGGTAAACAGCCTCTGATACGATTTACTCGACGAATTCATAATTAACTGCAATCGCACTATAAAAACTGGTTTACCGAAACCATAGATCAAGTTCCCTGGAAAAGAAGAAGAGACACATCTGCCCAGCGGACTGCTAAAAAGGTAAAAATAAATATTTTAGGCACATTATACAGATACGATGCCTATTTTTTTACCCATCAAGCAAAAGCTTTACCTACTACATTTTGTATCCAATTAATTTTTTTTTATTATAAGTCATAGTTTTTCTCAATTAAAACCAACAAAAGAGAAACTTCAAAACTAAAAGAATCGTTCCTTTCACGGAAAACAATCTCTGCGCCTAAAAATGTAATTTAACTCGTAACACGCACGGCAAGGGATAACTGGGAGGTATTGATTGAACAATTTACGGATACAAAGCTATTAAAGTTTATAGACTTGTTGGATTCGGGTCGCCTGCCCTTATGTCACTTCCCTAATTTAGAACGGTTAACTTGCACTGATATTGAAATTCCTACGTAGTTACATTTCTACGTATCTGTATGCGTACCTATTACGGTGGGCTAAATACGACTAAGTACGTACGAGTATTAAAGTGTTTTGTAGCTTGAGGCTGGCAACATGTAGATATGGAAAACTAGGATAAGTAGTTCCTAGGTTTCTCTGAATATCGTCACATAAGGCTGCAAATGTGTGGAAGACGATAAAACCACTCCTAATATACCTACTTTGAAACTTACTTTCATACTTGTATTTCACAGAGTTATACATATATAGTAGGTATCTTAGTTAGTCTTCTACTTCCCTGTCACATCCGCTAAAAGCGCTCTTCATTTATTTATTTATATCATACATTCGTTGAATAATGGGTAGTTTTTTTATAGTATAGAGTAACGCGGCGGAAAGCATGGTAAGCAACATGCTTGCCACATAGCAGCACAGTGACACGCAGCTATTGGAACATGTAGAGTCCAAATACCTAACATAGCACTGCACTCCACTCGTCACTCAGAGATGTAAGGTATTATATCTCTAAGCCCTGTAATGTCTCTGAAAAGATTGTCATCACGGTGGATGATGATGTACAAGGTTGTCAAATCAGCATCTTTCGAGGACATTGCTGTGTATTCTGTCACAACGCACTGAAGAATGAGTTACCTATTTATAAGTCCCACAAACATGCATGATGGTGCCTGACTCATAACAGATATGTGAACACAATGCCACGCAGATATGTGAACATGAAGAGCCCATATTAATACCTTTGAGCACTGCACTGCGCTCGGCGCCCGGAGATTTAAGATATATCTGTGACCTGTAATATTAGTGGAAACATTTGCCTTTAAACCGGAATACAGTAATGTTTGCACGTTACGGCTTGGCGGTAGAATAACTGGCAAAGTTGTGGTCTTGGACCGGACTCTGTAAAGAGATTTACCACAACAAATGTATGCTACAGGGATGTAGTTTTCTACTGTATTTCTTTATTGTAAAATAGTTTTAGGTACGAGGGGTGATCCAAAAGTAATGATAATCAATAATAAACACAATGAATAAAATCAAAAACTAAATTTATTTCTCAACATAGTCTCCTAGCAAGTCTATACATTTAGTCCATCTCTTTTCTAAACCTAAAATTCCCTTTAGAAAAAAAAATCTTTATCTTGACTCTCAAAAGTCCTCAACCGCGGCCATCACGTCGCTATCATCGTCAAATTTCTTGCCCCGGAGGTGTTCCTTGAGTCGTGGAAAGAGATAGAAGTCACTGGGGGCTAGATCTGGTGAATAGGGGGGGTGTTCCACCAGCTCAAAGCCCGCTTCCTGAATGGCAGCCATGGCAATTGCAGCTTTGTGAACCGGTGCGTTGTCTTGATGGAACAGCACTCCAGCCCGCAGTTTGCCTCGCCTTTTCTCCTAATAGCCTCCCGCAATCTTCTTATTTGTTCTGCATAGTAGGAGCCTGTAATAGTGGCCCTTTTTCCAAGTAGTCCACCATGATTATTCCTTCAGCGTCCCAAAAACAGACGCCATAACCTTCCCTGCTGAGCTTGACACTTTGAATTTCTTCGGCGTCGGTTCATCGGATCGTTTCCATGTCATCGATTGTTGTTTTGTTTCAGGATCAAAATGGTGGATCCAGGTTTCGTCCATGGTCACAAAACGTGACAAAAATTATCCTTGTCTGCCTGGAACTTTTCGAGATTTGCTCTTGACATGTCGACTCGTTTCTTCTTTTGCTCGTCGTTTAACATTTTCGGTACCCAACGCGCGGAGACCTTTCTCATATGCAATTCGTTCACAAGGATTCTTTGAATGCTGCCATATGAGATCCCTGTGACCTCAGCTACATGCCTGATAGTCACTCTTCGATCTTCCAATACAACTTCTTCAACTTTTTCACATTTTCTCCAGTGAGGGACGTCGATGGGCGCCCTTCGCGGTGTTCGTCTTCCGTCGATGTTCTTCCCAGCTTAAACTCCTTAGCCCAGCGTGCAACTGTGGAATATGGAGGAGAACAGTCCCCTAATGTTTCCACCAAGTCGCTGTGTATGTCTTTGGTAGACATTTTTTTCATGCAGAGGTATTTAATGACAGCTCTGATTTCGTGTTTTTCCATTTTGATGTTCACTCCTTGACAGTCCGTATTCAAATGAATGTAGCTCCCGGAATCGTGGCCTATTTATATGATTTTTTTTTTTCCTGAACTAGTGGGTAATTGAGCAAGTGACTGTAATTTTTTTGTATTTTTGTGTGCACTAGAAATAACTGATTATCATTACTTTTGGATCACCCCTCGTATATCAAACAAAATTTTGTGAATATATGTACAACATGTAAAAAAGTACATCTTAAAAAATACTTAATAATTTCAATAATAATTTCTTAGTAATTTCATAATTTTCATGGTTTTGGCTCGAGAAAATGGCTAAGCACTCACCTAAATAAACCGAGTCAACTGTACCAAATGATTGTAGCACCTCATAAGAGCTCTAGAGCACCTCATAAATAAATTTGTACGTTCAAAGGATTTGTCGGGATTCGCGGAAATGCTTACTCAATTTCGTGATCCGTGACGCATTCGACACAAAGTAAGGCGAAATGTCGTGAAATGAAAACCTTATCACATAATGAATAGCGTATGACACGTACGGGTTCCTATTTATAGGCATAGATAATCTAAATTTTATTCAAAGAGGTGGATAGGTAGGGGAGATGCGGACAAGACGGGGTACTTAACGTTTGATTGGAAATAAAACTGAAACTATTGTATTTATATACTCTGTTTAATTACTGTTATTTTCTTTGTTAATCAGTCTATCAATTTTTTATAAGTTTACGAACAATTCTAACTTAATTAAGTTTTTAACAATATAAAAGTGAAAAAACTCCACCCACCCCATCTTGCCCTCTAGGTAGGGTAAGACGGGGTACCCCCATTGGGTATGATGGGATATAGCCAATCCTTTACAAAATCTTTGCAAAATATGTAGGTAAATGTTGCTTCATCGTCATCATTATCCAAGCCAGAACAGGAGCAATGTAACCAATTGTCACATATGGAACAAGCAATCCTCCCAATATCCTAATATATTTAGGTTATATATAATAAACCCTCCATTCATCGGAATCCAAATATAGTCCACTACAATATAAGCAAGGAGTATTTTCAAGGTTACTCTCGCTTTTGCTACTTGATGAACTGCGATTGCCCCTTACTTTCTTCTTGGTATGACTTTACCTTCTTTCTCTCTAGTCTCTTCTGCGCCTTTTACTTCTGCGACTTTTATTGTCTGATGTTCTTCCTTTTTTTAGCTTACTCTCTTCCAAAAGATTTTTTTATTATTTCTGCTAGTTCTGTTTTGTAGGGTGACGCAGTAATTATAGCTGCTTTTGCTTGATTATAGTTGCTGGAAAGGGCAATACTTGATGTGGACTAGCAACAGAAAATTTGGATTATTGTGGAGTTGTTGGTTTTCGGTCTATTTCGTCATTAACAAGCCAAGTAGAACATCCGGGCTTGGTATTCGGAGGGGCGGCAGAAACCATCATAGTGATCGTGGAATAGCCGCTGCTTCAACATAGGGAGTGACACTGGTGATAAAAATTTGCGATATAATCAGCAACCACGAGCGAGCAAAATGTAGAATTGTATACCCCATCTTGCCCTCGAACGCCTAACTACATTTAAAAAAACACACACGGAAAACAATACACAATACAGAAATAAACGAGTTCTTACCTGTTAGTTTAATCGTTGACGCAAAAGAATAACTTTGCAGCTTATGCAATCTAGTATTATTCGCGTAGTAAACACGTACCAAATGGATTTCGAAAATATGAATCAAACTGCCAAAAACCACTTTTGTCTCAATAAACAAAACAATACGTGTCGCAGCGAATCACTCAACGGACCCACTGACAGCCATCATGGCACCGCATCGTCACGCGCTAGAACGATCGTGATCGGCCCATTAGAAATCCTTATAATACGGTTGCCCCGTCTTGCCCGCCACCCCGTCTTGCCCGTATCTCCCCTACGCTTAATCGATGCGTGAACGTGAATCAAATAGATGGATAGTTATCTAAGTACTAGGTAAGTAGGTATAAGTAGTCACATAAACATACCCACATTGATTTTCGATCAAATTTTAACAGACGTAATCAACCCATTTTACCTATGTTCCCCCCACAACTGAGATTAAGGTCCTTCTCGCCAAAGGAGAGTGTCAAGGTCCACCACGCATCCACGCATCTAAGTTTGAGCGGTTTGGCGAAAGATATCGTCATGTCAGTCATATTATCGAATGATGTCTTTGTTGGAACACGCTGATTTCCCAAAACTGTTTTTCACCTTCATAGTTAAATACAGTGATGATGGATGATAAGCTCGTAAATACTTTGCACTTTAAAATACTAAGACCTGAAGGTGGAATTTGAATAGATAACCTACGGTTGTGATCATAAGTACTGGTTCATAAAAATCATAAAAAGAAATGTCGAAATTTTTCAAAATATCGAATCGAAAAGGCTTTTTACAGCGGGAAAATAGCTGGAACGGCAACAAAACAGCTTGACGGCGATACACTCCGCGAGGCATACGCTGAGCTTTGCATTTGTGTAAGTGTACATGGATAGTGTAGGTGTGACAACCGGCCTTAGGCGCGGCGCCATTCTGTCTCGCCGCGCTCCTGCCTGATTGGTGATCACTCACACTAATGCAAAGCTCAGCCTATACCTCGCGGACCAAATTTCAAGCTCCTGCCTGATTGGTGATCACTCACACTAATGCAAAGCTCAGCTTATACCTCGCGGAGTGTACTAGTTCTTACTTTTTGTGTTATACACTCCAAAATTTTATGCCGCGACATCTCCTGGTACATAGTAAATCAAACGACTCTGATTTATACTTATATTTACCAAAATAGCTGCGTGACGCTATACTGTTATGACGCATAACTTGTTCGTCCAGTCATTCCACAGACCATAGATAGGTAGTTTTGGAACAAAAAACTACAAAAGTAAATCAGTAGATAGATATGTTTTAGATAGGTACCTACTAAAATAAATACTTATCCTTGACCTTGATGTTATAACACAATTATAGATACTTACTTCGTTATATATAATAAATCTTTTCATGGGTTCCATCTTTAATGGGTTCCAGCTATTGTCTATCATAGTGAAACACTCGTTTGAGATAGTATCGTTGAATCCGATTTTATACCACCCATCAAAAGCTTTATTAGCGAGTCCTCAGTTTAACGCAGGCCTCCGATAAGGCAAAACGATACGCCGTTTGGAAACATCGATAGAATTTCATGGAAAATGGAAATAGACTCGTTATGGGACAGCAGACCTTGAATAAACGTTTTAGCAAAATGTGCAGCGATAAAAGTATATTAGATATGGATATAGTAGTAAGAAAGTCTTGAGATGGTAAGGCTCTTTTGGAAAGTATTATTGACAAAGTTTAGTATCTACGAGTATCACTCAGATATACTTTGTCAAACATCACTATACGGCAGTGAGACATTTTCAAAATGAAAGAAATAGTGAAAGAGTGAAAGCATGTGTGATAACTTATTGATTTTGAGCTATGCTTAGTGGTCTGTATGATTTCAGAGGTCCCATATAAACTTCATGGAAATCGGTGTAAGTACCTAAAGTACCTTAGTGGTTTTTGTAATATGAACAAAAATGTAAAATTTGCATGCCTCACTGATATTTATGTTCATTTACCCACTCCGAAACGTCACTGTCAGATTGGAAAAGTGCTTAAGTACCTGCTTAGTTGCAAATCCAGGGGGAGTCATAGCGTCATGCCCCCGCCTCCTGGCTAGATCCAGTACCTTGGTGGACCACTGATTAAAAAGTAACACAGCCTACTTACCGCAGTTTTGTGACATGACCACGACTGTGCCCCCCTGGGGCCATACGACCCCCCCCCCCCCTGAAGCCTACGGTCACAGAGTAAGTAATGACTACGTGTTTCGGTCTCAGATTACAGACCCACAACTGTAACCTGTGGTTTCGGTAGGTATGTAGGTACCTACCTACTATAGATGTAATGTAAACTCTTTACTATGAATGGTTATTTTGTAGGTAAGTACATAAGTACCTACCTATTTCTGGTGACTAATATAACTGTAAAAATATTTAAGTAGGTGACAGTATCTTTCTGCTTAGTATGTGAGTAATAATTGTGAAGTTCATATTTTGTTCAAAATCTACAGAAAAACATGATGATTGCCGACAGTTGAAACTTAACTAGGTAGGTACCTACCTACTTTAAGCTTTGGTTAGTTAAATACCTACTTACGTAGAATCAGAATGCCGCGACTTGTTTTAATTTTAATTATTTAGGTAGGTACCTACCTACTGCTTTCGATCGAAACAATAGACACAGCAACTGGAAAGCCATTACGATTTCGGTTAGGCGGTAGAGGCGCCGAGCCCAATACTAGTGGGTCGTGAGATGGTTCAAGCGTGAAGTAGGTAGGTAAATATGCGTAGGAAACTTCCTATTACTTGCTCGCATGAGCCTCCTACGCGTACCATGTAACTTTACTGTATCTATAAATCTATAGACATGACCTTTTTTTATTACGCAATAATCCAATCGTCATTTCAGGATTTACGTTGTAGATCCAGATCCAATCGAAGATTTTTGGCTCCACTTTTGTGAAAAGAATATCTTAAACTATGGAACATATTAAGGGTATTCACTGATGTAGGTAGGTAGGTACCTATATAACCTGGGTGTTAAAGTCGAGAGTGAATCGGTTTTTTTAAGTAGGTAAGTGCGCTTCACCGTATACTGCATCATCAGTTAACATTAAACAAGGAGGTCAAATACAAACCTAAAAACTCAAGTGTTAGGTTTGCATTTGTCTTTTAAATAAATCCAAATTTAAGAATAAAAGCAGTAATAGGAACTGCCGATAGAAGTGAAAACTTATGAGTCAGAATTTTACAACTTTTGGAAACTACGTGGGTGGAACCGGAGAGCGTGGCCATCTATTGCCATGGACCCGAGTTTACCCAAAGATTTCTTATCATTCCCGAGCGTGACGCTAGAATTCAGTTTACAGCCGACGAAAAATCTATCTGGGGCGCGCCAAAAGAAGTTAACAGTTCAAAAATGTTTCGAAATGCTTACGTAGGTAGCTGTTGTCCATGTTCAAGGGAAATGTCCATAAAGAAGGTAGGTACCTACCTACTGACCAGTGGCACCACGGGATTTCACTGTAATATGCTGTACGAGACTGGGTAGATACCAACTTACAACACCTAGGTACACTTCTTCTAGGGCGACATTGTTGTATTCTATCTATTCTCAGTTCTCATCTTCAGCGTAAGTACCGAAAGAAGCCTACGTCTAAAAATGGGCATACTTTAGTTCAAGGCTCATAATGAAGATGATGAAACAACCTAAACTTTGCCTAGAAGATATCTAGATACCTAATTACTTATTAAAGCTTTTGCTTTGTTTACACGAAATGATTTCAGCACCAGTCGTTCAGTTTGTTACAAAGGTAGGTAAACAAATTTTCAAAGAATGTTATTATAGATAGTTACTAAAATAATAAATCATTATTATCGAATAACCCAGCGCAGTAGGCTGGTACAAAAGTACCGAAATTACGTACCTACTAAGTAATATCAAATTCTGTCAATATGCTGTCATATCTGTGAATATGCTGAAGATTATTTAGTCTTCTTGAAAGTATTTCTCTACTCAGTGTCCTTAAAAAACTGCAAATTCCAATGGGTACAGAGTCCTCTAGACAACACATGAACAAACTCGATGCGTAAAAAATACGCCATCTCTTGGCACGATAGCGCGTAGTTGCGTGCAACGACTTTAGGTCCTACAGGTTTGGTGGACGAATGACCCGTCACCTGAAAATATATCACTTTTTACTTCAAACCATAAAATACATATCCTATGTTACACACACTTTACATGAACGCTTCTATGGGACGTAGAGGAATAGCAGCAGAGCTGAAAAGATATTTTTTCGTCAGAGGGCGCCATTAATAGATATCTTTTGTACGTGCTTACAGTGTGTAATCTAGACCATAATCCACCACGCCGGCCCACCGCGGGTTGATGTATGCCACGTGACATCGAAAGATTCTAGGTAGATGTCGGTTTCCTCACGATGTTTCGCTGTTTTTAAGTTAGCGGTAATACGCATATGGCTTCGAAAATACAATTGTGCGGGATTTGAACCCAGGGCTCCAGATCTATCTATCATGCTTAAGGCTCACGTAGTATAGACCACCCGTAGCTTAAGTTCACGTCGGCAAACACAAACGAAACCAATAGGTTAATACAAAAACACAGTATAAGTACATATTAGTATTTTTATACTGTACCAGATGTTCCCTGTGCGCGTTGCGACGCCACCTGTCGAAAATTGGTTGTTCCAACTCAAAAATCTTCTTTGGCTCATGCACTTTGCTAAACATGATCAAATGAATAGTTTATGATTTCATAAAGGACATACAGACTAACATTCATTTTTATGTAGGTACCTATAGATTTTGTAGGAATAGCCCTTATAAGAAAACACGATATTTGTACAATTTTTATTTATTTTTTAATACAAAGGAAATAAATTAATAGATAGCCTTACTCACTAGCCCTTAGAGGGCAATTTTAAGGAATCCAATAAAAATTTGAGTTACAAAAACTAAACTAATATTGCGGTACAGTGACAAATTTCAAAGGATTATTAACTGGCTCTGATATAATCAGTCGTTTAATACTAATCTTAACTTACTTACATTTCACAACCGGACAAAATCAAGATGTGTGAAAGCATTCAATATGGGTGATTATTATAATAGGTACGATTATTCAGTGTTTCGAAGACGACAGAACTATTTTATTGCGACAAATCTACTACAAAAACAAGAAAACCATTAATATATAAGACAGACAAATTATATTCAATGTTAATTTAACATAAAGTACATACATCATCGTAATACTTCGAAACTGTCGATGCGAATTAGTAAAATTTTGACGCATGATCGACAGCGATTAACTATTTTGCATTTAGCATGTTATGACTGAATGCGAGTATTCAACACAATTATTGTTTGATAGATGATACGCTGTACCATTCGGCCGAAGAAACAGACTTTATTTTTAATTTCAAAATGATAAAATCAGTCGGGGCAACGTAGGTCGTTGCCCCAACTGTCGGTCTAAATGTCGCATCAACAGTCTCAAATATTAGTGCCAATGTTGAAAATTGTCATTAATCAGTGACAGAAGTTGTCCCAATTGTCGTGTCGGCCTGAACATTGCATCCATGGTCTCAAATTTATGTGCCAATGTTGAAAATTTATGAGTGACCATACGTTGTCCCAACTGTCAGTCTCGATGTTACATCGATGGCTTCTCAAACATTTGTGCAGATGTTGAGAATTGGCATTACGAGTGCTGTAAAGATGTAGCACGATAACGATGTGAAGTATTGGTTTATCAACTTAGCAAAAGTAGATTTGTAATAAAAAAATGTATAAAATACCGCACCCAATATTAGTGATAAAAATTAACAGTAAATTAAGTTCTTCGTCTAGCCGAAAACCTTTATTTTATTAATTATTATTAACATTCTACAATTTTGATTTTTTATACAATCGGTTGCATTTTGATTATAAGATACTCTAGTTTGAAGAGTTTACATCTTCATATATTATTATTGATACTCGTAGCTTTTGGTCATAAGTACGGCAGTTATAATTATAACATTTATAACTACTTAAACATATGTTATTCATAAATATTTTGTTGTCGTTCTACGCCAAATTTGTTTATCTACTAATAATTAATATAATTTTACTAAATCACTATTATTATTCTGTTTACAGCTGCCTGAACTAGACAAACTGTGTATGTACTTCTTTTCTTAAGCTTTCGGAATGTAAATTCATGAAATCGATAACGCATTTTTTATGATGTTAAACGTAGACAATGAAAGATAATAACTTTTTGTCTCGTTTAGCTCGTGTCACGATGGAGATTAGATTCCTCAATTCAAGTCCAACATTGTGACTTATTACCCAGCGATAAGGTTCAAAATCACTAACATTTTGCAATGCAGGTATAGTTTTTTTAAATTATTGTTTCCAAAATGTTAGCAATAGAAAATGCAAACAATAATACCTGTCATACGGCTTCTGTTCTGTACATTTAGTTTATAGTCAACATAATAAATTCATTATGTACGTTTAATTTGGTCAACTTTCAAACATCTACTTTTACCGGCACTGTAAAGTGTAATTAGATATGCTATATAGTTTGGGTGAATTGATTTTATCGCATAATATTGAAAGATTCGAGGAAAATGTCGATTTCCTCACGATTTATTCCTTCATAATATTAAGTTTGTAAGTATTACCCACAAGACTTCGAAAATACAGTGTTTTCTTTAGACATAATTATACACTTCCAAAAACTATGTATATTTATTAATGAACAATCATGTTGATTATTTTTCGGAAATTAGCAGGCATTTAGATACATTTCAGGACTTATTTTCTATGCAATACTTAATACGGTGTATTATATCTAGCTATGTACTCAAATAATATGTTTAATAACAAATTTGGATACCCTGAAGAGTACATTTAATTATAAGAGAACATTTATTGTACGAAAAAATGGTTCCTTTAGTGGTTTCTAAGAATATCATATTTGGATTCAAAATTGCAAGACATAATAGTCCGATTGCTCAACACAAAACTATAAACGATGCTTCTTTATTATAAAGTTATTCTAACAAGGGGGTAAACTACTCGTTAATTTATCTATCTTATAGGCTTAAAACAAAAGTAGTGTAGTGTACAAAAATATAATTAAAATTAAATTCGTTTTCATGAGGGTACTTCCAGTTTAGATATATGTATTTATTTATTCCGAAACGAGTTAAATTTTATAAATGCATATTTATTATGTATACTTTTTAATTATTAGTATTATAATGGTTGCATAACGTGAAAAATATACGCAGAATGCGCATAATACAGTGACAGTCTGGCGTTTAGGTAAACTACTGTATAGCTTGACAAAAAAGTATTTAAAAAATATAACTAACGGTTTCATTTGACGCTATGAAATTTGATCTAAAAATATCTAGAGCGAAATTTTTATAATGGATGATTATTAATCAATCATCTCTTAAAACTTATTGGCAAAATATGAGAATTGTTGAAATTTATTCTTGATCCACAATGTATGGCTTTCAGCTCTTTTTTGCCAAGCATTACGCTAGTTTTTTCAATACATATATTTGCCATTTTAGCATAAAGCCAGTTTCAGTTCTTGTTCTTTTGCCAACGAATAATTTAATTATTGTATTTATAGATTTGAAGAATCAGTGTGAATAAACACGAAACTTAATATTGCTGCCGAATTTGTCGTACTCACTATACTATGGTTATGTGGCAATACTAAACTGTCTTCTATTTTCTATGAATGCCATAACAACGCCATTTTAGCAAATATTCAAAACAATTAATATACACTGGGGAAGCTGATACATGTAGCAGTTTTTCAAAACCAGTATGATGTCAGTCAGTCTCAGCATAAATTCAATTTAAAATAAATGTATCCTTTCATTTAGCTGTAAATTAGTCATAATCTATGACATGATATGGATGATAATCGATTTTATTATTTACATTGTTAATTGACATGGGACGAAAATCTATACTAATATTATAAAGAGTTTGTTTGTTTGAACGCTAGGATCTCAGGAAGTACTGGTCCGAATTGAAAGATTCTCTTTCTATTGAATAGTCAATTTATCGAGGAAGGAATATAGGATTTAGAACATAACGCTACTATTAAAAGAAGCGTAGCATGAATCAAGAATGTAACAAAATCGGAAAAAAAATATTCCTTTTGAGAGTTTTTGTACGTACGTTTTGACATGACACATGACAGCATGTGTCTAAGATTGCGTCATTGAATATCACAGATTAAACACCTCACCTTTGCTAATCAAAGTTTCTAAATCTGAGTTGGTACGACCAATTTCCGACAGGTGACGTAGCAGGTAGCTGAAGAGGTGTTTTGTTTGAAAGCGATATTCTCAGGAATGACTGAACCGATTTTAGTCATTCTTTCGCCGTTGTATATGTACGGGATCCTGATGAGTGCTATATAATGTACCACAGGCGAAGCCGGGGCGGACATCTAGTCATTAATAAATCACAACTAAGAAAACTAATTAAACATTTATTAATTAATCACTAAAGAGGCGTTTTAATTCAGCACTTGATTAAAGTCTTATAATTTCAACCATAAGTTAATAAGTACCAAAACGCTTGAAGTTCACTTTTCTCAATCGAACAACGAAAGGGCAGAATAATTGGCGGCTACCTTTTTTTATTACACTGAGTGACGAGACTAGGAATCCGTGCACATAATGGTAAGTCACCTTGTTCTCTTATTCATTGTGGTTAAATGTGGTTATTCGTGTCAAAAAAAGGAGCTAATCATTGAAAGAAATATAGGTATATTTCTTTCAATACCTACTTATCTATAGTTATAATGAGATGTCAATCTAAGCAATCTTCTGTGCTGAGACAAGCAGATGTTTATAATTATTAATTATTGGATAATAATTAATATATCAATAATTAATATATAAAAATATATTAATTATTGGATATTTACTGCGGTTATACGATGGACGCGATCTCGTGTTTGGATAGTGTTTAGACTACCAATGGTGCATGAAATTCCAGCGAAATATCTGGAGTTCGCCCTCTATTAATAATATCAGCTAAAATCACCGCAATAGCTTAAAACAGAGTTGTTAGCAGCAAAATCGGCACCAATATTCCTTATTTTACAATACATTTCTATCATCATTATTTACATACATATCACTACGTTGTACTTGTTGTGTAGTCCATAAATGCATGTAAACATTCAAAAGTATGTTTGTTGTAAAAGTACCAAGAATTTTTACAAATAAAAACATAGTGGCATTTTAAATACGTCGATTGTATCAAAGCTAGAATATAGTAATTACAGTACAACCAACGTATTTGTAGAATGTAGCGATGGCGCCACGATCGAAAAGTGTCGCCGCAATTAGACAACTTTGACGTTTTCAAAATGCAGTCAGTAGTCCCGCTATCGGACGTTCTACAGATAAGTTTGGTGGCACTGTAATTTTGATTTCGCTTTTATTGTGCGAGTTAATGCAATCTGAACGAGCATTCACACAGGCAGTTAACATACTGTAACCTAAGTCTCTTGTATGCTTCAGTAAGAGTATACAGAGTTACTTTACTAAGACAAAAAATACGTTGTTTTAATCTCTGTGAACAACTTTTAGCTTAGCGCCAACTCTAAAATGGTGAAAATAAATTCATCTGCTCCATATATTTTACTACTGCAAACGACAAAAATATGTTGTATGGCAAAAGCTACAAATTTTATGTTTTCGCTGCTGGGACTCGATGCCTTCTCTTACAAAGAGAGAATGAAAGCTATAATCTACCACGTTAGCCAAATGCGAGTAGGATGGCACGCGCCATCGAGAGACCTCTTTTAGAAGACGCTGATTTCGTCACAATGTTTTTCTTCGCCGTCACAATCATCATCATCATCTTCAGCCGCAAGACGTCCACTGCTGAACATAGGCCTCCCCCCTAGATTTCCATCACAATCAGTGATGACAAATTCGTACATCTGGACTTGGAAAAATACACAGAAGTCCTGGCGGGATATGAACGTATGACATTCAAATTGAATTGGACATTCTAACCACCACACGAACACAGCTTATTTGTAGTCATATTTCTGTGGAACAGTTGACTTCTTTTTCGCAACTTCATAGTTGAAAAAAGTTGTTCAAATTGATAAAAAGAACGCAACCCTTACAGCTTAGTACAAGTTTTCTGTTATCAAATATCTAAGTAAACATTGTTCATTTCATTCTCACTTAAATGAGACTTACTCGTAAACAAGATAAGTAAGATCACCATAGAAAATTTATGTAAGAATTATTTGTGTTGTTAAAATACGGACCTTAGCTTCTGTCCGACTGAAGCCTCAAGATTATCTCACGAAAACATTTCATTCTCTCTTCATACTTCGTTCTTGCTGCAGATGCTTTTTTCAACTATCCTGTAATAAGTTTTAATTTTTAAGTACACAAATTACAGTTGTAACATGACGTCTTCGTAAAAAATCGTACAATGAAGTGACTACTACATATTTCTAAGCACGGTGTCTTCGTCATTTTTTGTTTATGCAACAATAGAAAAAAATACCGTGTACAATATTTTGAAATCATCTAACAGATTTCATCAGGCATCATTTTTTTTTTAAAGATTATGCCTATTTTTTAATTTACCTAGTAGTATGGTAGAGGAAGCTCAATAAATGATCTTGCTTGGCGGCGCGGTGGAGCTCGCGCTCATCGCTTGCTCGAGCGTGTCGAGACGCCGATAGGCGTGCCCGCGGCTGTTGCGTCGCCGGCCCGCCTGCCGCCCCTCCAACACTAGACCGAAGAACTGGAAACAACGTGAACGAGATATGTTATGAAACCTATATTTTATAATAATTTAGATAGATGTAAAACGCTTTGTGGTACAACAACTCAAAAATTACAGTGAAAATCTTGTACCACAAGTGGCGGCCTTAGTTTTTTTTAATTTGCAGTTCATTCGAAAACTTATCTGATAATTAGTTCACAACTGATTGTTTTTTAGTTTCAACGGCGACTTCAGTGTCAATGACGTTCCAATATATGAACTTAGGTAGCCATTAGGCGCATATTATAGATATGCAATCCATAGATAGTAAATCCAAAAACCTATGACAGAAGTACCTAGTCCATGCTACGAGTGTTTAATTTTAAACTAAAACAGTTAAGCTAAAAATGGCACTTACGTTCACACTCAACTTCTGATATTCATGAAATTCTGTTCTACAATCTGTATGACAAAAAAAAAACAACTTTGCATCCAGACACTTCATTTCATTTTAAAATATCTTTATTAAAATATAAAGTGTTACAGAATTTGTACAAACACCAGTGTAAATATATCCTAGCAGTACAAGATATTGTAAGATAACATATTGTTTTTTGAGTACAGTAGCTCACTTAAAAACTTACGAATATGTTAATTATAATTTGACTGTGCACAATACTTATTAATAAATTTACTGCGTAAGATATCTATTTCGTTACGTTAGCTTTAGTTTGAGACAAACGTTTATAAAAAAAAAACTGAATATTGGTTATTGCAAGGAATCATAAATAAAAAGATTAGAGGGTATGTGCCCAAAACAAGGAGCCCGGCCCGTCGACAGGCCGCACGCCCGGCACAACGCAGGTAGGTAGAAAACAACAAGAACTCGCCGTCATCGCAACACGATAACGCACACACGCGCGATGCGGCCTATTCACAACGCTCTAAGAACCAGTGATGTGGTAATTTGTACCGATTGTAACTATCGATAAACAATAAATTGTTTTTTCTCGTCTTGCAAATGTTGTTAATCAAATTATTTTTATTATTAGGTAGATTATTTAAATAAAATTTTTCTGATAGATTATAAATGTAGGCGTCAATTTTGGGTAAGCCTATTTTTAAATGTAATTTGTGCAGGTTGGTACGAAATGGAGTACTAAAAGCATATTTAAGGGCTTTGTTTTGAATTACTTGAAGTTTTTGTATATTAGACCGACATGTGCTGCTCCATACAGGACAAGCATACGTGATGCATGGGCGGACCAGAGTACGGTATATCCTTAATTTGGTCGCGCTGCTTAGGCATGAGTGTTTGTTTAATATTGGACTTAGTGCATTTAGGGCTTTGGTACCTTTCAGGTGAAGTTTTAAAGAATTTTCAGTCCAGTTGAGCTTATTATCTAACGTGATTCCAAGGTACTTTACAGAACGACTCCAGGGAATAGAATAGTCATAAATTTTCAAAGTTCTTTTTGGAAAGCTACGTTTTCTTGTGTACATGATGGCTTCTGTTTTGGTTTCGTTGATTTTTAATTTCCAATCATTAAAAAACACAACGAAACCATCTATGGCATATTGAAGTCTACTAATAATTAAATCTGTATCAGAAGATGATGTAAAAGATGCTGTGTCATCAGCAAAGCATGCTAAATTAGTTCTCGGCTGGATGGGGATGTCATTTAAATATAGTGAAAATAGAGGTGGACCCACAATTGACCCCTGTGGAACACCTGCAGGGACATGCTTTAACTGCGAGGAGAAACCATTGATAAATACGGAAAAGTTGCGATTATTTAAATAAGATTTTATGATCTTGATCAGGGGTAAAGGAAGGCCTAACACAATAAGCTTATGTAAAAGTGCTTCATGCCAAACCGTGTCGAATGCTTTCTCAATGTCTAAAAGAAACATTCCAGTAGAGTGTTTAAGATTGAGATTGTGCGACACGGCTTCGGCCACTCTCGCCAGCTGATGGACTGTGGAATGTCCCTCCCGGAAACCAAATTGCTCTTTGATGATAAGGTGACCAGACACACGTTGTAAACGTTTGTAGATCATATTTTCAAAGAGTTTGCCGAGACAAGGTAATAAGCTAATCGGTCTATATGAAGTTGGGTTTCCAGGGTCTTTGCCGGGTTTATGAATTGCTATTACTTTAGCATTTTTCCATGGCGTTGGAAAGTAGTTTAGAAATAGGCAAGCGTTAAAGATTTTTGTTAACAAAACAATATTTTTTTTTCGGTAAATTTCTAATTAATAGATTGTTGATGTCATCTGGGCCTGGAGCTTTACGCAGTTTGAGACAATCTATACATTTTTTGATTTCGAGCGGCCTGACTAATGATATATGCTCATCACTAGTACTAGAAACTTGTTCTAATCGAGATAGGGAGAGTTTGACTTCAGACATTCGATCACTCGGCCAGCTGTGAGTCAGCAACATATTGTTTAAGAATGCATCTGCTAGAGTATCACACTGATCTTGCTCGTTTGAAGTAAAACAGCCGTTTGCTTGCTTAAGAGGTGGAATGCTATTCTTGTTAGCGCGCAAACTTTTTACCAGGCGCCAGATATCATTAGTAGGGTTGTCTACCTTGTTAAGTTTATTATTCCAGTTGTTGTCATTATATGATCTCAATGCATGGCTAATTAAATATTTCAGAGCATTAATTTGACTAATTAAGAATTTACGTTTGAAAAGGTTGGTTTCTTTAGCAGCTAATCTACGTAGGCGGTTTTTATGTTTTATGATTCTCTTAATTCGTCGAGGGAGAGCAAAGGAGTTCCTTGGTTTTAAGGTGGTTATTGGTACCGATGCGTCTCTGCTCTCGATTATTAATTTTTGAAGATCGGTGACAGCACTATCGATTTCATGAGGTGTTCGATATGTTTTTGAGGAAATAGTAACATTTTTGTTCAGAAAATCACGATAATTAGTCCAATTGGCCTCAGTATAATTATGTTTATGAATAGAAATGCGATTTAAATTATAACTTAATTTAACTAAAACGGGGAAGTGGTTGGAAGACAACGCAGGGATGGTAGTTATGTCATTAGGAGGAAGTAGGTTTTTAGCTAAAACGATATCTGGTATAGACGGTGTGAACTCAGCATTGTAGTGCACTAAGGTGGTGTCTCGAGGCGCATGTATAACAAAGTCATTTTTAAGCATGTGCTCATACAAAGTGACACCGCGGCTGTTGCTGGGCCCAGGAGACCATAGTGCATGTTTTGAATTAAAATCACCCACTGCTAGAACCTTCTGACCGGTTGACATTATAATATCGATGTCACTAGTAAGAAGCGGTTGGTTGGGTGATTGGTACACGGAAAATATTGAGATGTTGTTTTTTCATTAAGGATAAAGAGATTCCAATGCCTTCAAGATTTTGAGTGGCAGGAAATGGTAAAATATTGTGAGCTAAATCAGAGCGAACAACCAAGGCCACGCCCTGGCCCACTCCATCACGATGCCTATCCCTACGGTAACAAAGATAACCGGGAATATTTAAATTAAGACGCCCCGTAAGCTTAGTTTCAGAAAGCGCTATGATGTCCACTTTAAGCCTACTCACCACGAGATCTGCGAGTTCTTGTTGTTTCCTATGAACGCCATCCGCGTTCCAGTATAATACACGCAACTCATGGCAACTAGACATAATGTCCGAGATGAGTCAGAACTAAAATAACTTTATCCATAAAAGATTTGCATGTGGTAAATTCTTGTTTGATATTTTGGATTGTCGTGAGAATATCTAACATTTCCAAGGTTTCTAAGTCACGAGGAGCTTTTACAGGAGCTGTACCTGTGGAGGTACTTAATGATTGAAATATATTTGTTTTAGGTGGATTCTTTGTCAAATGATGGAGCTCGGTTGATGATCCCGACAACCTTTTAGAGGGGGCAATAATTGCTTCAGGTTGTAATAAAGATGATTTGTTCGTAATGGTGGAAGTCTTGGTGACATGAGTCCATACATTTGGAACATTTCCCTTATTTCGATCGATTTCGGCTGCCACACCTTTTCACTTCGATTCAAGTCTATCGAGATACTTCAATCTTTCATCCAGACACTAGTTATATAAAGATAGATTTGTGTCCAGTTACATTCTATCCCAAAAAAAATATAGATCTGAATTATGTTAATTTTCAAGCAATAAGAATACTCACCACTTTACCAACTTTGTTCTTATTGTGATAAAGCACGTACAGCAAGACAACCAGAACAATGGCCGTCAAGAAGAATGAGAAGAAGTGATCATCCTCTTCTTCCGGGTATGAACTTTGAATGGCGCCTGTGTACATAGAAGGCACTGAAATTATAAATAAAGGGTATATTAATAATAGCTTACCTAATTCTGTTCTACATAATTTTCTAAACGGGTTTGCATAAAACATGGCAAAGAAATAAAATTAGTACCTAAGTCATTTAGTAACATTGAATATTGCATAGAGCTGGCAGTATGATTTAACATGATTGCACATATGTTTGCTTGATGTACCATTTTGAAGACACCCCCGCCTGATTTTTTTAAATTTGTGTCTATGACTATGGATTGTATAAAATACATTAATATTATATAAGTTATAGATAGCATTATAATTTTGTCAAATGTCAAATTTTGACGTCTATTTGAAATTGTAAAGAAGGTTGTGGATAAAACCATATATATGACTAGCGGCCCGTTCCGGCTTCGCTCGGATAATAACCTAGATACCAACTGCAGCGCCATCTGCCACGCTGATTTGTGAATCTAAACCATCCAGGGCCCTACCCAAACGTATACAAAAAACATTCAAATCGGTCCAGCCGTTTAGGAGGAGTTTACTTACAACGAAAAGTGGCATACGTAAATACTCTTACGTAAATTGATGTAACAGTTTCAATAGATAATCAAGTAACCACAAGCTAGGTTTACCTTACACTTAATTTACACACTACTCAGCATTTGTTTTTTTTATCTTCTGAATATCAGTCAAGGCCATTAAACCGCAACACATGACTAAGCGTCATGAACGTAAGTTGATTGGATTCCTAAGCGAATGGCTACTTTTAATATAATGGGGACTAAGGTAGTTGGCCTCAGGTAGTCTCTGCTGTCTATTTAAAGCTTAAATGGCTGCCGACTATGGATCAGCCTTCCTATACAGGTAGAGCAAATGTTTATACTATTTCAAATAGTTCATTGAACTTATATGGTTGAGATTTGCACAACACACAAGGTTCAAAGGAAAGGACGGCTATACCCAGCGGTGGCTGGGTATCACTTTCACAACAGCAAGACACTAAGTACATTGGGAATGAATTTATTTGTGTTTTGTGTCCAAATTCACTACTTTTCATCACTATAAGATACCTACTCGTAATATTTAGTTTCAACAACAGCTAATCAAATTTACCAATAAAATGCATTCGCAACACAGGCCTTTGACCTCCATAATATTTGTATACTTGACCAATCGCCTCATCACAAGGCTGGTTCAAAACCAGTTATTGGTACATTGTTTTTTTTTCGTATAATTATCTCTATCGGTTTTGAATGAGTTTATAAAATAAAACGTGTTTTCTACTTGGTTACGATATTATTCATTCAGATAATAATCTTTATTTTTAAAACAGATAATAAAAATTACAGATCTAACAGCAAGCCTTACCTTTAATTGAATTACAATGTTTTGCCCCTGATTCATAGATAACATATATAGATTGCATTATAATAGATTGTATCCTATTATGATAGTAAACTTTAGGAATAACTGTATTGAAAGAACTGTATATTCCAAGAATATTTCGTGATCATGCGTCATTAACCAACTTGCACTGGGCCACCGTGATGGATTAAATGGATCTGAGCTTGCGTTTCGGAGCGTCCCAGCTGTGGGAACGATTAGTGGGCTGGTTAAACTGATCATCCTATACACTCATGTTTGCGTACATGCATATGTATTTTTTTATGGCATAGAGTGACAAGACAAGCAGGACTTGTGCCTGATGGTAAGCAACAAGTCTGCCCTAACAACACAGTGACACGCAGCTATTGTATTGGAACACAAAGAGTCCAAATCATTACCTAGTACCGCACTGCGCTCGTCACCCGGAGGTATAAGGTGTTTTATTTCTTAGCCCAGTAATAATTTCTCTGGAAACGTTAATCTTCAAACCGGAACACAGCAATGTTTGCTCACTACTGCTTGGCGGAAGAATAACTGGTAAAGGTGTGGTACTTCCCCAGGTGGACTCTGCAAAGAGCCCTACCACTAGAACCACCGAGACCGCGACACGTGCGTCTCACGTCTCCTGTCGCGGTCTCGGCGCGAACTGGCACCCATACGATTCCATAATGTCAAGTGCCTGTTGCGGTCTCCGGTCACAGTCTCGTGTCGGGGTTTCAGCGCGAACTTGTACCTTTCGATCGGTATGTCTTCGATTGCGCGAAATCGCCTTACTGTAGCAAAATTCATAAGTAAAACGTTACAACTCTCAGGATATTTTCCATAAATATTATATTTTTTTTGGTTCGCATGGGACTACCTCTAAAGTGCACTTTTTAATGAAAAACAATTTTGAAAACCGGTTCACAATAGAAAAAATAATAAAATTAAAAAATAAAGACGAACACAGCACCTCTTCCTTTTTCGAAGTCGGTAAAAAGAGTTTGCAACTATTTAACAGGAATTTGTATATTTTTTCCATCATTCAATTGTGTTCATTCTTACTGCGGGGATCTGGAGCCAATCTCGATGACGTTATCACAAATATTTACAAAACCGAACATGCTAACGCTTTCTGCGTATTAGTTTTAGATCAACTTAGTGTGTTTTATGTAGAAATTGCACCTGTACAAACAGCTATGACGTAAGTAAAAGTTTGCTAATAATGAAATGGATCATATTCCTATTATTTTAAGTTCTGTTATTTGTTGCAATTTAATATTCATTATACTTGTTAAAAATACAATATCTGCATTAAGCATTTCAATTGTTATTTAAATACATATATGTAAATGGATGCACTAACAGCCTATTTTATGTTGTTGGGACTATGGGCTTTCTCTCACAAAGTGAGAGTCATACTCCGCCACGCTGGCAAAGTGTGGGTTAACGGATAACGGATATCCTCGAAAGATTCCCACCTTCCCGTTTTTCAATAAGTATTAAAGCAGACTTGTACATCTGTACTTGGAAATATATTCTAAGTGGCAGAAGCCGGTATTCGAACCCACAACCTAATGATTGCGAAATCGGGTGTATGTACTGTCTACTACAGTATACTGAACTCTTATAGGATAAATTTGTTATGCGTCTGTCCATCCATTTGTCTGTAAATACCAAAGAGTTTACATATACTACGTATAGAGTTGGAACAAACACTTTACACCGAAAGCACGGGTCTGATCGCTCTTAACTTGTCGCTTTTGTGAAAGTGTCATACTTTTGTCACGGCACATCACTCTGTTGCCATAGCGAGTATGCACATCATCTGTTTACGATTGCTACAAAGAAACCGTGCGGAAAAACCTGATCTATTTACTTATTCTCTATCTAAAGTCAAGACGCTACATACGGTACATTAATAATTAATTAAATTGATAATTCAGAAGCCGGTATTCGAACCTACAACCTAATGACTGCGATATGCAGACTGCGGACGTACTGTCTACTACAGTATACTGAACTGTATTATCTTCATTCCAATAACTACATGTGACATTCATAATATTTATTCTTTATTTCGGCAAACCCTAAGAAGCAGGCAACGCGTTTGGCTCCAAGGGGTGACGTAGTCGTGGTAAAGAGTCACAAAACTGTGCGTGGGAGATAGTTGAAATTAAAATTATAAAATCTAATAAAAATAAATTATATAATAATATCCAGTTCACCGAATAATGCTGTAAAGTTAAGGTCTTTCGGCGTTTCTAAGTTTTATCGTAGCAGTATTTATGCATGTAATTTAGTTATTTTATTATAAACAGTTAATACAATGAAAAAAGGTTTAGTAAATAAAATAATAGTCAGTTTAGGTAAAATAGATCTAAAGTCGAAATTTATTGAGTGATTATTACTAGCAACGCGACGTAGTGGCCGTTCCGTAATTCCACGCGCTATAATCTGTTTACACTGTTACGTGTTTATCATCAGATCCTGAATTAAGTTAATCGCGGCATGTGAGTCATCGTATTAAAGGGTTTTCTTTATCAGATTTTTTAATATCTATATATAAAAATGTTATGTTGGTTTGTTTACGGTTCAAAAACTCAAAAAGTTCTGCACCGATCGAGCTGAAATTTCACAATAATATGCAATTCGCATCAAGGATTGTATTTATCTAATTTTTTCATCACAATGTGCCACAGCGAAGCATGGCAGGGTACAGCTAGTTTATAATATAAATGATTATATGATATGTTTATCCCTGGAACCGTACGTCGTCTCAAAAAGCGACGGGACATGTATGATTGATAACAACAACAATAATGTAAAAGAAAGGGGCAGACTCTACTGGGAGTGGGACCCTCAACGCCATGAGACTGTCATCTCATCTGCTTATAGTCTATCCATGACTGACTGCATGATTAAGATTACAAAAAAAAAATATGATGTGAAGTTTTCGATTTATGATGAAGAACAAAAATAGCCGTTTTGCTTTTTAAGTATAGGTAGGTTCTTAATAATATCGGGAAAAACTTACAAATATGTAACTACAGAACTGGATTCCTGAACTATTTACCTATATATACTATCTGCTAATTTGTATGGAACCCTCGGTGGGCGAGTCAAACTCGCATTTGTCCGGTTTTAATTCAATATGACAACAGAATTATTGCCAATTTTATAAAGCTCCAAGTTTATTTGTGTACATATTTGTTGTATCTTCACCTTATAATGGTTAATTGTAATTAGATGAAGTATGTACATACACGCAAGCTGAAAACAAATAGGTTACTAATTCCACCATCAGCTATAACTCATGGAAATACTGACTTATATTAGCAGTACCCATGGCAGCCCTATTATCCTCCAGCGAGGTAAGCCACCTTCCTCAGGATCTATCAACAGGTCTATTAACTCTTTATTTAATAAATTTATGAAATCAGGATACATTATCACCAGTATTTCAAATAAGATACGTGCCAACCTCCTTTTTTAAATCACTGATCAATAATAAATAAGACATTTAACATCAAAAAACGGTCAGCCATCAATAGATATTTCCTCCCAATATTCAAGTAAGTCTACACACCAAGAAACAGTACCTGGTTGACCGAGCTTTGCTCGGTTTTTTAAATGATATTTTGGCAGGTACGAATTACGTAGTGATGACTTACTCAGACCCACTTAGATACGAATTAAATGCTTTAAGTATAAAATATTTATAAAAAGCTCCAAGTATACATTTTCTCAGAAAAAAAAGAACAAAAAGAAAAATTCCGAGTGTAACCATCAGGATTCGAACCGGGGCCTGTTGACTCCGAGGGCGAGCATATGCTGTCTGAGCCATTTAGACTTAAAGAACAGTGGCGAAATAAGTTATCGTATTCTAATGACATTGTAGGAGTTTTTCATTGTCTAAAAACGCGCATAAAATGATGTTTTTAAAAAATGAAACCTAGCTAGATCGATTTATCGTCCCCGAAACTATATACATAATTTCATGAAAATCGTTCGAGCCGTTTCCGAGATTCAGATTCCATACATATATACCTACAAGAATTGCTCGTTTAAAGGCATACAATTTGCAATGCAATCCCCAAATTATATGTCAGCTGACAGCAAATGTAAAAACAAAGTAGAAAGCTGTAAATACTGGCTACAAGTTAGCGGATGATAAGTCCTGCATTCCAGGGCATCAATTTCCTTTCTGCCTTACTACAGCAGCCCAAGCCAAGATTGTTGCTTGTTTATGTATTTAAACGGTTTTATTATTATTTTGTAATTGAGGTTACCAAGGTTTTTTTTGTAAAATATAGGTTTGAAAACATAAATTGAATTTTACAAGGTATTCATTCACAATGCAGTTGGAATGATTCCGGTATGGAATAACAATACTAGGCTCTGTGATTCTATATGGATAAGAGAAGGACCGAATGGTTTGATTATATGTCGAGATCAATCTGATTTTATTTTCAATCAGGGTAATGCAGTGCCCATTCACTAGTCATCATATTTTTGAAATGTAGTACACATCAAGTACAGTAAGTGATTGTGGTAGCAGATATACATCAAGTCTTTTCTTTATTTATTTATTTTAAATAAAGAGTGACGAGACTAGCATGACCTGTGCCTGCTGGTAAGCAACATGCCTGCCACATAACAGTAAAGTGCCACGCAGCTGTTGGAACACGAAGAGTTCAAATCGACGATTAGCCGTTTTGAAAAACAGGGCCGTTTTGTAAAGTGGCGGTTTAACGATTAGCCAGATTTAATGCGGCTGATTAAAAAACAGCCGGAATGTATTCGACGCCATACATCATTCAAAACGGCTAGCCGTAATGTAATAAAGCAAAAGATTAGCCGCCGCTTTGACAATTTTTAGTTCCGATTCTTAACACTCGTGGCGCTGTCTGACATACAACAACTATGGCATTGAAAACAGTACGTGTGTTGCTAAATGGCTAAGGTGGCTGTGGATTCTGGTGTTCGGCGGAATCCTACACAATATTTTTGGGGTGATTTACCACCGTCCATCTTGTTAAGACTAAATCGGACCGGGTAGGTTAGGAAGGACCCAGATCCGACTCCACCTAGTCTTGTCACTACTACCCCTAGAGTGTATTATATAAAAAATGCGGGAGCCAGAAGCTCAAGGGAGGTCCTGAGTGGAGCAAGCAACGAAGGGGGGAGGTGGCGAGCGAAGCGAGCCGGCGACCTTCATAGTGGAGCATAGGCCGAGTATGGAGAAGCGACACTCAGGGCTGACCGCAGAGCTTCTGGCGGGAGCGCACCCGGAGTCAAATCTCAATGATAGCCCCTTGCCTAAGTGCACCATATTTCTTAGGTGTACCATTACCAATATCAAGTTAGGGGCTTTCGATTTTTATCTGAGTGGTAAGATGTTAAAAAAAAAAAAGTGTAAGAAATATGTCAGCTTGTTCTGATTAATACAATTAATTTTCATTGTTTTTTGTAAATATGGTCACCCTACAATTTAAGCAGTAGTACAATGCGGCTAAACGTTGGCCGCCGTATTGAACAACGTATCGCAATGACAATGCGGCTAATCGTTGAACCGCCGCATTACAAAACGGCCCTGTTTTTCAAAACGGCTAGGCGTAATGTAATACAGCGGATTATACGATCCGGCTGCGACATATATAAGTATGGCATGCCGATAAGGCATCGGTTAGTAGAGCCCTATGCCTTCTGTACTAGCTCAGAGTTTGAAAGGCACCCAAGGCCCACTGTCATAGGTCCCTTACAAAAAATTATACAGATTACTTGACTCAACAATTTTTAGTGTGGAATGTATTGTGTGAATGTATTAAAAAGTAATAGTATGGAAGTAAAATGTTGTAGTCTTACTTTTTTCTTTCTCAAGAGTAGATGGGATGGAATCGACATTATCAGGTTTCAGTTCTTCTGGGACAGGGTCTCCGAGTGTTCCGTCATCACTGTCATCACCTTGCATATCTGGCAAACTTTCCTTCCCTTCGTCAGAATCTGTTTTAGAAATAGATATCACAGTTAGTGTTTAACCACATTGGATGATGTTTATAAGCTACTTGTTACTTTATTATTTGCCCACAAAATTTTGATCAATCAGAATTTACATAATACATAATGAAAAGGACTTCTTAATTATTTATCTATCTCATGATAGTAATTACCTTCTGGATTAATAAGAAGTATATTGTGAAATTTTTTATAGTTTTACGAGCAAAATAAACCAAAAAAAATATTATTTATAATATTTTTTTTGCTTGTTTTTTGATTTATTTTGTGTTTTGTACTATTAGAGGTATTTCAAAACTTTGGAAATTCATATCTTGGTTCCCACGTCACAGGCGTTGCCTAGTGCGGGAGCTGCAGTATATGATGTTGTGCCACCCATAAACATAGGTTATACCTACTTTATAAAATATGACTTACTGGAAACCATTGCATGTTTATGTAAATTAACATTTTTTCATTTTCAGTTTTCAAAGAAATTATACATTTGTTTCAGAATGTAAAGTAAAAACAAGCCTTAAATATTATTCTAGAACATTATCTTACTTACTTACAAACCAAGGCCAGATCCAAGGGAGGTCATGGGGGTCATGATACATTCATTTTTTTATTATTATTTTTTATATTTTGCTGCTGACCTGGGAAACTTTGTATCACCATTTTTTTAGAGTGATTAACTCATTCATTAAAATTTAAATTTTGCTTTTGCAACTCTTTTTTTTTTAGATAAAGGGTGCCTATGTTACTCCTTATAACATTGGCTATCTGCCAGTAAAATCCTCAGCCCCTTTAAAACAGTATAACCATTTCAGAGTTTTTAATTGATTTAATTAAACAAACAGAGAGACATATATTATAAATATTAAAAAGTATGTTTGTAACAAAAGTATCTTCTGCATAAGGTACTTAGTTAAATTTTAGGAGGGGTTCACAAAATCTAATAATTCACCATGCATACTTTCATTCATACAAAATCCCATGTTAAGCTATTCGGTCCCAGTGATCTCTTCACGAAGTAAACCAATATTCAAGAAAGTTGACATTTATGTGTAACTTGGTCCAACTTCAAAGATAGGATAGATTTTATTTTGATTAAAATAATGGTCGGTATGCAGACCATACATGATCATTTAAATGAAATTATTTTCATAAAGTTTCTGAACTTAGAACATATGTCCGTATGTATCTTTAATTACTCAATGCCTAAGCGACAACCAGCTGCAGTAACATTGCAGGAAACAAGTTTTACAGTATAGATATTAAAATTTAATGTTTCTAAGGTTGCTTTAGGAAGATCAGCACCGGTTGGTAATAACCGGTATTACGCTGAGCTGGGGCAGATTGTGACTTTTTTTTTTTAAATATAGATTAAATGTAAGTTGACCCAAATCTGAGACCAACGTTCGGGATTGAGACTGGCTGTTAAATTTTTTATTTTCTATTGTTATTTCTGTAGTCAGAAGAGTCAGCGCCTGCATAGGTCTTAGTTTTGGGCCATGTCTTCTGAGTGGGGTCCAACAATAATTTTATAGTAGAAATTGTTTTTTGTTTCATTGAATATTTTGTCATTTGTCATTTGCTTAGAGTAGTCAGATTCACAGATAAGTCTATCAGTGTTGGAAAGGTAAAAATGACTTTTATTGGAATACTAATTACATTCTCTATTATTTGTCAAATAAAAATACAAGATAGATAGAAACCAAGTGTGGTAGAAAATTATTCAAAATTACTTACCAGGATAGTCTTCAATTTCATTAGGTTGTCCTTTGCCCTTTGGAGGTTCAAGAACGGGCTGTTTACTTTCCAACTCATTATTCAACTGTTGCAGTTCTTTGTTTTCTTCAATCTTCACATCACCTTCAGGTTTGTTCTGTGTTTCTTCAAGTTTAGCCTTAGTGACAGATCCTTGAGCTGTCTCTACTTTAGGGGCAACATTCACAGTGGACTTACTTGGCTGCTCTTCTAAGGTATTTTCCGGCATCGGTCCAGTGTCTTCCACGTTACCATCAGCTGTGTCTACCTTGTTCTGTACTTCAGGAACGGCAGCCACATTAGAAAGAGTTTCCGGGGCAACTGACTGGCTTTTCTGGTTTATAGCTAGAGAACTTGGTTCTGGATTAGCAACTTCAACTTTAGCTTGTAGTTCACTAACTGGGGCATTACTAGTTGGTGCACTTATTTTGGTATTAGTCGAACTTGTTTCCTTAATTTGAACATCTTGTAAATCACTATTAGCAAGTACAGAGTCATCTTTGTTGACATCAGGTTGTTCTTGTGGGATTTGAACATTACTGGCTGTATTCTGTGTTGAAGCTGTTATTGCTTGTTTCATTACTTCAGTGCCCCATTTGTAGTATTTACAGAAGTAGTTAGAGTCGTCGCTCATGAAGTCTTCACCACTACATATTTTTCCACAAGTAACGGGATGTTTGAACACTTTATCGACTGCTTGTTTGTAACGCGTAAATTCAGTGAGATTCGTGAACACCCAATCTTTAGCTATTAGACAAAGGGAGTTTACATCCTGTTCTTCGTTTATTTTAGTCATATAATCAGTTTCAGGTAGAGCTATCTTGTCAGCAGCCACGGCGGCGCAGAGCTGTTTGTTTATATCATAGAACACTAAACACTGCAACTGTTTCTCGCCATGAGGCATCGTACAAGATAATACGTTGGCTTTAATTTGGCTTGACAAAAACGTATTTTCACAGTTATTAGCAAGTGTAGTCAAAGAATTCGCCAATGCTACAGGCGCAGTTGGATTTATAGGATTTCCCAAACTGCGGTATGAAGAGTTAGTTAACAATAATACTAGGATATATCGCAACATTATGGAGATGAACAAACGTTAAATTAGCTCGAAATGATAGCAAAACAATTCGACCCACAATTTCACGGATTTCACCACAGTTAAAAGATTATATCGTTTAGTTATAATTACGTCCTTTCTTTCCTTTCAGTTTTTGTGAATTTGTAAGAGTACCTAGTGTCATAGAGTGTTGTTTGGTCACTGACACTGACAGATGAGATTGACGGATAACGGCAAACGTCTGTTTTGTGAACTGGTACAAACGATAGCGACGGATTGCTGCAATCTGCTGCAGATGTTGCACGCGAATGAGCGCCAAGTTCAATGAATATTACTGAGTTGTTACTTCAATAAAAAAAAGAAGCAAGATCTAAAAGATCTAAATAAGTGCCAAATTCAATGGGCAATCCTGAAATTAATTACAACAATTTCAAATATTTTGTTCGAACCAAAGTGCGAACGTATGATTTTCTTGTTTTATATCTTAGGACAATAGATGATTTAGGTCTGACTTGGCTAGTTTTCATATACAAATTACGCGCCTGTTATAGGGACTGCCGATAGAAAAAAAATGTGTGAATTGAATTGATCACACGGCAGATATAAAAACTAAATTATGAAAAAACTATTAAACACCATTGAACAATTTATATAAGTAACAAGAACAAAATTAAAAATGTTGGTTAACCCCCAACTACCTTAGATTTGTTATCTGTACAACATTCTACTAGTCAAGGCCTTTCATTTGATACCCATATCAAGGGAGTTGTGAAAAAAGAAATATATTTCGCCATTTTGTGGAAGCGGCTATCTTGGATTGGAAATTTTATTTATATATTTATTAAGATTTTCATCCAAAAAAAATAAAAATAAACAATAAAAATCCCATATCTACTTAGAACTGAAATTCAATTATTTTTTCCATCAAATCCATACGTGTGGGTTATTTCTATGGATCTTTAAAAATGATGAGGTTTCTAACAATTTTTTTTCTAAACTGAAAAGTTTGCGCGATAGACTCTTCCAAAGTGGTAAAATGTGTGCCCAGGGGGGGGGGACACAGATTCGTATTAAGGTAACTTATAAAATAAGATAATGACAACACTAAAAAAATATGTGATGTACTTACATTACCATAGTGTATCTCTTTACTTAGTCTGTGATTACCATGTAAACTTTCAACGAAAATGAGCCGTTTTCCGACGAGACAAAAATAGTTCCAAAGTACGCACTAGATGGCAGTAGTGGAATTTCAAAAAGATTTGTCTGTGCCATAGACTCTCAAAAGTGTAATTACTATGAAGCCCCTCCCAATGTTCAGGGAAAAAGTGTAAATCTAAATTATTTGCGACAACTAAAAAATTTGGAGGTTTCCCAAACACATCACTTATTTTAGATTAATTATAATTTTCTTCTCAGCTCAGCTGATGTGTTTGGTTTGTTTACCTTCTATAAACCCTAAATACTCGAAGAATTTTTTTTATTCTAAAATCTTTTTTTTTCTTTTTTAGTGTTAAAATATTGGGACTAAAAATAGTCAATTAAATTGACAATGGAATAAAAACTCGTTACTGATCACATTCGATTTTCAATAAATAAAGGAAGATTAAAACATATCAATGGCAGCACTGTTACGAAAATATTTATCCACGGCTGAAGGACTAGTATCCAATTTATCCATGGCCAAGAATAAATAAAAAAATAATAGTGTTGGGACATTAGTTACCAAATGACGAGTATAAAGAACCACTCCTTAAGTTTTAGTGAACTATGCGAATCAGCTCATCGATTATCTTGTTCCGTGACCGTTATTTTTCGGCGATCCACTATTGTTCAGTAATGCCGCATGGTCAACTGATTAATTTAGTTCGCTCTTACCCGCATTGTATGTTACGTATTCAACGATTTTATTAGACTTCGTATTTTGTAGTGAACATTTCTTTAGCATCGTTGTGATTTGCAAATCAATGAAACGAAAAAGCGACAGTAAAAAGAAAGTTAAGCATTTCTAAAGTATTACTTCTACCACATATAGATTGTCTAGACATTTAGCAGAGATAAAAACAAAGAAATGATAGGTGGCACTTATGTTACGTCTAACATCACTTAACATTTCTATCCAAATCTAAGGTTTTGACAATATCCGTATATTGAGATTGGTGAAATTTTTAAATATAGTTCTCTTGAATTTAATGCATGTACACAAAGCGTTTCCGATTTTACAGATGTTATTAAGGAATAGCAACCAACAACACAACAACAATAGCAAATAAAAACCACCGTAGACATCTATGATCAGGTAGCAAAAGTATAAGCAGCCCACTAATTGTTCCCACTGCTGGGACTCGGGGACTTCTTTTGCAAAAAGGGAGTCATAACCATAATCCACCACGTTGGCGCAGTGTACCAATCCACACTGATGACACAGTCATGACCTCGAAGAATTCTAGGTACATGTCGGTTTCCTCACGAAGTTTTCCTTAACCGTTTTAAGTTAGCGGCATTACGCACATATAATTATCTTCGAAACGATAGGATATCAATCGGCAGTTGCCATTCTCCCGACGAGACCAGCCGGAACTTTTCTCAATTCACATGAAATTTTAGTATTTTACATAACATGAAATAGTTAAATATTGGAGCGCAGTATGGATTAAAAATTGCAATATTGCCCTCTAAAATATCTGAAAAAGACCGAACGAACGAAATATAGGAGCGAACTAGTTCGACACAGATATGCGAGATAGGTTCAGTCAGTCCAGTCCCAGTAGTCCCTCACTATGTGGTTCAGTGGCTTTTGACATTGACATCGCAATCTAAAATTTACAAGCGCCTCCTATCGTCGCTTTTTGTAACCAATATTTTTATCTCGTCTCGTCGGAAAACGCCTCATTGGTTTGAATGAGATCTAGCAAGTAGTTTTAACCCCGACCAAAAAAAAAGGAGTGTTATAAGTTTGACGTCGATGTCTGTCTGTGGTCTGTGGCACCATAGAGCTCAAACGGATAGACCGATTTCGATGTGTTTTTTTTTTATTTATTTCTTCACAACTTACCTCAATATGGATATCAAATGAAAGGGCTTGACTAGTAAAATACTATACACATTATGACAAATTTCAAATCCAAGATGGCTACCACAAAATGGCAATTTGTATAATTTTTTTTCACTACTTAAAAAATTATAAAAATTTTAAAAAAAATTGTTCTTGTATTTTAATACGTCATAAATTCACTATTGTTATAACACTTATTAAAGTAACAGCGACCTATAAGAACTTTTATATTATGTTACTTGCTGCTACAGAAGCCTTCATGGGTGAGTCTGACTCGCACTTGACCACTTTTATTTTAATTTACTGAAACAGTGAGGCAGGTGACTGTTTTTATTGTTATAAATAAAATGTTCGACAGTAAATTTACTATTGACAAACTTTTTATTTGGTTAAAATTTCATGGAATGTTGGACGAAGGTTGAAGAAGTACTAGCTAACCTAGTAAATAAGTGGTTTACGTAGTAAGGTTACTTATTAATAAAAGACATAAAATTTAAACTGTGTTTTAATAAAAAAAACTTCACTTGTATGGTGAATTCAAAGTACCGAAGGTACTCGTAACTCGTAACACACATAACAATTATGACACATTTAACAATTAAAAATACATTATGTACCTACTTTTGTAAACATAAGCAAACATATGATAAATGCGACAAAATTTTCATGAATCGGTCGGGTGGTACAATGCTCAGAGCATTAAATTCAAGTGAACTACCTACACTTAAATACTCTTGCTTCCCATTTAAATACTTACATTTACCTATATTATGTTCAATACTATACTATGCTAATATTATAAAGCTGAAGGGTTTGTTTAGTTTGTTTAAACGCTAGGATCTCGAGAAGTACTGATCCGAATTGAATGATTTTTTTTTCTGTTAGATAGTCTATTTATCGAGGAAGGCTATAGGCTATAGAACATAAAGCTACTATCAATAGAAGCGGAACAAGAATCAAGAATGTAGCAAAAACGGGATTTTTTTTTCCATACTGTGCTATGACATGACAGCTTGTGTTTAAGATGGCGTCATTGAATATAAACCAAATATAAACCTTTGCTAATCAAATTTGTTTCTAAATCTGAGTTGGTACGTCCAATTTCCGACAGGTGGCGCAGCAGGTAGCTGAAGAGGTTTTTTGTTTGAAAGCGATATTCTCAGAAATTACTGAACCGATTTCAGTCATTCTTTCATGTTGGATATGTACGGGATCCCGTTGAGTGCTATATGTGTACCACGTGCGAAGCCGGGCGGGTATCTAGTACTATATAAATACTCTACGACGGTCATTTGAAAAGTTCTTAGCCTAACATACTTAATGAAACCACACGATTGTGAGTTTATTTTTCAACATTCCCTCCGAGATCAAAACACTTTTTCCATCGACCCGGTAAAGCTTCGATACCCGTTTTAAAAAAATCTTCATGTAACTCCTTAAAATAAGCGTCCACAGTGGCTATGACCGCTTCATTAGTAAAAAAAATTTTACCGTCTAAATTTTTTTTCAGCTTTAGGAACAGATAAAAGTCGTACGGTGCTAAATCCGGTGAATATGGGGGATGAGATAACAAAGCCACATTGATAGATTTCTGCCATGGATTGTGCAGAGGCGTAAACGCGCGCATTGTCCTGATGAAACAAGACTTTTCTTCTCAATAAACCTGGACGGTTTTCTTTAATTTCTTCTCTCAAACGACGCTACAGGTTGCAATAGTAATCGAAGTTTGTTGTTTCACCCTTTTTTTAAATAATCCATAAGAATTATACCATTTGCACCCCAAAAAACGGATGCCATGACTTTGCCCGCCGATAAAACCACCTTTGCCTGCGGGGTGGGTGGTCCTGCTATTTTCCATTGTTTCTACTGTTCTTTTGTCTCAGGTGTATTGTAGTGAACCCAGGTTTCATCTATGGTTGTGAATCTATCAATAAATTCTATTGGATCAGCTTCATATAACTCTAAACAGTCGCGAGAAGTTGTGAGTCGGTTGCGTTTTTGTTCCACTGAAAGCAGTCGCGGTACCCACCGCGCAGACACCTGAGAAAATCCTAGTTCAGTAGTAATTATATGATGTGTTCGCTTAGATGAGATGCCTACAGTCTTAGCTATCTCCTCGACAGTCAATCATGTATCAGATAAAATTAAATCACAGATTTTTTCTTTGTTTTGATCAGTGGAAGCAGTCGAAGGCCGGCCACTACGGGGCTCATCTTGAATGGTATTACGACTACGTTTAAACTGCCACCCAGTTTTTAACAGTCGCATACGAAGGAGCGGACTCACCCAAAGTAGCAGACATGCCTTCATGTATAGCTTTTGGAGTTAAACCTTTCAATTTCAGGTATTTTATCCCTGCACAATATTCAATTTTATCCATTTTCAAAAATAGCTCTGACTTGACTTACGGTATCACGTGTAAACGTACAATGAGTTACTGTGAATAATCTAAAATGTGCATACTTATCGCTAAATAATGTAACTACAAAATGAGGGTAGTTATAAAAAAGCAATGACTTTAACCATGTTAGGCTAAGAACTTTTCAAATGACACTCGTATTATCAGATAATTTTGTTCAAAACATAATTATTTAACATTGTCAATGTCTTACATGAGTAACTAAACTATTCTCCAGTACATCAATTTAATTATAGATAAATACAATCTACAACTATTTTTTTACATTGTGCAATCGTAGCACGTTTGGTATGTGACGTAAACACTTTGCAAACGACAGGGTGCGCTCGGCATTTTCAACTCTGTGTGCGCGCAAAGGTGTATTTTTTACTTGTTGTAGTAAACCCGCAGTAAGTTGAATGAGACAGTTTAGGTGATTATCGTATAGGACTTTGCACTTTTATGCGAGAGTGTTCTATTACGAAGTAACAATTTTTTCATCTGTAACCAGGGTCTGATGATTGAGCTGGAAGGTAGACAAAGGCACTCAGTAATTAAACGGTATATCCCTGTCGAGTTACGGCTCATTTAATTTGTGTTGACGAGTAGTTTCAAAACAGATACCTACTTGATACATAGGTTTTGTGCCTATATTTTCCTACAGATTTTAATAGATAGCTGATAATTTTTAAATAATTTCCGTACAAAAACTAAAGATGTCCCATAAAAAACATAAATGTGAAATAAGAACCAAGTTCAATAAATATTTATTACGAAATATGGCTCAGTTGCTGACTTCAACAACAAAAGAAGTGAGATCTAAATCGGTGCCAAGTTTAATGATCAATCAACTATATAAGTATTATGTCAGCTATCTGGCTGCCATATTACAAGCTTTGCTTAGTTTGGGGTCAGGTGGTGTTGTGTGTTAATTGTGTGTGAATTGTCCGCCAATCCTAAGAATGATTAAAATAACTTAAAATATTTTGAAGAACTTTGTTATTTGAGAAGAACTTGGCTCTTATTTCACATTTATGTTTTGACATGTACAGTTTGGGGGTTATGACTCTTGTAATCGCCCTTTAGGACCGCACTTGGTTGCCTTAGTTACTAGTTACTACTTATTTCATAATTATGACGAACCTGCTACTTTTACTACAGAAACAATCAAGAAATGGGAAACAAAATAGACCATTATAAACGTTTTCTTGACTTGAAGTGCTCGAAGCCAGCGTAGCGATTATGAACCTAATCAGATTGATCAGATACAGAATCTCACGTCTCGGTCTTTGTCATATCTGTTTAGACTGACAGAGATAAGTATTGTCATTCCGAATGTAAGCCGATCGGATTGTGTTTATAAACAGTCAGAACCCAACAGACACTAATTTTGGCGTATTTTATCGCGGTAGACTGGACAGCCCCCAGCTGTTGAGCGAGGCGAGCCAGCTGTGCGTGCCGGAGCAGCGCGCCCGGTTCCGGGCCGGGCGTGTGCCGCTGTTCGCGCCGGCGCCGGCGCGCACTGCGGCGAGGCAGCACTCTCCAATCTTCCGAGCACAGACACGTCTTAACGACTTGCTTGGAGTGTCGCACCCAGAATTAGACATTTTTTCAGCGAAAAGGGCAGATATGGAAAGGGCCTTTCTATCCTATTGTGAAGAAGTACCCTAGACAGACTAGAAGTATTGTAAATTTTATTAGACGTAGTTTTTGTAATTTTTTTTTTATATTTTTAAAGGTGTCTATCTAACCGTATAAGTGTTTATGTACCTAAAAATACTATATAATTGTGTCGTCGTCCTATTTATTATTATGATAAAATTATCTTGTATATTCTGTATGAGCATGTGTAAATAACAGTAATAATTGTAACGCATTGGCGAAACCTGTAATGTTACTTTTATATGAAACAAAATAAATAAATAAATAAATAATAAATAATAAATAATGATTTCTGGCAGGCGCGGTCCGAGCCTCGAATTTTGGAGGGGTTCACTAGTACACAGTCTCAGATTTTGGGGGAGGGGGGTCACCAGTAGGAATACAATAAATAGAGTACAAAATACTTGACTAGTAGCGCTCCACGATTTTATCTACGTAGTTCCCGTTCCAGTTGTTTTCTGGCATTAAAAATAGTCTATGTACAATACATACCTATTTTGATTTTTTTTTAGATTTTTAGTTGAACGTATAGGATTTTGGAGGGGTCATGTCCACTGTGACCCCCCACTTTATATTTTCCAACACAATTGCTCATAAAGTGGCTCTAATTTTATCATGCCTGATAAAAAATGTCTGTCGTGAAATAATTTTACCGCAATCAGGCATATAATGACAACTATAATCAAACTGTAACTTTTTCATTACTATTACTCTATTACTCATTAGTGAGTTCTAGAGTTTTTTTTATTGATTGAGTTGCTTTGTTCTTAAAAAAGTTTCGATACAAATAGATCGTGTTCAATAGAACAAATTAATTAATGTAGCTATTGCTTGGTCAATTTATCTAAATTCGTAGTTAAATAGATAAATTCAACTTGTACGTGTTTAAAATTAAACCTTTCACTCTAATATTAACTTTTATTTTCTGAGTAATAAACTTGTACGCGGCTAAAACGCTATCCGGAGATAGGCCAAAAAAATAAACCTAATTTTTTAGCCTGTTGCTGGTTCTCATTGTTATTTGCGCGTGCATTTTTAGACAACTGATTATTTTTTCCCGCCATAACGAAACATTTTTAAACACTCGTGTTTATCATTATTGAATTTTTTTTTAAATGTATTATTATTTTATTCGCAAATGTGTCGATTGACACGTGTTTATTGAGGATTCCTCGGCTATCTTAAGACCCTCGCCAGGGCTCTGGTCTCAATAACGCCTCAGCGGTAATCGGTACCTAGGTAATCACTAACTTTATCCACTTTTGCCATAGTAGGTAAGTATTCTACTATTTCTAAAAGGTTACTTTCCTGAGTTTTTCAAAAATGCGTAGAACGAATATGAGCTACGTAAAATCTGAAAAGAAAAATTGAGACATTACATTAATTGGTTGATTAATAATTATATTATCGGAATGTTGGTGTCCATCATAATTGGTAATATTATCTATCAGTAATTTTACTGAGCCGTTTCTTTGAAATTCATACCTACAGTTGCGAGCACGTAAACAAACGATAAGGCTTATGCGACTTACACGACTCGGCTACCTTATGTCATGCACGTTAAGATAGAGATTACATTGGGAACACGAGGCGCGTAGGTACAACTCGCGTTTCGTCCGTTTGTATGAAGTCAAAATACTGGTAGTTAATATTACCGTGATACGGCCTTTAAAACCACGGTGGTAAAACGACGATATTTATTATGATGAGCTCACCTACTTACTATAAATAAAGATTTATAGTAGGTACCTACCTACTTTCTCCTTAATAACCTGAGTACCTAACTATAAATTGAAGTTTCAAAGGAAATATAATTATGAAAGTGTAAACTGTTACAGGTTGCGTGCAAAACCTACGGTTATCGCAAGCAGCACAAGTTAACGAGTAGATATATGAGTCATTTGGCAGTAATTCCAAGCTTCGATGTTGTTAAATTTAACGCAAGGCGACCTGTCACAGGCCGCCAAGGTACTTCCATTTATCTATATAAACCATTGGATGTGTCCTAAGCACCTTGAAATTGGTAAAAAACCTGCGTCCGTGTGTATAGCGTAAGTGGTTTACCCACCACCACTCACCACTACTTGACCCCTAAAATCGCTAGCGGCGAGGTATATTGTGGTTCTACTTATTTTGATTGTTGACAAAGAATTGTGATAGTTAAAAACGTTCAACGTTCACCGCTTCCTGTAATCGACGAAAGGAAAGAGCGAGCGCACTCTTCCCAACGATAACATAATTCGTGCGCCTGAAGTTTGGGAGGGCCCATCCAGTTTTAGTATTGGTAGGACTCTTGGCAGAGTCCGCCTGGGGAAGTACCACACCTGTGCCAGTTATTCTACTACCAAGCAGTAACCTGCAAACATTACTGTGTTCCGGTTTAAAGGGCAATGTTTTCAGAGAAATTATATTTTACCACTTTGGAAGTGTCTCTCGCGCAAATTATTTAATGTAAGTAGATAGATAAAAATGAAATTTAAAAACCTCAAAATCATTTTTGAAGACCTATACATAGACACCCCACATGTATACAGTACTTATTGATGGAAAAAATAAAAATTTGGGTTTCAGTTCTAAGTATGGGGCACCCCCAAAATTTATCGTATTTATAATTATTTTTTTATTCTTAAATGCGGTTCACAGAATACATCTACTTACGAAGTTTCACTACTTACTAAGATAGTTCTCAAAGTTTCGGCAAAAAGTGGCTGTGACATACGGACGGACAGACATGACGAATTTGTAAGGGTTCCATTTTTAAGTTTTACGGAACCCTAAAAACGGAATGGAAGATGTTTTACATCGATGCTTCTATTCCTTTTTTCGGTTATCGTTACGTAAACGAATGTACGAAAATAAGGTTGCTCTATTGTCCGTTAAGAGTGCTGTTTAAATTTTTCGTTGGTACTACAAATACGACTCGTAAACGACGAGGCATTATCTGAAATCACAGTACCTATTCGTATTTCGCTTGCAATTACAGTTTTATTGTGGCTGCAGTATCCGCTCAGGGTAGTACCATGCTATTGCCAGTTATTCTACTGCTAAGCAGTAATTTGCAAACATGTTGCGGTTTGATTAGTAATGTTTGCGAAGTAACAGGAGAAAGGACCTATCCGTCGACAACACATTATAATGCTAGGGAGGCAATCAGGACATTTTCGTTCAAAGATTGGTGTTGCGCTGTTATAGGCAAGTATTAGTATTATGAGTGCTAATTACCCCGTCGCTCTATATTAAAAAAAAAAAAGTTGTTGTAAAAAGCTTACACATCTAGAGTATTTAGATGTTTATTTTGAATATAAACGTTAAAAATTTAGTAAACTTACTGAAACGAAAGTGGCATTTGATAGAGGAACGAAGGCTCCCGCCATTGGTATCATAGGTCGCTTGATCCTTTCCATGAATATTATGATATTATAACGTTGCTTAAGTGGAACTTTGTACCAGTCCATAGAAAACACAGATTCAATCAAATAATTGCTCTGGAATAGAGAAAACAAATGAAATTGAAGCTCAGTCCGACTTTTACAATATTTATTCTTTTCATCAATGCATTTTTCGGGCTCCTAAACATTTTGAGCCTAACAATAATCCAAGGTAACGCAGAAAATGTACCGATGTTGCAGAAACTACATTGTCAAGTAGGTATAACATTATTTTTTCCAGAAATCGCTAATAATTATGTACTTACCTTTTTTTTATAAATAAAGATTGACGAGACGAGCAGGACATGTGCCTAACGGTAAGCAACATGCCTGCCACATAACATCTTATTTTACTAAACATCGTTTTTTTGGATAAATATTCACGGCTGCTACGGTTTCTGGATAAGAGTCACACTCGTGTCTACCACGTGTATCTACGTCGAGCCTCTTGCTTACAGGCGTTTACCCGCCTTCTACCGCCAACTAAATCGGATTTGGCTTTGCTATAGCTGTCTCTATAATTGCAAGTGAAAAGAAAAGAGAGAGAAGCTTCAAAGTTAAGATAGTTTTCATTAGGTGGTGGGACCTTCTATTACACATCACACAGTAATCATTGGCCTTAAGAAAATACTGTGTTCTGTGATACTTCTTAACAACTTTCACTAAAATGATGATTAAATATAAGTCTGATAAAATTGTTACGTTATTTGTCTCACCTCATATGTGACTTCGTTCCCATAGTGACAATACAGATATATTTCTGTGAGGATACAAACCATATACAAACACATAGATGAAAACTGAACGGAAACAGGGTTCACCTGAAAATATAATAAACAGTTCAAATGAAAAACTGCAATGAACATGGGAGACTCACAATCAGCGTATGTGTGTGATGTGATACCTAGGTATATGTTTTTATACAAAGTAAGCAAATTAATTTTAAAGAATTTTGCAATAAGCACGGACCCTCTTGTCTCTATGCAACATTGTCTTGAAATCGAAAGTGAACAGGTAAAGTGTACTTAAACCTATAAAAGTAAAAAAAAACTTCAAACTATAAAAACCCCGATCTGAAAGTATTTTTACTAAATCTTTTTTTTATCAGTCCCCTGCGGCATAATTTAGAACACTACACGCAAAACAGTTGAATTTAAATAATCCAAAACTATACTCTCCTTGTTACATAAAAAAGTATTTTTGAAGTATTTGAAGGTTTTTCAAATTTATTTTTATAAATATGTAAGAGTAAAATATGCGGATTAATTGAAAGAAATTATTCTCAGCAGTAGGTAAGACCGCCACTTGTGGCACAAGTTTTTAACTGTCTTTCTGTAATATTCACAATAAAGAATTTTCTATGTATCTACGGATGAAGTAAATCCTGCATTTGGAGCGCAACTACTACATAAACATACTTAATATACTCGTATTACGGTGCGTATTAGTTTTATGTACGATAATAATTATTATAAAACAGTGAAATGTTGATTTCAAACTTTGAAAATTAATACAATAGGTATGATCTTTCTTTTGTTTTTATTTTACTAATTGACGAATTACTAATTGATTAAATCGTAAATTGAATTTAAAAAAAATTAAAAAACTTGTCTTAAAACGGTTACAAAAGAAACCATTCATGCAGTTAATAGACTAAGCACATTGTATCTGTATCTGTGAAAAACTAGCAAAGGTTACTTACACTGACCAGGACGTATGCAGATGTACAGATTACCCACACATTGATTAAGAACAGATAAAGTGTGACGCCACCGAAAATCTTTTGAGTTTTTTGGCACAACTTTACTATTTCGTTGTAGTGCATTATTATTTTATGAAAACGTCGATGGAAAACCTCAGCAAACGGTTGTGATGTGTTTTTGGACTCATTTTCACATTTAGTGACAATATTGTTTAGGTCGAGGCTGAAAATAATATTCATAATTTAACTTATATGCTTTTGCCATTGCGATAAATTTTCCTCAAAACTATGTGTTAGTAGCGCCCCGTGGTTTTACCCACGTAGTTCTGCTTCCGATAATTATTTTTCCGAAATAAAAATTATCTAGGTATATTTGCATTATACAAGATAATACCTAAATATTTCAGTACCAAATATCATCTAGATCCATTTAGTTGTTTTAGATATAGGTAAGAGTAACAAATGTCAATCCAGTTTTCTTTTTCTTTTCAAAACTTTCGAAATTGTAATATTTCTGGAAATGAAAAAACAGTTTTTATCATCTCTTTATCAATTAACGAAGGACTATTTACTGTGAAAAAATATTTATGTCAAAATAAAACCTAGATCTAAGTAAAAAAAAAAGATTAGCATGTTCTCACTTCACCAGGTCCTATTTTCAATCGGGCTGTTCGTAACTCAAAAACTTAACATCGTTTTATGGTTGACGTTCCAAAAAGGTTTACCTCTACATTTGTGATAAGAACATGTAGGTTGTGGAAAGCGTTGCCTGATAGGGGTTTTCTCGATGGTTACAATCTTGGTGAGACATTCGAGAGAAAATCGGTTTTTTCTAGGTAAGCACGCTTCATCGTAAGCCTATAACAGTTATTATTTATACAATACTAGCTGTACCCTGCCACGCTTCGCTATGGCCCATTGTAATGCAAAAATCAGACAATAACAATCCTTGATGGGGATTATATATCATTCCAAAATTTCAGCTCGATCGGTGCAGAACTTTTTGAGTTTTTAAAGCGTACACAAACCAACATAATTTTTTTATATATAGAGACTAGGCACCTAGGCAGTCATTATATTTAACCATAAGTTATTTCCACACATAAAACTAAGCCGACTTCAAAACCACCAATAGGCACTCAAAAGCTAACAATAAATTGATGTGCCTGCCATACCTAATGAGGTATAAGCGCTACTCACTCGCCTATTTGAAGTCGGTTTCAGTCAAGTCAAATATCTAGTAGATGGGTATTAACTACTTAGGGAGTAGACAGAAACTTGTAGATAGTATCTATCTAGTACTTGGTACCTCAGTGCTAAATGAGTTGCGATCACGCGCGCGCACTCTCCTTGAAAAAGATCTCCTGACGCGATCGAAACTGGAGTCGGACTGGACTGACTATAACAAACGCGAGTTACCCATGTATTTAAAATGTGTAATAACCACGTTAGTATTCATCCTAAGATTTTACAAATTTTGTGAAACCTACAAATCCGTTAAGTTATCCAGATAAATTAATGTAATTTTTAGCTATTTGTTCATATTTCAAAAACTACTTCACCGATTTAGACAAAATTTATATGGGACCATTCGAAAAATAACCCTATCGAACAAACAATTTTTTTAATAACTTTTATAGGTTTACACTTGACCGCTATCTTGCCTGATGCTAAGCGACGATGCGGTCTACGATGGAGCGTGTTTACCTAGAAGAAACCGATTCACTCTCGGTTTGGTTCTCACAAAATTTAAAATCCGTTTGGTGGTCGAATCGAACTGATATCCTCCTCCTTTTTGGTTTTTAGAAGTCGGTTAAAAATATATTCGAAGTTTGAAAATTTTATTTTTGTGCTATTAGTTCGTTGCTTATAACTCCGCCTTTAGTTCATTAGTAGTGGCAATGTAGTACTGAAATACTAATTAAAATAGTTTTAGTAAAAACGTTACATGAGTGCAATGTTAGATAGTACCCCAGCTTAAACGATAAATAATATAACCCGATATTGCCACTAAATGAATGACTTTATTTGAATTCAAATTATCCAAATAACTTATCTGGTAACCTTTCAAAATTTCAGGAAGTATAGAGAAAGAGCATCATTAGCAATTCTGCTAGTTGACTTTTGTTTTAACCCAATAGAGCCATTTGTTAGGACAATCAGGTATGTTATTTAGAACTATTTCTTTCTTCTGAAAAAGCCTTATTAGTCGGGGTAGTGAGGACATGAACCGTACACGCACTTTCACGTTAGTAGATAGATACTTACCACTGGAAATTGTAAAGATCTAAGTACTTACCGAAGAATTCTCAGTTGTGTCTTACATTGGGCGTAGAAAAATGTAATAAAAGCGTCCATAGATGTATTGCCGACGGCCAACACGGATGTTTGAATCCAATTATAAACTAAAGCAAAATATATTCTGAAAAAAGAAGAAAGCTCACTTAACCGGTTGTATTTTTTTACATTGAAAATTAAGGAACCAGTTAAATTCTTAATATCCTTTGTTGAGCAGTGTAATTAAAACTACTTCTACGATATCTGTTCTGTAATTACTACCATGCGTTTAAGACCGCCAGCTTTCATAAGAACACAAGCACAAACGACAATGTACAAACTTATCAGATTAATTGTCTAGGCAACATAAACGAATTCAATGAACTAAAACCAACGAGAAAGTGCTGACCAATTGCTTTCAGAAGCCATAGTAACTTCATATAAGTACGTATTAGTGTGTAAATAAAATTGAATTGGTGTTCCTAATTAGACATAAGCTAGTATTCACTGCGGACTCATGTTGGGGTCGAAAGGCAGCCATATTGTGAATTCAACGGGTTTGCTCTGCGCATATCGTATGGCTGGGTACAAAACCCAGAGGAGACACGTTGAGAGAGCGGCGCAGTTGAATGCTCGGAGGAGTCGCCTTGACTGGTTGGCTCTCTGGAGAAGTAGGTCTCGGTGCTCTGGTTCGCCCTGATTAAATAATGGATCTAGAAAAAAACAATTACAAAGTGGTTTTCGATGATTTGTGCTATTTATAGTATATGTATAATAGGGATGGTAACAATTTTTCGGAACTACTTTTATTTTGAAGATTGACTCTTGTTTACCGTGTAAAATAACATTTTATTTCAAAACATTAGTATTTTCGATGAGTAAATAAATATACAATTTTAGACTAATTTTGAATTTTTCCGCTAAAACACTAAATACTGACGTGACGTCACTAGTCGCAAAACATTGGTCGCGATCATGACTGTATGTCCAGTTTATGTGTTTTCTTCTACTTGAATACAAACAATCAAAATCGTAATCTAAATACAAATCGCAAACTATAATACAAATTCAGAAAAGTAAACAATCAGTTTCAACAGTTTGTTTTGCGACTAGTGACGTAACAATTATTATTGATGTTTCCAGTCACGTGACAACAAATTAAAGATAGTCAGATAGCTGAAATATTACTACGAGTACGTAACATACATAACATAAACAGACTACTAAATGTTGCCACTGCTGGGACTCGGGGCTTTCTCTCGCAAGAAGAGAGTCAAAGCCATATTCGACCACCCTGGCCCAGTGTAGGTTGGTGGATGACACATGACTTCGAAAGTATGTCAGTTTCCTTACGATGTTTCCCTTCACCGTTTTAAGTTAGTAACATTACCTACATTACTTCGAAAAGCGTGCGTCTGGTGTACCTACGTGGTGTTGAACCGGGGTTTTCCGGATCGGCATTCGCCGTTCTTTCGACTAGACCAGCGGTAACTTAAAACAAAAGTAATAATAGTGATAAATATTTACTTATTTTACACAGAAAAACCCAGGCACATATGTAATATTTGTGTTCTTCACACTAATATTTGTACTGGGAGGGGAATCGTACCCACGAAGCCGGGGCGGAAGCGTTCTATTATTAGTTTCACATTAAAATCAAGTGAAACTAAATAACTAACAATCAATCAATTTACAACAATGAAGGTTACCTACGAGTAATTTGGCGCAAAACTCAGATATAGCAAAAATCAGGCATGTTTACAATTTATTAGAAGATGTCGAAAAATCTAAGTCCTTGACCAAAATTAATTCACTTACTCTCAAATAAAGTAGCGATTTACAGATGACGATAAAATGTAATTAATGTTTCAAGAGCTTCACGTTTCCCCGGAGGCGTAGGTACACACTACTTTATTCTATTCTGTGGCCACCTTAGGTAGGTACAGTCCGCGAGGTATAAGCTGAGCTTTGCATTAGTGTGAGTGATCACCAAAAGTACAGTCAGACAACAAACTCTTAAAAATTAATATCATTATATTTTAGGTAGGTACTTAAGGCATAACATAAGTCGGAGAAGTATTCCAGTATTAAAATAAAATAAAACTAAATTGATAAAATAAAGTCCAACTGTGTATTTGACTGATGAGTACATATTATTGTGTGATTATTACTAAAAAAATCAATTTGAAAGACAAAATAACTAAACATCTTCTACACCAGACATTGCACCATAGTCACTTTCTTTATCACTCTCGTCATCATTTTCACTCTCGTCTGATGTGTCGTTTGTTTTAATAATGAATCTTTCCGTTATATTGTCAATAACGGCGTCGTATCCATGAAACTTTTTTTCTTCTTTTATTGCATGGTAACAAACATTTTTCCATTCCTGTACAGTGATACTTTCAATTTTTTCATTTGCTAACCTCATTATTGTATCCATATTCATTGACACGTTTTCTCGACGACGCGATCGCGACGTATCCTTTTTATCATTGCCCATATATTTTCAATCGGATTGAAATCTGGGTGATAGGGTGGTAGACGAAGGACGCTGTGACCATGTTCTCTTAATAAGGTGTCAATTTTATATTCAATAAATCGTTGTTTATTATGCAGTATCAATTGATAAAGTTGTGGTTTAAGCATGGATATTGAGTGATCGATATTGCGTAACTTGAGCCAGTCAATCATATCTTGTTTGCGACTATTTGAGTTGGGAGCGGGATTTTTTAACGAATTGTGATAAGATGCGTTGTCAACTACAATAACGCTACTGGGCTTCAAATTGGGAATCAATTGCGTTTGTAACCATTTTGTATAGTTTTCTGTATTCATATTGTTATGATAATCACCACTTTTTTGATTAGCTTTAAACATCAGCAGCGCATTTGGTATGAAACCGTCCTCGCCGCCGGCATGAACGATTATCAATCGATTTCCTTTAGAAATAGGTTTCTTCAAACCAGAAGTGCTGCCATCTGAATATGATTTTGATGAAGTGTGAGTGGTGTCAATATATGTTTTATCGGTATAAACGATAGGCCTGCCCTGAATACGGTATTCGGAAATTCTAAGTAAATAAGTTATACGTAGGTGACGGATCTCATGCTTTTCCATTAAAATTTTTCTGTTATTCTCTGTCCTTTACCATTTGAATCCTAAAAGAGACACTTCTTTTCGCAATGACCATATTGATCCTGGATAGTTAATGTCAGCCTTTAATTTTTCATGAATTATTTTCATTGTTGGCACCTCTTTGTCAGTAATGTGAAAATTATGAATTGTTCTACGGATTACTGCTTTATCAAAATCATCAATGATTATTATATTTTTCCTGCATCTGGTCTTTTTTCGGAGATTTGAATTTGGTTCCATCTTTCAAAACACGTTTACCTTCCATTATGACTCTTTTAACAGTTGACAGTGGAATTCCTGTCGATGTCGATACCAATTGGGCTGATGTAGTCACACTTGACATGTCTTTATCGTTCATGTCTTTAAAATAACTATTTAAATTACACAAAATTTCTTTTACTTGGCTATTTAATGGTTTCCGTATTTTGCGCTTATTTGTGTTGGCATCCATTTTACTAACACTTATATCAAACAAAAACAAAATAATATTAAACACGTCACGCTGCAGTCTGTACAAGAGGCGAGACAGAATGGCGCCGCGCCTCAGGTCGGTTACCCAAAATCAGTTTAAACCGGTTTTTTTACCGGGCGAAAATGGCGCCGCGCCTAAAGCCGGTTGTCACACCTACACTATCCATGTACACTCACACAAATGCAAAGCTCAGCTTATACCTCGCGGACTGTACCCGTTGCTACCGATATTGTAATGAAAATTTACATTTTGAAAATTGGAAGTGGTTTCTGCATACTCATTATGTTTTAAGATATATATATTGGTGGACAATTCACACACAACACTATCTGACCCCAAACTAAGCAAAGCTTGTGTGATGGCAGTCAGATAGCTGATATAATACTTATATAGTTTTAAATACATACTTATTATACATAGAAACACCCAGACACAGTGCAAACATTTGAATTCATCACACAAATATTTGCACTGGGTGGGGATCGAACCCACGACCCTCGGCTTCGCAGGCAGAGCTACTACCAACTAAGCCACTAGGGCAGTAAGAAGATGCATATTCATAGAGTTCCTATCACAGCATTCGGTAGAAAAAAAAAGTAATTTCATTCTAGCTCTATTTGATGAAAGTAATGTTTTTTATACAGAACTTTATTAGTTTTTGGTGGCCTCTAATGATCACGGATCTTTGGACTCGCGGAAAAATCGCAGGGCTAATTAATTTTACGCACATATGTAGAGCATATCTGAAAGCATACATGAAGCATACCTGATAGCTCACCATATATACTTTTCGTACTCCACTAGTCTCAGACGGTACAACCTCATCTTGGGCGGCCAATGGTAGGGAAAACAGAAATCGGCCTGACATCCCCGAAGCTTTTTTATATCCTATGGATATTTTCTACTAGAGCCCCTAGGTCCGTGGGATCTACCGATCTTATAGCATATAATATTTTTAATACTATTTCTTTTAAAATCCATTGTTGTGGTTGAGTTACGATTTGGGAATTGCATTGCGATATTTCCGTCTGTATCAGCTGGCTGACTAAATGGCGTTTTGACATACAAATGTTTGCCGATTGATTTTTGATCCTAACTGAAATCGGCTGATTTATTATTATGCCCGGTTTACATTATTCCAGTCAAGTGATCCAGCGAGAATCTAGTCCAGTGCTATTAACGTCTACATTATTCCAGTTATTTAGAAGCCGTTGAAGTGTGGACACTGCAGTGACGATGATTTCAAGAAGAGATCAGCACTAGAATGGCATTGGATTTCCTGTCTACATTATTCCACTGCACTGGATTGGTCACACTGAATACAAAAAATATACTGCCAATCTAGTTACTGGACTAGAATGCTAACTGGACTCATTGCTTTCCAGTGCCGGTTTATGTTTTTTCAGTAAGTAATCCAGCGCTGGATTCGATTGCTGGACTGGAATAATATAAACCGGACATCATGTCATGTTTAGTGTCATTTCATTGGTAATTAGTGGGTAGTTATTATTGGTGGAAAATATCTGTTGTCATGTGACAGATCACAGAAGTTAGATGTTATGTCGACTGACTTATTATTTTCGAAAAGTTTTCATAGGAGGTCAGCGGATATTTTGTTTGTGGGACAGACTAGTGTCGACTGACTTATAATACGCCGATAGATTCGGAGTCACTTTGCCAGCGAGGTTGTTGGGGTTGTCGTTGGTGCCAGACACCTATACTTACCATGACCGTCGTTTTTTCTACTACCGGGAGTTGAAGGCTTGGCTATTAATATGTATCATTTCCAATTAGATCATTGATAAAGTAGTATATGTAAACTCTTTGAATTAGATAGTCTAAATTAATGGCGAATGTAAAACAGATATGGCTAATCTCTACGGATTATTTCTTGATTATGGAAGAATAAAAAGGAAATTTACCTTTTAATATATTTAGTAACTCCTCAACTTTGAGTTCGTCTTTCCACAGAAGTATTTCTTTGTAAAGTGCAACAGAATACGTTAACATTAGAAACATTGTATCTATAACTTTATCAGGGTCATCTAGTACCTAAAATAAAATACAAATAACTGTTGAAATTGTTCTCTTACGACAACTTATTATTTATTATCTTATTAAAACTAATAATTACATAAGAACAAAATTAAAAATTTTGACTAACCCCCGACTACCTCAGATTTGTTATCCGTACAAAATTCTACTAGTCAACCTAATTTTGATACCCATATTAAGGGAGTTGTGAAAAAAGAAATGGATTTCGCCATTTTGTGGAAGCGGCCATCTTGGATTTGAAATTTGTCTTAGTGCAATGTATTCTACTAGTCAAGCCCTTTCGTTTGATACCCATATTGAGGTAGTAGTGAAAAAAAAATATAATTCGCCATTTTGTGGTGGCGGCCATCTTGGGTTTGTTTTTTTTACAATGTATAGTATTCTACTAGTCCAGCCATTTCATTTGATACCCATATTGAGGTAGGTTGTGAAGAAATATTTTGTCCGCCATTTTGTGGCGGCGGCGGCGGCCATCTGGAATTTATATTAATCAAACATAGCTAAGAACATCCGCACGGATATTAACTTTCAAATAAAAAAACCACATCGAAATCGGCTAATCCGTTTGAGCTCTACGGTGCCACAGACAGACACACAGACAGACAGACAGACAGACATCGACGTCAAACTTATAACACCCTTTTTTTGGTCGGGGGTTAAAAATATTTAGCGGTGACCATTTTTTTTAATAACTGTAATTTATATGCTAACAATAATGGTTTTCCAGAGCAATTATACGGGGAGGATATTTTTATCTTACTTAGATATTTCACTGGGTGACGAGCGCAGGGTGCTAGGCAGTGATTTGGACTGTTTATGTTCTAATAATGGCATGGTCCTGTACGGTTATGGGCAGACTGTTACGTTCCTGGGCCTAGTGCGTGGCTTGCTCGTTGCGCCCTTCATGAACAAAATGATAATACAATAATGTACACTTCAATCTTTTGTTCAAGTCATGGAAGTAAAATGCAAGTAATTGTAACGAATTCACAAAGCCAAAACTATCTAATATCTTTCATCTAAGGAAGTCTTTGAGAATTTAGACGGCAGTTGAAATCGATAATAAATTTACTTACCTCGTTTACTTTTAATATTTCTTGAACTGTATAAACTACACTGAATGACAGTATGAATGCCATATAACCTCTGTGACAATATCTTTTCCAAATTGAGTTACTGGGATCGATGCCGTAAAAGCCCCAAGCCCGGAGAGTATTTAAATGTGGTTTAATGCTTTCAAATGACAGTTTGTCTGTCATAGTCGATGCTCAAAATTATTTTATACCCAAATTAGTCGACAAGACTCATGAACGCAACTAACTCTATAATAATGCGCCAAGAATACGCCACACTGTTATAATTAATATATACGAAGTTTGAGCCACTCCTTTCGTAATTTTAGGTTTAATATTTGATGTTAACCTAAATCGATAGGAATATTCAATTATGAGTTTCAGAATTCTAATTGTTTGCTTTTATGGGCAGAGATACGTGTATTAACATACTCAATAATTTTTCAAGACATAAAAATTAAATAAATACGAGATATTTTTGGTAAGTCTATTTGAGAAGTGAGTTGGTGGAGTTACATTTTCTGGGTCTAAGGTGTAATTACGGAGATAGTTTGAGCTGGTAAAGACTGGTATAAATTCCGCATCTTTATAAAACCTAGTAAGAACTCCTCCAGCTAAGATCTATCGCTTTAAATGTTCTAGGCGAGCGCCGCGTAGAAAAAGAAAAACGGTAGCATTAAAAAAAATTTAATATGTTTTGGTGTTTACCATCAGACGTAAGTACTTGATTGTTTCGTCATTCGTTTTCATAAAACGTGTAAAATTTTCCTACTAATATTACTACTTATAAGTCCGAAAGTTTTTATTACGTGTGTATTCATGCATGGATGCATGGGTATTTGTTTTTTTTTCATACATAATTTACTATTTAATTGTCAGTCAGAAACAACAGATTAGGTACCTATTTGTATTGCGAGAAAATTCTTGGAACGAGAACAATGCGGGCAAAACCGCTAAGTGGTGGTAGTATAATCTTAAAACATATTAATGTTAAAAACAGGGATTATTTCTATGTTTTTAACTGTATTTGATAGTCACAAAAGCCCAGATGTTACGACAAATGGCACGCGTTTTTATTTGAAAAGTAATAAATTTATCCATTGTTTCACATCTCAAACTCACAAACTTGTAAATAACGCTTTATAATAGAACCGCCTATTTATTTTACAAGCCACAAATTACAGCAGACACTTGTATTGTTATTTTCTAGTTAAGTATCAGTAGCTTATAATTTACACCTAACGGCCTACAGTTAATATACGAGTACATATAGGTTTAACTTAATGAAACCACATTCCGACAATACCATCAGCTTTAACTAGTGGTATTAGAAAATCCAGTATTTAAAGCTAAAACATGTTCTTATAATCAGTTTCAAGAAACATTTCATTTTCACCTATACATACCATAGTTAGACGTTTACAACATCAAATATTATTTTAATTGAAATAACTAAAGATTTTGTGTGATTGCGTATGAAAAGTGATGCCACAAAACTTTTTCTTGGTCTTGGAACTATTTGTGCACCTTGTATACACACAAAATGGCATTGTAACAGCTCAAATCGAATTTCGTGGAATTATTAGCACATGCGCTCCATTTGCGACTGGTCTAGTGGCTTAGTTGGTAGTAGCTCTGCCTGTGAAGCCGAGGGTCGTGGGTTCGATCCCCACCCAGTGTAAATATTTGTGTGATGAATTCAAATGTTTGCACTGTGTCTGGGTGTTTCTATGTATAATAAGTATGTATTAAAAAAAACTATATAAGTATTATATCATCTATCTCGCTGCCATCACACAAGCTTTGCTTATTTTGGGGTCAGATGGTGTTGTTTGTGAATTGTCCACCAATATTTATTTATTTATTTATTTGTCGCTCACGTAGCGACTGATCTCAATCAGGAGACGTCACCTGATTTTACATCCCCATCGTTGAGGAGCGTGTGCCGCTTCTTCCGTTTTTGAGAGTTCAATGATCCGAACATTTGTTTTAAATTTTAATGTTCATTTAAATAGAGGTAAATAATTATTTCATTCAGGATTGTTTTACTACCTGTAAATTACTCGTAGTAATCAAATTGAAAGTTCCATTGCAAAAATATAATAATAATTTCTAAATAACAATAGAGATGAAATTTGACTTGAGACTTGGGTAGCACCGACTTCAAATAGATGAGTGGGTAGTGCTTGAGTGCTTATTTGTGGTTTTGAAGTCGATTTTTTCAAACTTAGCTTTATTAATAATGTAAAAAAGTATATTTATACTAAAGTTGTAAAAAGAAACAATACACATTTGAAACCCCCAAAACATTCGAGACATCAAAAGGTATGTTATACATATTTTCAGGGAGACAAGTGGCTCCTAAACGTTAGCAGCTTAAGACACCGTCCTTTGTCACGTTTAGCTCTTAGAACGAGCACTCGTTAGCGATGTGTTATTGCTCACTTAATTCTTACAACGAGCCTTGTTCTCAACTGTAATTTGTGATGAGCATCTCGTAAAAACATGCCCATGTCTGCGAAATACGTGCCAACTCGCGAATAAGTTTGCCGTAAAAGTGGTTAGGGCCCCCTTTTTCATGAGTATTGATATTTTATAAGACTTCATGAAAATTGTAAGGCTTTTAGGAGCTATCGAGTTACTTTACGTCTTAATAAACTTTTATTTTAGTATATTTTGCTAGCTGCGTATCGTGACTTAATGGCTGAATTTATTTTCGACTTATTAAGTTTTCAGACTATGTACTCTTCGGTTTCAAGATGATTTTATTTCTCATACGAAGCTCTGGACAACCTAATGTGATTTATTAATCTGAGTCATAGAGGCGACAAAAATATAAAATGGTGTATCTCTTTGGCCTGTAATTGCTCTGGAAACAGTGCTTTTCATGTCAGAATACTGTAATCCTTAACAAAAGAATTAATTTGGATTTGTTCTGCAATCCTACTTCTGCTTTTCGTAGAGGTAGGATTCTTTGCAGAAATCATCTGGGGAAGTACCACACCTTTACTAGTAATTTTACCGTAAGTAATGTGTAAACATTAATAATCAAAATGAATTACTTCCGGTTTGAAGGAAAGTGTTTCGATAGTAATTACAGGACACAGAGATAAACCAATTTATACATATACTTATGTGTGTTAAATATCGGCAATTTGCTAATAAAACAAAAAGTATAAATTATTCAACTAAATTTATTTTATCGCCTTCAAAGTGGGCCCTATCGCTTGCAATACAACATCTCCAACGCTTCACCCAGTATTCCATACATTTTTCATAGGCTATTTGCGGTATGACCTTTAGCTCATTCAGCGAATTTTCTTTTATGGCTTCGATCGACTCAAAACGTTTTCCTCGAAGTGGTAATTTTAACTTGGGAAATAAAAAAAGTCAGACGGAGCGATATCAGGTGAATACGGTGCTTGGTCGAGAAGTTTTGTTCAATTTTTTGCTAAAAACTCTTTCACTATAATGGCTGTGTGTGATGGTGCATTATCATGGTGCAGCATCCATGAGTTGTGTTGCCACAAATCTGGACGTTTTCGGCGGATACTCTCACGCAAACGCTTCATGACGCCTAAATAATATTATTTATTCACTGCTTCTCCCTCTGGAAGGAATTCGGAGTGAACCACACCACGGTAGTAAAAAAAACTGTCAGCATCACCTTGATTTTGGAGCAACTTTGCCGCGGTTTTTTGGGTTTCGGCTCGTGTTCGAGACGCCATTCTGAAGACTGTTGGCTTGTTTGCATGTCGTACTCATAAACCTATGTCTCGTCGCCAGTTATTATACGTTTCATAAAGGTCGGATCCGTAGAAGCTCGGGAAACCATGTCTTCTGCGACATGCTTTCGCTGCGCTTTTTGAACAAAATTGAGCTCTTTTGGAATTAGTCGAGCGGTGACGCGTTTCATGCCTAAAATGTCAATGAGAATATTGTGGACGGACTTAAAAGATATGTTCACCTCACTAGCCAACTCTTTCAGACTCATACGTCGATTTGCACTAGCTTCTTGATTCTGTCGATGTTTCCTTTGGTCGTAGCGGTTGAAGGTCTACCAGAACGAGCCAAGTCTACTAGTACTTCTCGGCCTTTTTTAAAAACCTTATACCATTCATAAGCCCTTGTTTTCGATATACACGATTCGCCGTAGGTATTTTGCAACAGTTTTAGTGATTCACCACATGAAATATCATTCGAAACACAAAATTTAAGGCACACTCGTTGTTCAACAATATTTTCCATTGTAAAAATTGCCGAGAACTCAAAACTATGACCAACAAAAAGTGTAGTTTAAAACAAATTAAAGGACAGATCCCGCTCAAACTCTGCGCGCTAAATCAGTACAGTACCAACGTGCAGTAAAAAATTAGAACGACCTCTTTTACACGGATCTTTTTATTGATATATTCCCGATACTTTTTACACACAGTAGTATGTATATATTTGCTCTGTGCAGTGCTACGCTTCTAACTAAGAGGCACTATGGTGTCACGGGGAAGCGTGTTACTTACTATTAGGTTCATGTCTTGCTCGTCCTTTCAATCTATATTATATGTATAAAAATAATAGACACGATAGACACATATCCAGACGGAGTCATCAAAATAATTCTATTTCTACATTTCAAAACCAATAAGCGTCTAAATAAGATAGAGTAGAATTGAAAACTGTAAGTTTTTCTACGTTTTTTAAAGTCAGCTAAAAATATAACCTCTCATTGGAATTCGTACCGATTTTAGCAAAGCTGAGTAATATTTTATTCTCGTATTATGAGTGCTCCGACAGTTCTACGGAAAACAGAAACGGCTAAATAATGTTTCAAGTTTGCCCCACTTATGCCATTTTATGGATACCCGTGTCTCAGCCGCCCATATTTTCTCCATATTATTGCTCCTGACTTTTAGATTAGCATAAATACGCGAAAAGTATGAAAAGCTTTTAAAAAAACATTAGGAAAGGAAATGAGATAATCGTTATCTCAATTTCCTGATGAAGATAGCATTTTTTCTTATTTAAAGCTGAATTATTTTCAATTTGGATTCACCTAACTAAATTGTAAATTTCTGTTTGTTTTCATATTATTTTGTTTCATATAATTTTGTTCCATTATTTGTGTAGGTATAATGGTAAAGTGTCCGGAGATGCGAAAGTACGCCTTCAGTACTTAATTTTATTGTGGGATTGCATTAGAACTCCCGTTACGTACAATGTAACTTAAGTTGTTGTGCAAAACAATTTATACAAGGTGTTGGAATTGTTGCATGGAATAATACTAATATTATTATAAACTTAAAAGTTTCTGAGCATGGAAAGAAACTTGTTTGTTATACTTTGAAGAAATACCGATTTAAAAGATCTGACTGAATTGTTTACTGCAACAAAGATACGAGTAAAGTCATTTAGCATCATCATTTAATTGGATAACACAAAATTTCAAAAAACACAAAGAATTTCGAATCTGTATTTCGAAAATTTTGAGTTTATGTCTAATATTGAGTTTTGATAATTATTTTTGTGTATAGTAAGTAGATCATAGTTCAGAAGTGGTCCCATATACATATATTTTATCAAAATCGGTTTTTGAAATATGAACAAATAACGTGTCGAGTGTATGAATAGAGAACAAAATAGCTTCGTACCCTGCGGGCAGCAAAGCGTTTTGGTCCCTAGCTAAATCAGTAGAATCGAACTTCTGCTGCCCCTCACTGCCTCCAATGCTTTTTTTTTATTATTTAAATTAGCCACTCCACAGACTCCGGGGTCCGTGATCTTTGTTATTACAATTATATATTATTATTTTTTTACACATATTTTGGATAAGGAGAGGAAGAGGAAAATAGGAGGGAGTTGGGTACATTTAAAATCTAATTCTAGTGCTCGTCAGTAGAGCCGATCACTACCGGTTGGGATTCCGCTAGTAATCGACTCGACATCGAGTGTTTGCCTAATTGCCTTTTGCCAATTGCCTAAGCTGCCTCTAGGGACTTTATACGGGGCGCTGAGGAGTTCATACCGGAGTATATTTCCCTCATCGCATATGCGACGTCCATTGGGTTTCGATGTGTGCAGAGCAACTCCTGGCTGATCTTTGTTACCAGGTTCGGGCGATGATACCTCATTTCGAAGAGATTTTCCCTGTCGATATAAGTCAACTGATTGGAAGTCTCCAATGAGGACAATTTCACCTACACCAGACAGCCTTAAAGCCAGGACCAGATTTCCGATTCGGTGCGATAGCTTTTCTCTTAGATCTTTTGCTGCCTCAGTTGTTGTAGTGATGATGGCGTCCTTGTCCACGTCGAAGTGTCTAATCACCCATGTTGTTTTCCCACATCCTGGAACTCCGTTGACTCACTTCCACTTTATTCCCGGTACCTCCCAATTTTCCCAACCTGCTTTGACGTTTCCGTTCCCTTCGATGGTCTTGGCCATCTCTAGGATCTTATCGTCCAGCATAATCTTGGTGCATCGGGCAGAAACTACAATTGGGTCGTTTGGTGGTGTCGCATAGACAGGCACTCCCGCGCGCTCTGTCTCTCTCGTTCAGTGTCACGAAGCCATTTTCTCCACTGTAAGCTGCCATATACTGTCCTGTCATGGTTCCCTTGATGACCCGGGAAGTAACATTATTGTAAATGGCCGCTTCGGCCTCCTCGAGTTTCACCTTTAAAAGACTTTCACTTCCTAGCCTATAGGACTGCATGATGTTTTCGCAGGTCTTGAGGTTGACTTATCGTGTCGCGCTCAGTGTGGCTATGATTTCGATGAAGGCGTTACGTGCATGGCTCCGCGGCTCCGAAGCCGTGACATAGCGGGGCGGTTCAACCTGTCCCATGTCGGCTCTCGTTCGGCTCATTTGTTGCATTGAAGCTGCTTTGGGGGTCGTCAAATGGAGTGATGAATGGTATGGTATTCGGAGTACGCTCCTTGCTGCTGCGTTGAAGGCAGTCACGAACGCCGTGTTGGTGCCTCGGCTGCCAGGTAGATTGGCTGAGGCTTTTTCCGCTGCTGCCTTCTGCTGTGCTCTTTCGGAGCCGGTTTGGATGGTCGAACTAGGAACAGGATGTCCCCAGCTGTCGGTTGCATTTGTTTGGTCGTGCGAAGGGGCTCTGAGGAAGCTCAAATTTTCTCCCCTGTCTTCGTATACGACAATCTCATGATGTTTAGAGGCCTCAATACAACCCAGCCGGTCTGCGACTCTTGCTCTTGAATATTCGATTGCCATCGCATCCACGCTTATCACCCGGGGTGTTTCACCTGCATTTCTGCTCAGATGTGCGAGCAGCGCACTTGCCTGTGTGAAAGGCGTCCGACCTTCCGAGTACTCTATTAGTGCAATCGTTTTGTTTTTCGATCGCACCAACCGAAATCGGTGGCCGTCTACCTCGCACACCGGCATGGCGGCGTAGGTTTTCCGCTTCATTGTGACTTTTGCGGTACTCCCATTGAGCAGGCAAGACAATCCAGGTGACAAACGGGCTCGCTTCCGTTCCCAGGCAAAGCAAAAGCTTATTCCGAATCTTTCTTTGTTGCTGTCAATGAAGAGAGCCATTTCGCGGATACGGATCCCTGCTTCTCCTCGTTCTGCGTTCTCCAGTAGTTGTTTGACGGAGATGCTCTTCGAAGAGTTATGTTGGGCGAGAAGATGATGGAGGGCGCGTATTTGAGTTAGTGGAGTTTCTTTTGTTTAGTTGGGGTCACACTCGCATGCCGGACTGCTCTTGAGCTTCGCCTCCAGCCTCTTGAGCCTCCCAATGCTGAAACCTGATGGGACACTGGCTCACACCGCAACGGAAAAGGCAAACTTGTTTGCATCTCAGTTTGCGGAATCTTCGCGTCTAGATGCTGGTAGCGCGACACCTCCTACTTCAACTGGCTGTCCGACTTCTATGACAGAAATATATATTCGCCAAATGGAGGTTTGCAAAGTGCTACGCAACCTGGACGTGAATAAGGCTAGTGGCCCAGATGGTATTCCTGACGTAGTGTTAAAGGCTTATGCGCCTGAGTTGGCTCCAATACTGCCGCGCCTGTATAGACTCTCTCAAGTACCGAAGTCTTGAAAGTTTGGCAAAGTGCAACCAGTACCCAAGAAGAGTAGTCGTGCTGACCCTGCCAACTACAGGCCAATCTCGGTCACGTCCGTACTCTGCAAGACTATGGAACGTTGTAGAGAGCTACATATCGAGGGCGAGAGCCAATAGGCAGCAAACTCAGGTACTGAGAGAGAGTTTGATCGAGCGTTTAAACTTGGCCCTTGAGGTAATCCCTAAATGTGGCGATGCTTTTCCTTAAAAAAGGAGCTCTTTCCAACAGACTCCTACTTTTCGCGGTGTATCCGTGCCGGTATCCAACCATCTCGAGCTGTTGGGTGCCATCGTTACTTTGTCATCTACTCTAAACTTTGGCTCGTATATAAAATCTAAGGGTAAATTAGCTGCCAAAAAAAAGTGTTCTCTCAAAGGTGCGAAGGTACTTCAAGTCTGAACAGTTGCTCAAGTTATACCAAGCACAGATTCGCTCCTGTATGGAGTACTGTTCGCACCTTTGGGATGGATTGGCTAAGTATCAGCTGGAGGCTCTGGATTCGATTGAGAGACGTGCCAAAAGGCTCATAGGCAATGACATCCTCGTGCGAAAAAGACTGCAAAGTCTCGAACATCGCCGGAAAATTGCTAGCTTATCGGTTTTTTATCGGATACACTTCGGTGAGTGTGCGACTGATTTGCACGATCTAATACCACCTTGCCCTTTTTTCTACCGGAATGCTCGTAGCTCGAAAAAGCGACATCGTTTCATGGTTGATGTTCCAAAGACACGAACGAAGAGATTTGACTCTACTTTTGTGATAAGAACGTCAAAGCTGTGGAATAGAGGGGTTTTCCCGATAGTTACAATCTTTGTGTCTTCAAATCGAGAGTGAATCGGTTTCTTCTAGGTAAACCCGCTCCATCGTAGACCGCATCATCGTTTAACATCAAGCGAGATGGCGGTCAAGTGTAAACCTATAAAAGTAAAAAAATGAATTTAATTTTAAAACAAAGTTGTGTTTTTTTTCGGAGAAAATAAACTATTTCAATTCTATTTCTTATTTTTTTTAATATTTAGGAACGATCACACACAGCATATAATGTTTGTAATTAACATATTATTGTTAAACAGAAATTTAATCACGGACTGTGCTCCTCATCGTGAAATGGTGATCGTGGATGATCATCAGGAGGTGATTCATTTCCTTGCCCTGCAATGTCTCGGAAAACATTGCCTTCAAACAAGAACTTAATAGGTTGGTAACTTTAATAGAACAAAAATCATAGCGTATTTTTAGTAGGTACTATGATAAACAATACCAAGTCTAGATGTATGAGGTTGTTAGGACTGACTTAACGGTGAAGGAAAACATCGTAAGAAAACCGGTTATTGTAAAGAATATTCTACATCTGGGTTTCAAAGCCACAAATATTTATTTCAAATATATTATTTCTAGTTATTAAGCCAAGTTTTAATAGCCTATTTTCATCTTTTCCTAATCTAAGATATACGTTAAAATAGATCCCATATGACTAAGTTAACCCTTAGCCATCTAACGTGTTTTTGAGTTACACTTCCACCTAACGGTGGGCATGATGTCCGCTTATTATTTTCTGTTTTATATTAAAAAAAAAACATAAAATTACATAAATGACAGATCGTAATCTTTATTGTTTTTTTAATATAATGACCTTAAAAAATTTTGAAAAATAATATTCATACATATTAATAATCAATGTTTATGATTACCTTTAACATTTTAACACAAAATCTAGGCATTTTAAAAATCTGAGATCTGGCAAGTAACTATGTGTACAGCTTATTTAAATCTTCAAGTTTTTTTTGTATTTTAATGTATATCCTACGATATAAAACTATTAATGACACAATCAAATCACTTTTTTTCATGGGTAAACAGTCACTAATTTTGACGACAGTTTATGGACATCTTTTGCGAACACTCAGCGTAAATGGGAAATGGGGTTTATAGTTTAAAACACATGTGATATGTTTTGCGTTTTTGACGTGACAACATCTAATAAAATAAATGAACGCCGACTGCATGCACGTAAAGTGTCCCGTTACGCTCATTGTCCCGTTACACTAATTTTACGCTTGCGCCGCATCTACCAATGTTTTGTTTTGACGTTGTCACGTTAAGCTATTGTCCGTAAACAAAACTACTTTACAGACAACCAATTTTTTTAGCATCACAAGTTGAGCACATCTTCCTGATTTCAAACCCTTCGATGTTATCCGTTGAGGAAGTGCTTGGATCTTGTTCCATCTTCAGTACGCGGCGAATAGCGCCTTGAAGTTCTCGATGTAAACCGAGCTTCTTCACACGTCGTTTCTAATGAGGTCTTACAAGATCTTCAGCCAGTTGTTTCATGAAATTGACCTTCTTCTGAGCTTGGTTAATGTTACTTACGATGTATGTATTTGCAACAGAAATGTCCAGCACTCTATAAAATATCGCCATAGGCCATCATAGGGTTCGTCGAGAGTTTAAGTAGATAGTACATTTCTGGTCTAGCATATCTACGCCACCTTTGGTGGTGTTATAAAACAAAATTATTTCCGGTTTCTGCGTCTTTGGATCAAGAGTTGGTGTGTGGTGCATACTGGTTAGTACAAGTACTGATTTACTTGGTTAAAACTACAAAAACAAAAGAATTGATTTGATAAAAAAAATTACGTAAACACCTAACGGCGGTCACCATGACCGCTAACAAAATGTAAATACCTATAAGTCTTGAACGCGCGAACATGTGAAGCGACCGAGCGCACACTACGTACTAGGAAGCGGGGGGATAAAGTAGATGAACTCACAGACGCATAGGTTGCATAGTAATGGAATAATTCAAAAAATAAAAACCACTGGAGTCACTGTGACCGCCGTTAGGTGGTTAAGGGTTAACTGACCCCGCAGTCTGTGGTTTTCTAAATTATAAATAAAAATACGTGATAGCTTAAATAAATTAATCAGTTGGAGCATCTAAAACACTTTGGTGTTTTTATACTAACATATTTTACGACTTCACAATGTTTTAGAACAGCCTGTGAGTTTAATTATCAACAAACGATTTTATTAAATACCCCACAGTTTCGGCAGGTAAACAAGTGAAAACTTGAAAGTCCATTTACATAAAGGAAAAATAGCCGTTATAAACAACGCAAACACTTCCAAACTGGTGCTCGAGTTTTGTATTTTGTTGAAAGTCAATTTATAAAATGGAATTGTAATAGCCTGGAGCGTTTCTCAGTTTCCATTTACAAAGCATCGGTACGTTTACCTTGTAGTTTAATAATTCTTACTTTCTGTGTAGGTGAATAATGTATAATGTTGCTCGTATTTATTTCAATTCGGTATCATCAAGTAATTGGTAGATTTATTTTAGAAGCGACATCTTTGTGTCTTCAAATCGAGAGTGAATCGGTTCCATCGTAGACCGCATCGTCGCTCAACATCAGGCGAGATGGCGGTCAAGTGTAAACCTAAATATAAGCTAAAAAAACTACAAAACTTAAGAAAAATAAAAACTGTAACAAATTACTTTCTGTTCTTTAATTTTAAAATGTGCTTTAAAGCATTTTTGTTACATTTTTATGTATATACTAGCAGCGCCCCACGGGTTTACCCGTGTAGTTCCCGTTCCAGTTATTTTCCGGGATAAAAAGTAGCTTATGTATTCTTCCAGACTATAATCTAACAAGTTCAAATTTCAACCCGATTCGTTTATACTTTATGATGTGACTGAGCAACAACAGACAAACATTGACATTTGCAATATTAGTAGGAATTATTTACTTACTGCGCCTCATGTTATAATTTGGGGCTTAACAACCACTAACTTTGACGGGATAAAATGTTTAAATCACTACTACAACTCTATTACAACTAGAGTAAAATTTTCCACACAGTTCCTTTATGTCAATTGTAAGCAGATGACGTGCATACTTTCTACGGCAACAGAGTGGTGTGCCGCGATAAAAGTATGATACTTCCACAAGAGCGACAAGGCAAGAAAGACGCTACCCGTGCTTTCGGTGTAAAGCGTTTGTGCCAACTCCATACGTAGTATACCTATGTAAACTCTTTGGTGTCACTGTTTTCTATAGTGGTAGGACTCTTGGCAGAGTCCGCCTGGGAAAGTACCACACCTTTGCCAGTTATTCTACCGCCAAGCAGTAATGTGCAAACATTTGTTTATAATATAACTTTTTTATACAAAGTGATGGTACCTATTAACAATTTTACTGTGACATCTGACACTACATTTATACACTCGTAGCACAATAAAAATAGGTAGGTAAATTTTTCATGGCACTTTTAAAAGAAAACATACATTTTTCCTTCCAAAACAAATCTCCAGTGTTGTACCACCATTACATCCTTTATCGTGGTCAATTATTTGTCCACCACTGGTGGGCAAAGAATTGACCACGATAAAGGATTTACCATTTTAAAGCATTCAAATGGATCCAATATTGAAAAACGCTGCATTTTATGACAGCAGCTAGTGCAGTGCTTCAAAAATGTAGTTAACAAATTGACATGCAAAATTGTCTGTGTTTTATAACTACGTTTCTGATGAAAATAGATCAATTCAATATTTTTATTTTTCAAGTAGGTGCACTCGTGTACACTTTTAAACGTCAGAAACGGTATTAAAATTAGTGTTATAATGAATACTGTCGTCAATACATTACATATCCAGACACATTTATACGTGCCTCACGTAATCATAAATATTATTAATTAATATTTTAATGTAGAACGTTTTATTTTATGAAGGAATGCATGCTACAGGAAACTCCGTAAGTAAGTAAAGTTTTGAATCTGTAAGTCTATATAACCATTAAAGCTATTGAATTCAGTCCTAAATGACGGATTTATAAGGAAAACATTGCTATATTCTTAGTCAGTCATACAGGTGCTCTCTGAGCTCAAACCTTTGTTATCATTGCGTGAATTACGCTGGTAATGGGTAGCATTTAGAGCGTACGTGAGGCGACATTCATTAAAACTGCTAATTAAAGCTACCGACGGAATTCTGTAATATCAAAATTTATAACACAAAACGTGTACTGGTATAGTTCGAGCCAAAAAACGGTAGGAGTCGAGACAATGCCAGATCTATCAATTTATTTGATTTATTTGTTTTTTAACTGGGTGTTTCATTGTATTTTCGATTACGTTAAGTATATTGTATTAGCTATCTAACTACCATTATACGAGCTTTGGTCCGTTTGGGGCTAGTAGTCTGTGTAAGGAATATCTAACAATATTTATTGTAATCTATTATATTCAACTTTATAACTGTCCAATAAAAAAAATGACTAAAATTTAACCTCCAGATAAACAAACCGTGATAAAAGCAGGTCAAGTCATAAAAGGCGTTTTCATCATTTTGATTTTGCTATTATCGAATATACCTCTAGAAGCTACTGGCGAGATTCCGACGGATCGCGAGACGAATTCACCCTACACATTTCTTTAGGGAAATTTTAAGTGGAGCTCTGACGGCATTCCTGTAGCGAAGCAGGAGTTTAAAAGACTTTATGTCTGAAATTAGCGTCGTAAATTATGGAGGTATCTGACTGGATCTATGGAAAATGTAGCGTCATAATAAAGAAGATTTGTAATTGTATATTATTTTAGCTTTTATTACAAAGAAACACAATTGAAATAGGGTTAATGAAAAGTTTTCAGTCGAATCCTAGGTAGTTTCTCTCAAAGTGCGTTGCCCACTAATTAACAACAGCACTTCCTGGACCAGTACTATCAGCCCAGCAATGATTTTGCAAGTCAATCCAGTTTCAGATATAGTGCACGACGAATGTGAACCTTATTTTCGGAACAATACGGTTCACAGTTGCTGTGTATTTCGAACGTTAATAGAGTCGCAAACTCTCGTAATAAATAGCCGTAGTACGAACCTTGGAATCAACAGTACCGCACTGAAAACTATCCTATTACCTTTCATTTGGGTCGTAAACACGGAATCGGAGCTGTGGCTAGTTAGTGCGCATCGAACGAACAACGCGAAAGCAAGTCAAAGAGTAGCGTAGCACACAAATAGTTATATTTTTTTGTTGTTGTAAAGTATCGGTTTATACACTCGTCTTGTCTGATTTAAATCGCAGATCCTAATGATGCGGACGTTAGAACGCGCTTAGCCAAAAACGCCAAAAACGCTTCAACTTTGGTAAAGTTGAAAGTTGGTTTACAAATATGTCAAAAAGTTTAAAAAAATGTAAGGCAAAGAAAACAATGTTTCCCGGTAAGAAAATGTCTCATACTACTCAGAACAGTACTACTCAGTACTCAGAAAAAATAATTTATTTGAATGTTACGATAAGTATGCTTGTTGAGAATCTGGTTATTAGTTATTTATTTAGTTAGTTATTTTAAATCATGATAATGTGTATGGATTGACTAGTAAGCAGAATTGCGCGATTTTAGACACTCAGTTCCCGTGATTTTCTCGCTTTAAAAAGACTATAATCTGTGTTCCAAATTTCAACCCGATCCATTCAGACGTGATTAAGCAACAAACATTTAAACATCCAAACTTTGGAATTTGTAATATTGTTAGAATTGATTAGGTACCAAGAAACTTGTACTATTCTCATTAGCATGCTTGTACTTTCGAGTAGTCTGGCGTGTTTACACTGCATCCCTGTATCGACGCGCCCTATAATCAACAGCAGCCCTGAGGGATCAAATGTTCCAGGAAAACTTAACGAATGCCTTTCATTTGGCTTCTGAACATTGGCAGAATGAGAAATCTCCCCTTTGTACGTGATATAGTAGTGTGTTCAACCACTTAATGCAATTCCTTGACGTATATGTTTCCTACTTACGTAGTTTCTTTTATTTTGCTTTTATACTCAACTCGCTTTTGCTTAACGTGGTTTATTTCTATGATCAAGATTGGTGGTTAGTTTTTGGATGGGTGAGCAGATTGGGATTTAAACTGTGCTGTAGCATAGATCGAGCGTCACATGAAATATAGAGGTTGTGATTTCAAAGGACTCGGGGCGGCCGATAGAGATAGAAATTACTTAGTAATCAAAATAAAAACATTAAATAACATGACTCAACATTTGTTGACATAAATTAGGTATTTTTGGAATTTGCAGGAAATAATGGCCATCTTTTATTTGCATTTGGCGATCTCATAGCTCCATCATCAGATCAGCACCATGTCGTCATAATATTGCATTGTCTGGAGTGATAAGATCAGTGTTAAATCTAACGAGGTACACGTAATGATGTAATTTTGTTGTTTATGCAAAAGAGGTTCCTATCTGAAAAAGGGCTGTAGTAGAACGACGGGCAAAAATAAATTATCCGTCTTACTACTGGTCCTGTTGGTAGTAACACGGGCAAAAATAATTGCCCGTGTTACTACTGGTAGTAAGACGGGTAGTAACACGGGCAATAAACGGAAATTAATGTCTTGGAAATGGGGAAATCCAAGCAATGAAAATGGTCTCATGCTACAACAACGTTTTGACTTAATACGCCTTAAATGCATTTCCATGTATAATATAGTGTCTATCACCGTAAAACAGTTATTACCATCTTATTACAATCTAATGACATTAGATTAAAAACTAACCTTGTCTTGAGTTTGTAACCTCACGCATAAATTGTAAACCGACTGGCCGATGATTGTGAGATACAATATCGATACTTTAATTTGCTAAACGAATAACTCCATGGTAGCAAATTTCACAGGGACCGCTAAAAATTAATATAAAAAAAATGAAGCATCAAAAGAAAAACAAACATCCCTTTGGAAATTGTGTTTCTTATTAACTAATAAATACTTAAAATAATGCAAATACCAGTAAAGCAATAGATTTTAGAGGTGATTTAGTGTGACCCCTGTGAAATTTGCTACTATGGAGTTATTCGTTTTACAATTTAAGGTATCGATATAACATTTCTAGTTAATCGATCTGCCGAGAAAAGAGTCACAAACAATAGCAGCAAACACGGGCTAAGTTTTCTTTATCTCCACAACGTTACAAAACGAAACAAACCCACAAAGCGCTTATTAGCTTTAGAGCTTTCGACGATCGCGTCTCCGTTGTTTACTGGCTACGATTGTACCCATCGCTATTATCTTCTATTTGCTTTTGATGTTTTAACAAGCACATCATTATAACCATATTCATAAAATATTATACGGATTACTCATTAGCTATCAGGTTTTCATGGTAGGTACATTCTTTCCTAACATTGCAATTAGACGGTGTCATGTGAAGTTTGTTAATTTTGTTTTAAATCAGAAATTAAAAAACGACTTGAGTGTAATTTAAATAACAAAACTAAATAATTATACAAGTACATGTAAAAAAATAAATCAAACCCAGTTAGGGTTTGATTGATATATTTGCCAAAATATATAAATGCTACTCAGACCTGTGCCGTCAATAGTTTTTTGATTTATAGTTGGCTTATGGATATTAGACTGACTGATTGTTCGTCTTAACTCCCGGGGGAGTTAAGGTTCCGGCCCCGAGGCGAACCTCCTTGCCGGGGAAGGGCTCCCGGAAACACAGTTCCGGGGGATATAGGGGTCCACTATTATATTGGGCTGTGGTTAGTGGGTGCGGAGCTATATTATGCAGGTGAGGGTGAGGCCCGTTGTCCGCGCGGTCAAACATGTTCCGCGCTAGACGGGTCACGAACTCCCCCACTGACTCGATCTTCACGTCCCGGGCGATTATGTCATTTCGCACATACCTGCCGGCTCGCGTGATTGTTCTTAGGGTGGTGTTCTGGACAACTTGTAGTCGTTGCTTCTCGTTTTTTGCGCATAGAGCATACCAGGCCGGTGCTCCATACGTTAGACGAGATCTTATGTATAGTTTATATATACCTACTTTCGTTTTCGTGGACAGTCCCGATTGAGCACCGGTCTTAGCATTGCTCTAGCTGCTTTGGCTTGGTTTGTAGCATTAATTGCTTGAGGTCTCATGGTTAGGTTGTTGTCGATGAGGACGCCCAGGTATTTCACCGTGGTCTTCCATTGGATGTCCTCACCCCTGAGCTGTAGGCTTGGTGGCTTCTTCCTTTGACTCCCGGTTAGAAGGGCGACGGTCTTACCTACATTGACCGCCTTTCTCCACCTATCTAACCAGGTCTGCAGGGCGTTTAGGGCCTTCTGTGCTCTTTTGGCTGCGATGAGTTTAGATCTGGAGGATGTAATGTACGCACTATCATCTGCAAAAAGGGCCAGCGTTACACCTCTTTCTCCTGGGAGTAGGTCTTCTTCCTCCAGGCAGGGTATATCGTCTGTGAATAGTGCGTATAGGGCTGGCGAAACGCAACTTCCTTGCGGCACCCCGGCTGAGATGTTTCGGTGACCGGAGTTCGTTTGCTCTACGGTGACATAAAATTGGCGGTTTGCGAGGAAGGATATAATTACCTTTACCAGTGCCGGGGGGTGCTGTCGTTTTAGCTAGTTTGTAAATGAGGCCCTCGTGCCACACCCTGTCGAAGGCCTTCTCGATATCCAGGAATACGGCGACAGACCGTCTACCCCTGTTGGTCTCGGTTGATAAATGGTGGATTACGCGCGTGAGCTGGAGTGTAGTGGAGTGCTGCGTGCGGAACCCATGTTGCTCGTCTCTCGGTGTGAGATGAGGACGCAGTCTTTGCAACAGCAGACGCTCAAACAGCTTCGCTATGTGGGAGAGCAGGGTAATGGGGCGGTAACTGGACGGGTGCCGCCTATCCTTTCCTGGTTTCGGGATCACGATGACCTTTCCAGTCTTCCATGTCGAGGGGAAATGTCCAGTCCTCAGGATTCCGTTGAAGAGCCGGGTCAGACAGACCAGGCCTCTTTTCGGCATCCATCTTAGGGCTTCTGTCGGTATACCGTCTGGACCCGGCGCCTTCCTGAGTTTCAGACTCCTCACGGCTCTGACGACTTCCTTGGGGGGCGATGAAATCGTCTCCTCCCAATGGAGCAGCCGGGGTCTGAATAAGTTCGGTTACGACCCTCTCGACTTCGGCGTGGTGGTCACGTGTCTCGTCGGAGGCCTCTTCTGGAACTGGGTGTGGCTTGAACTGATCTTGTAAATGATCAGCTAGGAGCTCTGCCCTCTCTAGTGCTGTGTAGCGCCGTTGCCCTGCGCCATCTAGAATGGGGCAAACGGACGCTTTAGCCTGGGTCAGGTGGCGGTTGAGGCTGTACAAGTCGGTCCTGTTTTCTTCACACTGGGCGATGTGATCGTCCCAGGTGGCTCCTCTCCAAACTTTGACCTCGTTTGCAAGCCTCTCTGTCGTGGCATTTAACTTCCTCTTGACCCTTGGGCAGCGGGTTTGTGACCACAGCTGCCTGAGCTTACGCTTCTTCGCGCATCGCTGTTAGGATCCTCGGAAGTTCGGCGCGCCATTTTGTTCTGGGACTGATTGATGTTGCGGCATCCTTAGCAGCCGATATCGCTGCGGTCAGCTCGGTTGCGCAGTTTTCAACCTCCACCGGGGTGGTTAATCTGCCCACCGTTAGTGACTGTGTCAGGTGTTGGTAGTGATGCCAATCCGTTCTGGTTCTTTGGGTTCTTGGTTGTTTGGATGCGATCTCGCCCCCGATGGTGATGAGTATGGGGTGGTGTGGTCCATCTAGTTCGTATAGCACTTCCAACGTGATTAGAGCCGACATTCCTTTGTGGAGTACTATGTCAAGTACGTCGGCTCTATGTCTTGGATGCTCTGGAGTGTGGGTAGGAGAGTCAGGTCCGATGACAGTGATGTCGTTTCTTTCCGTTTGTTCCCTCAATCTTCTTCCGGTGGGCGTGTTCAGGTTGGAACCCCACTCGACATGCTTGGCGTTCAGGTCTGCAGCCAACAGCGTCGGTGAGGTATCGTTGAAGATTGAGGGCAGATCTCGAGGGTCGTAGCGAGGCAGGGGTGGGCGATAACCGGCATATATTTTAGTCTCTCTACCGGCCACTACTGTTCTGATTCCCAGTGTCCTGGTCTGGTGAAAATCCAGCTGGTCCAACGCGTCATGCACTATGTCTCTCCTCACCAGGACTGCTGTACCTCTATAGGCAATTCCCCGGGGGGAGATTTCATCCCGGCGGTACATGACGTAGTTAGGCAGCTGGAGCTTGATGCGTGGACTTAGTTTCGTTTCGTTTCGCCCAGCAACAAAACATGAATGTTTTGTGCTTGGACGAAAAGGCGGAGGTCGTTGATCTTATCGCGAACTCCTCCGGCATTCCAGTAAACAATTCTAGTTGACCCACTGTCCATAAAGACGTTTGATTATGATGATGATCGCTTTGGCTGCCGCAATTTCTGGGTGGGTTCCCGTCGCGGCTGCAGCGCAGGCTTCCTTCAGGCCCTCCCATATAATAAACATGGGTGCCCCGATTAGGTTCTGCGCTTGTGGGCCTGCCGGTGGGCAGGGGAGAATGGTGTAAATTGCGGGGCCCTTTCCTGGGTTCCGTATTTAGGTGTCAGGTTAGGCGTGAGTGGATGTTCCGGTAGACCCGTGGTTGGATTACGTTCTCCAGTCACCGGTGCTATGGGTTCCTGTAATCGGCGTCTTTTGGCCGTGAGTGGTGGGCGAGGGCCCTCGCTTTGTCCTTTCGGCTCAGTGCTGAAATGTGGAGGAGGATTCGTCGCTGATTTTGTACTAGCAGTGAATTGTACCTTGTGTAGCTGTGGCTGGGGCCCTTCCGGTATGGTTGGGGCCAATGTTCCATTAGGTGGTTGTGGTTGTAGTGCCGGGAGGTCTGGAGCTGACGATGGTCCGGGTACGGCCTGCGTGGTCGACTCTGTCTCTACCTGTGCTTTAGGTTTGGATTTCTTACCGATTCCTTTGCCCTTGGCTGAGGGTTCTGCGGGTCTGGGGGCCTCAGTGTTGACTGTGGTGGTGGCGTGTCGGGTCTGGATTCTGGGGTCCTTTGGGTGGGCCCCAGCCACACCTTGTGGTCCTTCCTTCATTTGGGCTGCTGTGGAAAGAGATGGCCCTTGGGTGAGTAGAGATTGAGGTATGTGTGGTATGTGTGTGTGTGTGTGTGTGTGTTTTTTTTGTGGTGGGTATGAGGCGACTGTGTTGAGCGAGTGGGTTGAATGGGGTGGATGGGGGGAAAGGGGTAAAGGGGTTGAAGGGGGTGGATGGGGTGAATGGAGTGAATGGAGTGAATGGAGTGAATGGAGTGAATGGAGGGGCCCTCGGAAACTGCGGCATCAGGGTTGATACTGCCGCAGGAGTGGCCCCTAGTCCTCTCTTCCTTCTTCCTCTCTTCTTCCTCCGCCCCCCCTGGCCAGGTAAGTTGGCCGGAGGTGCGAGTGGTGGGGCGTGTTTGGCCGGGGCCCCACCGTGTGCCAGCCCCAGTCAAGGGCGGCGCACTGGCGGACCACGTGCGCGGGGGCTCAGGGCCCCGCATTGGAGAGGGGCCCCGGGGGTATCCTCCCGGTCTCAGGGCCGGGGTCTCCCGGAACCCCTTGTTGAGCTGCTCGTTGGTCCTGGCGGGCGTTGTGGCTGTTTGCTTAGTCGGGGCCGAGGGGGCGCGCGGTGGGGAAGGGGGCCTTTCGCCGGGGAGGGCAATCTTTCTCCTCCTTGCCTCCTCCCTGTACCGCGCGCACTGGCGGCTGTTCGCTGCGTGGGCACCTTGACAGTTGGCGCAGCGGGTGGTTCGTCCTCGGTGCGCTGGCAGTCGGCGCCGGCGTGTGGGCCCCGCATTTGACGCATTTTGCGTTGCGGTGGCAGTTTGTCGACGCGTGACCGAATAGCTGGCACCTGTGGCATTGCGGAACTGTGTTTTTTCCCCTCCAGGCCTCGATGGTTATTCGGGGCATATGGAGGAGCTCATCTAGCGCGTACAGTCGTTCCAGGTCTTCTCTGACATGGGGCCCAGTTGTACATATACCACCGTTTTGGTGGCCCTAGGTCTTCTTGGTAGGGGGCGCGCGTAGCTGGCGGGGAACCCCAGCTCCTGCAGTGCCCCGACGATCACCTCCGGTGCAGTGCCCTCTGGGAGGCCCCATAGTGCCACCTTCTGAGGCTTGTCCTGCTCAAGAGAGAAACAGTAAAATTCGATCTCCGGGTGTTGTTTTTTAAGTTCTACCAGGAATCTCTGGGTCACCCTATATTCATTCTCAGATTTTGCCCTAAATCTGAGTCCTTTTAGATAAGGTCTAACATTCGGGGGTGAAGCCCAGTCTTTTTTTTAATTCTCCCAAGTGGGTGGGCCAATTTTGGAGGTGGTCCACCACTATAGGGGGATATCTGCTGAAATTGGTTTTGATTCCTGCCACCTGAGTCGTTGGTAAGGGCGTATTGCTAGTTGTGGGCTTTTGCCCAGCAGTGGGCAACGGATGTGGGCTTGTTTCTCGTGATGGGGTCGGAGAGGCCAGCATTGCTGCGTATGATCTCGCTGCTTCCGGTGTGGGAGAGGGGGGCGAGGGCAGTGGGTCAGCTCCGACTGGCACTGAGTTAATAACCTCGCAAGACATAACTAGGTCTTGCGGGGTGTGGCTGTGAGGGCGATTACCTTCGTTTTCCTCGTTTTCATCTTCCGATGATTCGGGGAAGTTCGGCGGGGGTTCGTTGTCCAACATCGGTTGAGGTTCCGGGGAGTTGGCGGCAGAGCGTGCTGAATGGCCGATAATCATCGGCGGGAGGTCAGTGGGTTGACCGGCGGTGGGTTCCGTTCCGGTCGCAGTCTTCGAGCATGTCGGTGACGCCAGTTCGGTCAGTTCTGTCGGAGACGGTGTTGAGTACCTGGGAGATTCCCCATGGGGTGTATTTACCATTCTCCTGTGGTGATCTTCGACTCTTGCTTGTGTAAGAGCTGAGTTTGACACCGCCGGAGTTAACTGCATGTCGGTGACGCGACATGAGTAACTTTCCGGCGGGGTAATTTCTGCCGCTGGCTTGGATTGGGTGGTTTTCTTCTGTGCCGGGATTGTCCTGAAAATCGGCACTGGTGGTGTTTTTGATTTAAATTCCGGGGGGGGGGGAGGGGGATTCCATGCCGCCCCGGGGACGTTTTTCCTCGCTATCGGTTTTCAGCCAGCTGACGTCTGATCTTTTATGCGGGACGGAGTCAAATGTAGTCCCGTATTCGAGTTTATTGTCAGTTGTATCAGTCGTTGGGGTTGGTGGTTCCATTGTATTCCCGGTATTTCGGGGTAGTTGGTTGTCCGTAGAGGTGGTTAGTGCAAGCTCACCTTGAGGGCCGATCGCCGCCATGATCGGTTCTACGTTTTGCATTCTTCCCGTTGGTGTTGTGACGGGGGAGGCGGGGGTGAGCGCGGGGGTGGGGTTTCATCCCTATCCTCTGTGCTGTCTCTGGATTTAGAGTTTTCCGATTCTGCTGATTCGTCGGACGTGGCGGAAGAGGCGGAAGAGGAGGATGGAGTATCCTCGTTCCTTTTAGATTTTCGTGACGTCACTCATTGTGACGTCATTAGTTGTTTCAGTTCACATCACATAAATAGCGTCTAAGGCGCGGAGCACACACAGATAGTGTTCGCCTCGACTTGCGAAATCGTCCCAGTCGAAGCGAACACGTCACTAAGTATCGCACACTTGAAGTCACTACTTTCTCGATTGTCCAATCACTACACTGGATTCCCGGCTCGCTGATTGGTCCGCGCTCAGCGTCCGAGATTTTGCGTTCCGAGGCGATACAGGCCGAGCCGGGTGATTTCAGTACACTGACTGAAGGCCCGGCTAACCGATCTCTCGGGAACGCTCTCTGGACGCGGGATGCGGAGCGCACAGACCAACGCGGGGGTGCGGGGTGTTGGGGTAGTGCTGCCGCTGGGCCGGCGGCTTTAGCCACTTCACACGCGGAAGCGGGGCAAGCAGGCCGGGTGCAGCGGTGCGTACTGAGTACGCGATACAGGTGCGGGTCTGGTCCAGCTGCGCGCGGCAGGGTTCCCAGTACCGGCAGGAGCAAGTCGCGTTGATCACGGCGCGCGCGCACTGCGGCGGGGAATCTACTCCCGCGGGGGAGGACTCCGCCCAGCCGACAGTGGTACGTGGGGTGAACAGCTGTAGCGTTCTGAGCGTGACGCAAGGCAGGCGGATGCCGCGGAACACACACAGAGGCCGGATATTAGATTTTTTGTCAATCAAATAGGACCACCATATGTATTACCTGATGGTAAACTACGCTGCGGTCTACCATAAAACACGCTCAACAAACACTAGCATAAAAGAAGACAATAACAACATATGAGGTTAGGAAGGCTAATACCGCTAATAACTAAATTGAGTACTAGTACATAAGTAGTATACCTCGCCATGCAATACTTACGTAGTATACTTAGTATCAGCAATGCTGATACTAAGCCTCGTCCTAAGTCTAAGTCTAAGCCTAAGTCGCCTCCATTCATTGACTTCCTGTCGATGAACGGAGGCGGTACAAAGCTAGTAATTGTGAAAACTTCGGGGGATCCCTATGTCCAGCAGTGGACGTCTGCAGGCTGCAGATGATGATTATGATGAAGCATACATAGGGACAAACAGACAACGGGAAGTTACTTTGTTTCTATGTAGTGATGGTTCCTCCCAACAATAATACCAGAAATATAATAGCTTACGCAAATTAAATTATAAGTCTATTGGCATGTTTTTCCGCGATAATAATAATCTAATTTAAAAAAAGCTTGGGTACGCTGTTTGAGGTCGCTACTCCGGAACAGCTCGATCGATTTTTATACCTATATATTGTTACATCATTTTGGTAGATATGAGAATAGGTAAGACGTACCTTTTTGCTCCAACTTTTTAATTTTAATAGTATTTTTAACGTATACCTTCTGCCTGCCGGGGATATTCTAGCCTACGTCACTCAAATCTGGAGTGAATTTATCTTTTTTTTTTTATCTAGAAGTATTGAAGTACTTGCATTCCTCCGGGACAACTTCAAGGCTTTAGACAGGGTATACGTAAGACGTACAGCCTGTATACGTAAGCTTCCTACGTATGTCCGTGGGTTTTATTGCGTGGATATCAGATATTTTGAAGGATCGATCCATATGAGCAGTCATTGACGGGTGTTCACCGAATCAAATGATTATCAATGTTGGAGTTCCTCACGAGTCCGCGGTCTCTGCGGCGCTCTTTTCACTATAATATATCAATGATATATTATGTTGAAGCTCGGTTTTTTGTACGCAGATGATAACACCCTTGTCGAAAATTACACATCTTTCGCACGAGTCAGTGGACAGCAAACCCTTTTAATGAGATAAAGTATGATCGAGCTTCTGATCTTACCCCTTAGACTCTGAATGTGGTGATCTGGTGATATCTAACAATCAAGGTAAGATTAACAAAGAAATAACGCAACCGTTTCTAAGCCCACCAAAATAAGTAAATTACTACTTTTCCGAAATTCCCGATGAATTTGGAAAGCCGGTCACTGCTTATCGAGTTTTTCTAAGTCACATTATCATCTACGCTCAACTTTAACTCCTTCATGGAGTCCAAAGGCTGCCAAAAAGCTGAGTCTGAAAAGTGCCTTTCATTCAAAAGATTTCTTAGCATTCCCGAGCGTGGCGCTAGAATTTAATTCACCGACCACAAAAAAATTGTCTGTAAGACGCCAAAATAAGATTTTACTTAAAATACGAATTTCCTAATAGTTTAACGTAGTTGTTAACAATAAATAACTGATTGTATAGTATAACGTTAAGTTTTACATGAAGTGTCGCGTCACTTTGACAGTTGACACTTGACAGTACATCGCTGTAAATGGCAGAACAATGTACACGGAGTCAGGTGGTGTAAGATAAAATTGATAAGATGTCGAGAACGATATTAGGTAGGTAGGTATGTATTTTAATCTAAATGATCTACGCTGTTGTTAAATAATGTGCAACCAGGGCAAAGGCGAACAAGTTTATATTATATGTCGAGTGTCAGTAAATAATAATTTCAATCTCTTTAATTATTATACACATTATAATAAAACATGCAGTATATCAAAATCGGGGTTTTATTTCTTAATAACTTTCTTATTGTGCTAAGTGATGCACTCAAATTAAATTATTTGGCAACCAGCGCATTCATTTAGCTAGAAACAAAGCTATTGTTAAAATCATAACTAAAAACTCAATTTTCGAGCGTTTCCGAATAGTAATAATCTCAGATTTTTTAATAGAAAACAAGCGTAAAATTTCGTCTCTTCTATTTTCACAGTGTAAAATGGAACAAACGAAGCGAAAACTAACGGACGACGCGCCCATATGACACTAGTACCTACAGTTGTTTGTTTCCAGAATAGTGAAAAATATTACTTCATGCAAATAAACTGAACCGGAGATAAAACATCACAGCCCGCGGGAAGCTTGTTTTCAACTTGCCTGAAGTTAGGCGTCCGAAAAATCTAATTTTGTAGTCGCCTTTTTACTCAAACATTTTAAACCAACTGACAATAAAAACTAAAATAAACAAGATCGACTATTGTTCCTACTATAAGCGTTCTCTTGAATTATTTAGCAGTTTTTTCTCTTGCTGTAATTTGGGGTGTTATTGATGGTGTATGTCACAAACACGGCTAGTGATTTGTTGCGTCGCGGCACAGTCATATATATGATATAGTTTATTTTTGTTTTCGCACAGTTAATTTCATAAGTAGATGCTGTAATTGTATTCAACTACCTACTTTTCCTTCCAAAATTATTATGTATTTTTTATTTTTAAATAATATTTCTTAATTACACATTTGTTGTCACTTGTAGCGTTTGTAGTATATTTTGGGTGTAGGTAGTATCAAAGGTAGTATTATATTTAATACAGGGACTTGAGTCTAAATATGTGTCATATAAAAGAATAAGTATCTGGTTATTTATAGAAATGGATATATTATGACTGTTACAATTTAGTACAGAGGGCGCCAGTGTAGAACCATCTACTTCTACCCGCTATCTCAAAAAGAGTTTTAGAAGGGTTGGGGCTTTAATTAGATGGACTTAATTGTCAATATTGATTCTTAAATTAATTTAATTGGCTTACTTTTACTCTCGAAGTGTAACACATTTAGTTATTGTTTATTGTCAGAATAGCAATCGTCTATAAAAACCGCTTTTACAACAAAGGAACCTGTAGAAAAATCTTAAATAGCAACATGAACAATACACCATTCTTCGAATTAAAAAAAATAGAATTTAAAACCTCAGAAAACCCGACTGCATAAAAAGTGAACCATACTACGTACCTACTTAAATACCATAAAAACTGAAAAGAATAAAACAAGCACTAAGATTTCTGGTGGTCTAGAATTCTATAATATGTTATTGAATTAATACTATTGCAGAAAATAAAAATATATCCTAGTAAGGGAACATATCAACTGAACAATCGGGATCCATTGAACAATTAGATTGGCTGTAGAATAATAATCGAATAATAAATAATCAGCCCAGGCGTTTGGTCTGTCTAGTGCTTCAAAGAATCATACATACATAGACTGATAAACACATTACCACTCGTTTGCGTCGCGCAGTTGGGTAAATATATCTTATCAGTAACTGAAATAGACCCAAAATTTCACTGAACTAAAATAAGATCACTATCAAAGTGGAATCTCACTCAATCCCATAATTAAATGTGATCAGTGAAACGTAACGCAAGCACAGAGACGTAGGTATTTGTTGTGGTGACAACAACAGAACACTACGAGTAAACATCCATAATTTGATGCTGACAATTCATTACAACAGTTCACACGTTTGATTTAATTGGTGATCTACTAATTATTAGTTACCAAGAACATTTTGGGTAAATTATTTTGTGAGGATTTGTTTTTCGAATTGTTTTCACTTCAATATCATAAATACAGAGTGCATCATGAGTGCACAATGGGCATGACGACTGATCATGGAATTGTGTAAAATTATTTGATATAATGACCGTATTTAAATAGAATGAAATATGTACCAACTCTAATTTTGATATCTTATTGTTTAACTTAGGTACTTTAAATATCATTCAAAGCTGGATGGGCAAGTCCATTTTAAAAGTACGAAATTATTGGACACTGTATTTACCATCGGATAACCCATTTTATGCGCGACGCATAGGAAATATAAGACAGTGACGTCACGCTTTAGTAGTGTTTTTTAAATGAAGCGTTTTTAGGAAAGTTCAAAATTTTGATTTTAATATCGTGAAATCACGGGAAGTTTTTAAGATAACAAAGTAATTATTTCACGTATGTTTCAGTTATTGAGTAGGCTTTTTATGACACATTAAATAAAAAATTTGTCCTCATGCCTACCAGCAGCACCCGCGGTTTTAACGGCGTAGTTCCCGTTCCCGTTATTTCCCCGGGATGAAAAGCAGCCTACGTATTCTTATTACAATCTAATTGTGTTCCGAATTCCAATCAAATCCGTTCGGAAGTTACGACGTGATTGAGCAATAAACATCCAAAAGTCTAAGCATCCAAACATTGACATTTATAATACATATTAGTAGGACTACCAGTTGTTAATTAGGTACTGGCGGAATCCCAACCGGTAGTGATCGGCTCAACAGACAAAATCGGACTAGCACTGGAATTAGGTTGAATATATTCCCTACTCCCCCTATTTTTCTTTTTGTCTCTAAATCCAAGATATATATAAACAAGAATACTTAAAAACTTTTGATTAACCCCCGACTACCTCGGATTTGTTATCTGTACAACATTCTACCAGTCAAGCCCTTTAATTTGATACCCATATTAAGGGAGTTGTGAAAATAGCAATGTATTTCGCTATTTTGTGGTAGCGGCCATCTTGGATTTGAAATTTGTCATAGTGCAAAGTATTCTACTAGTCAAGCTCTTTCGTTTCGTGTGACGAGAGAGGGAAGTTCGGATGTATGTCGCTCGATCACGTTGGAAAGGCTGGACGGATTAGGTTGAAATTTAGAACACAGTTAAATTATTGTATGGAATCGCATATAGGCTACTTTTTTGCAAGAAAATAACGGTAACGGGAACTACGCGGGTAAAACCGCGGAGTTTAGAAAGTTTGTTAGCTTATAATATTTGGTACAGGCTATTTTATTATTAAATAACTAGCGGCCCGCCCCGGCTTCGCCCGTGGTACATATATATAACCTACAGCGTTCAAGGATTACGAACATATGAAAGAACGGTGAACGATTTTTTTAAATCGGTCCAGTAGTTCCCGAGATTAGCGTGTTCAAACTATATATATGTTATAGACTACTTTTGATCCCCAAATTATCGTGCTGTTTACTGGGTCAGAAGTGACACCTGTAGACATTTGGCGGGACCAGCGGCGGGGAGTTTTCGACCAGAGAGGAAAAAGATTAAATTACTAAAATTACTATTAAAAAATAGGGGTTGATCGTAGAAGAGTGAAAATTGAGGATTGTATGTATTTTTGTATGTTGTATCATAAAAAAATAGAAATTAAAATTTTTGTCTACAAAATAAAAAAATATATTTAGGGGTGGACTACCCCTAGCATTTAGGGGGATGAAAAATAGATGTTGGCCGATTCTCATAGATACCGGATAAGCACAAAAAATTTCATCAAAATCAGTCAAGCCGTTTCGGAGGAGTATGGCAACGAAAACTGTGACACGAGAATTTTATATATTAGATACGACAAATAGACAGTAAGAGCAAAACAAGAACAAAATTAAAAAAATGTATTTTCCCCGACTACCTCGGATTTGATAAAAGCAGTAGTGCGCTGACGACTCCCCTTGAATAAGGATGCCGGAAGCGGAAGCTGAAGCGACATCACATGTAAATAACACGTTTATTCATAGATTAAAGTAGTATCATTATTTCCATATATTTTGACAACTTGAGTTTTATGCATAGATGTAATTTTGTAACATTTTTATATTTTAGCTACATGTGATTGCATAGTCGGCTATCTATGAAACTAAACTAATGGAAGTTTACTATTGCAACCGTAGCAAAATCAATTTTCATTCTTCGTAAATGTACGTACAATTAAATGTATTAATTGGTGGACTTCCGCTCGCGTACTGGATTCAAAATACGAATGAATATTTAAGCTGTGGAATTAAATACATTCGAGATAAAAATATTACCGAAAACACAAACGCAGGAAATCACGAACTTTTATTTCGTGAGAAAGGAATACAATTTTGAAAATAATTAATGAACTTGATGTAGGTACTCAGTAATATGTAATATCACTCTTTGTTGCTTGGTTTTTTATTTGGCAACTAGGGGCCAAAAATCAATCAACTGTCACAGATTTGTGTATTTTTCTATTTCGAAGTGTTTCTACTTATGGTAAGTTCTAGCGCATTTTTCGTTACCGTTATGTAGGTACCCGTGATAAAAAGTAGCATACATGTTTATGTATTATCACAGACTATGATCTATGTTACAAATTTCGACGAAACGACATATATCCAAGTTTTTGCATTATACTTATACGCGATAAAACCCATGATTTAATTACGTCTAGCGGATTGAATTCCCGACAAATAGAGCTATTCTATCAAAAAACCTTGGCTTTAGTGGATAGATTAAACCATGTCGTTCATTAGCAGCAATCAGTCAAGCGAGCTAAGCAGGGTGTCTTTCCGTCGGCTGACTGCCACTTATCTAAATAAGATCGCACTGCGTGATGGATTTTAAGACCCTTGTCCTCCTTGCAAAAGGCATTAAATTTAAATTATGCTAACTTCGTTTTGGTCGAGCAATGTAACGTGCAATTTAAGTTATACTTATCATAATCATTACTATTTGACAAAGAAAATATTTAAATTTTAAAATCATGATAACACATTTTCAGTAATTGATGTGATTGCTCTGGAAGTGTAGTTTAAGTCAATTCCGTGACAGCCAATGGTATCCTTGGTGAGGACAAATAGGCCCGAGTACAAATTATTTGTGACACATAGGTACTGTAATTTTCTATCTAAATAGAAATAGTAATGTTAATAATAGCAGAGTAATTATGACCAAACAAAAATGTACACACCCTTGAAATCCTACTGTTATTACTAAAGAGGAATTTTGAAAGGATTTGTTAAATATTTGGAACACAGATAGTGTTATACAGATAGGTAGTCTTAAATAAGCTGTAGGCTATTTTTGATCACAGAAAAATAATGGGAACGAAACTACGTGGTAAAAACCATAGAATACTGCTGCATTAATACATACTAGCAGAGCTGTTTGTTAATTACACTAATTTAATCTAGCGGCCTGCCTTGGCTTCGCCCGTAGTACTTAAATATACTCGTAAAATACTTATAGCCTATAACATTCAAAGATCACGTATGTATTAAATCCAACGGTGAAATATATTTTTTAATCGCTCCGTCTGACGACGGAGGAGTACTAACGTAAGATTAGCGCGTTCAAACGAATAAACTCTTCAGTTTTATGTTATTAGTATAGATAACGGAATATTTACTGGTACCAAGGTTATATCGTATAGCGAGTCCCGATATTTATACACGCCTTGTCTATATTTTTTTGCACCAATTGTTTGTTTCGTCTGAATAAGACTCTTTGGGTGTCGAAGTATATTTTGATAAATTATAGGTAAAATTATTATTTGCAAAATTGTCATTATTATTTTCGTGTTTCGTGGCCATGTTTTAATTTTTCTATTTATTTTATGTGTGTTTATTTATTTCTACACATTTTCATAAAATGATCGCTTGGAGGCAAAGGAGTACGAATGTTTTGTCAAAGCTCCTGAAGGAAAGGGCATGCCATTCCCGGTCCGGTAGATCTTGACCCAAAACATCTCCCTGGCAATAGCTATATGAATTATATCCAATAATATAGAGTAGGTACCGAAACTATACCAAAGCGGAAATTTGCGGAGATGTATGAATGAATAAATGAATGAAAATTCTTTATTGTTCACACCATAAAAGATACATAAAATTTTGGAAAACAGTAAAAACTAGTGAGACAACTGGCGGCCTTATCGCTAAAAGCGATTTCTTCCAGGCAACCTTGGGATGGACAGAATTATTTTAAACATAAAGCGTGGTGCGCAACAATTACTATTTAGGTATATAATGTAATAATGTAATGTCTAAAGCGGAGACGGGAAGAGACGTTTTTTAACTCGGGTGACTCTACCGAAGCTGTGCCTTACGTCGTGGCCTGCGCACATTTCTCGTCTTCGCTGCACATCGGCCAGGTACAGCTCACGTCTCCGCTTTCATCGCCGCCGTGGAGAACTTACTTTAGATTTTTTTTCTGGAAAGGTTCGTTAACAAATTGTAATTGCGTCAACTATTTTCCCAGCAACAATAATTAGAGTCCTTGTAATCATTTAGTTAACATGGTATTTGTGAGTTTGAACGCACGTTTGCGTAATTTCGCTCGAGGAGGGTGGCTCGCAGAAATCGGAGCGGAACGAATTCAACCCGATTGCTGTATACACCCAATTATTTACCTGTACCATACGTAACACAGTTGCCAGTGTGTAGGCAACCGCATTCAACGGATTGGATATTCCGTACATCTTGTAATGAATGGGAGTCCAGCATCAACGAGGCTATGAAGTAAATCCTGAAGTATAGTGTAAAATGAAATAGTATTACTTTTAAAAAGCTGTAGTCATTATTTGCGACAATAAGTTTAGTACCCTTGAACGTGCTAAGTATGCATGTCTTACCCGACAGTTAAGTAGTAATTAAGTCATTACAAACACCACCATTCGTATATACAAATCTATGTATACCTAATAAAATTACCGCTGACCAGGTAAATTTCCCAGTAGACATAGTATAGTACATAGTATTTATTGTCCGGCATGAGAGCCAACTCCGTCTTCACTGGTTTCTTAAATTAATAGTCGGTTTTTCATGAACCGGTGATTTAGGTATTTTAACATATTCATTGTAAAATCAATGAAACGTATTATTTCACAATTTTATCAAATTTCACTTTTAGGGTGTAAAATATCCAAAATAATGTCAGTTTATATATTTTTTCTTTTCCCAAGTTGACCTGCTTAATGTTGTAATTTTTAAAACTAGTTTTATTTAATCCACCTGTGATATAATTATCTGACGAGAAACAGTCAGGTGCGTGCATTCTTCATCAAAAAAAGCTTCCAGATGTGTCTGGAACCTACGATCTATGTCTGGAACTGGTCGGATTATCCCGGCCAAATCACATGTGAGTTACCCGTGAATTAATCAAAAATGCGTAAAAGTTTCGTTGGTTTTCACTCAAAATTGTTGTGTTTATCTGATAAATAATACATTACCTGTCCCTATCAAACGTTTTTCATCACATTAGATCTGATTTTTTTTAACCCCCGACCAAAAAAAGGGGTGTTATAAGTTTGACGTCGATGTCTGTCTGTCTGTCTGTCTGTCTGTCTGTCTGTGTGTGTGTCTGTCTGTGGCACCGTAGAGCTCAAACGGATGAACCGATTTCGATGCGGTTTTTTTTATTTGAAAGTTAATATCCATGCGGGTGTTCTTAGCTATGTTTGGTTAATATCGATTCAAAATGGCCGCCTCCTCAAAATGGCGGACAAAATATTTCTTCACAACCTACCGCAACATGGGTATCAAACGAAAGGGCTTGACTAGTAGAATACTACACACTTTAAAAAAAATCAAATCCAAGATGGCCGCCACCACAGAATGGCGAATTGTATTATTTTTTTCACTACTTCCTCGATATGGGTGTCACACGAAAGGGCTTGACTAGTAGAATACTTTGCACTATGACAAATTTCAAATCCAAGATGGCCGCTACCAAAAAATGTCGAAATACATTTCTTTTTTCACAACTCCCTTAATATGGGCATCAAATGAAAGGGCTTGACTAGTAAAATGTTGTACAGATTACAAATCCGAGGTAGTCGGGGGTTAGTCAAAATTTTTAATTTTGTTCTTGTATTATTTTAGTACTTTTTATTATAATGTAGCTATGTGTAATATTGTGTAGGTATTATTTGGGAAAAACGGGCGTGTTGTACCTACTGACCCCACATAAAGTGGGATGAGGGTAGATGAACGATGATAATTATATTTGTATATCTCATGATAATATGAAGTATTGCCGTATATTATATTAGTACATCTTATAATAGTATTGTGTGCAAGAAATCGCTATCAACAATAACTGAACTAATGTGATGAATTCAAATGTTTGCACTGTGTCTGGGTGTTTCTATTTAGTGATAATAATAATAAGTATGTATTTAAAACTATAGGATATGTATTATATCAGCTATCTGGTCGCCATAGTACAAGCTTTGCTTAGTTTGGGGTCAGATGGTGTTGTGTGTGAATTGTCCACCAATAAGGCCGCCATTTGTTGTACCTACTTATTTTGCTTTAAGTATCAAAATCGTTTCGTTGTGAGATAAGGGGACGTAATTTTCCCGAAATTGTTCTCAAACGCACTAGAGGATATGTTTAAGACTCTGGGTTGGGTTGGACATGGCCTAAACATCAATGGCGAGTACATCTCTCCCTTGCGATTTGCCGACGACATCGTCATTATGGCAGAGTCGCTGGAGGATATGCAGTGGATGCTGGACAGCCTGGCTAACGCTTCTCTCGCTCCGGGGCCGATTGCCGTAAATGGAACCACACTCGAAATTGTTTGGAGATACGTTTACCTTGGGCAGACGCTCGAACTAGGTAGATGTAGCTTTGAGAGTGAGGCCATTAGAAGAATCCAGTTGTACTGGGTAGCGTTTGGAAAACTACGTCGAGTCTTCTCGTCACCCATCCCACAAAGTCTCAAAACAAAAGTATAAAACCAGTGCGTCCTACCCGTTATGACCTACGGTGCTGAAACGTGGACACTGACAGTGAAAATGGTCCGAAAGCTCAAAGTCGCTCAGCGAGCTATGGAAAGGGCTATGCTTGGAGTTTCTCTGAGGGATTGCATCCCTCAGAGAAACAATGAAGTAATTCGTCAGAGAACTAAAGTCACCGACATAGCTCAGCGTATTAGCAGACTGAAGTGACAATGGGCCGGTCACATCTGTCGCAGACCCGATAACCGTTGGGGTAAGCGGGTTCTGGAGTGGAGACCGCGAATCGGTAAACGTAGTGTAGGACGCCCTGAGACTAGATGGAGTGACGATATACGAAAGACAGCTGGTGGCGGTTGGAAGCGTAAGACCGAGGATCGGGCAGAGTGGCGTGTTATAGGAGAGGCCTATGTCCAGCAGTGGACGAACACGGGCTGATGATGATGATGATGATAAAAATCGTTTCAACTTGTGAATATACATATTAAACACATTCTTCATTTATTTGGAACGTAATTAACACGACTTTATAAATAGACTACTGATCCGACATTATATAGAACTGTGTTCCGAAAACTAGTGGCGTCATTGTTAATAGCAAGTTATTGATGACGAAGATGAAACTCTAAAATATTATGTATGTATCTTTTCAATATCTATAACACCGTAAAATTGTAAAAACTAACGATATTAGACTGCAATGTAACATGACCTACCGTAGGTTTAAAATCTCACGCGTTCTACCCATTATAAAACTGAGAATATAAATTTACAATTTCACGTTGATATATTTTTATAAATATATCATTTTACTAGTATTTTATTGAATGTTAAAAGTTGAACTGGTACTGAGGTCGCTCCAATGCACTCGAGGTCTGAGGTTAGCGAGTACTTACGTTTCACTTCACGTACCTACTTACAAAGTTCGGTTTGACGATTCTGGAAAAGCACAACGATGATTTTATCGCGAGTCGTTTCTAATGTTATTTCACCACAAAATATATAACATACATTATATTATGTGGTGTTAATGACATATTTTGTAATTATATCGCTTCGCATTCCTAGGTCTATTAACGATTGTAGATACCACGATCTGTCCTACAAATGTAAAAAATGCAAAAGTTTGGATGTCAATATCTTAGCTAGTTCTTTATTCAATACTAATACAATGAAAATAAAAGAAAGAGCATACAAATTGTATACATGTTCAAAGTTTGTATTGGTCATTTTACTGTATTATAATTAATTATCGTGCAGAAAATGTTAATGTTTAGATGTATATTGCTCAATAACACTGCACTACGCTCGTCACCCAAGATCTAAGATATTATATATCTGAGCCCTGTAATTTCTCTGGGAACATTGCCCTTACACAGTTAAGTTTGCACTTTACTGCTTGGCGGCAGAATAACTGGCAAAGGTTTGGTACTGTCCCAGTTGGACTCTGCTAAGAGTCCTACCACTACTAAAACTCGTACCTTTAAAAAAATTTGAGTTATCAATAGTAAGATGCAACAATTACGTACTTTTGTTAACTTAGATAAACAGTTACTGATTAGTATAAACAGTTACTTGGGTAATCGTCTAAGCCCAACTTTCTAAATGCATAACTATACTAAAGGCGTAAGATGGTCGTACATTTTATTAAAAAATATTATGATTGATGTTCGCAAAACTACGCGATCATTCGTTATGACAACCCTTTCAGTTGAATCGTACGTGATCGTTTGAACAGTTACCCCTGGCTACGTTTAGAATTTGTAAACTGGGTATTTTCCACTCTCTCCCACAAAGGTCTCATAACGAAGTGAAATAGCCAAATAAGAAGGTCTTAATGTCGCAGTTAGCCGAGAATTCCCCTTGTGAATGCCGGGTCATTAGCGCTATGTTATTGCGAGCCAGTAAGACTGCGTCGGTCGGGACGCTACCGTCATGTTTAATCCGAATTTTCCTTACCATGAAACGTTTCTTCTTTCTTCTACTTAGACCTATATTGTTTGTTGAATATTGTTTTAAGATTACTGGGTATCAAAATATTACTATAAATCTAAATATATATAAAACTAGGGTCTGCCTGTGACTTGGTCTGTCGTAGAATTTTAAAAAGAGGGATTTTCCTGATGAGTTCTCCGCTTTGGGAGAAAAATAAAGGAGTTATGATTACAACATTACGCCTTGATTGATCTACTATACAGACACAATAAAGTTAAACTGAAGAAATTGTTAATAACGCATAAAGAAAACAATAAGATATAACGCTGTTTTTAATGTATTCTTAGTTTTTACCAACTTAATCCAATATATCTCCAATGATTACATTTACTGTGATATCAGTGTGACATACTGGTTCCGAGTCTAGGATACAATTAGCAAGGAGGGTGTGTGGACGTCCATTACGGCCCATTGCGCTGCTATGACGGAGGTAAAAATTCAAACAGTTCCTGTTTGAATTCTTGCCGGGCTAGAACCATTTAATTTTCACTTTCAATTTACACTTTCACTTTGAGAGGTATGCAACCACTATTGTATTTTATATTGTATTATTATTAAATGTTCTAATGATATGATTATACATATAGAAGATGTGTCTATAACAGGCACATAATTAATTATGTTTGTACGTTGTATGTATGTTTGTCAATAATACCACTGACTTTAATGGCGTTGAAAAACACCGCGAATTATATGTTTGTCCCTAAGAAAAACACCTAAGACATGTGGCATCCGCCAATCCGCACTCCCTGCTAGGTGGATTATGGTCTCTTTGTGGGAGAAAGCCACGAGTCCCAGCTATGGACATATAGATTGGGATCAACAATCGGTTGTTTGCGCAAAATGTGATTGAATTAGGTATCTAAATAATAAAAATTTATAGAATAATTAAACGCGAGTAAATTGAATTTGCTGTTTATGATTTATTTTTTTAAACCCTGACCAAAAATAGGGGTGTTATAAATTTGACGTCGATGTCTGTCTGTCTGTCTGTCTGTGTGTGTCTGTCTGTGGCACCGTAGAGCTCAAACGGATGGGCGGTTCGATGCGGTTTTTTTTATTTGAAGGTTAATATCCGTGCGGATGTTCTTAGCTATGTTTGGTTACTATCGATTCAAGATGGCCGCCTCCACAAAATGGCGGACAAAATATTTTCTCACAACCTACCTCAATATGGGTATCAAATGAAAGGGCTTGACTAGTAAAATACTATACACTAAAAAAAACAAATCCAAGAAGGCCGCCACCACAAAATGGCGTAATACATTCCTTTTCTTACAGCTCCCTTAATCACAAATTAAATAAAATTCAATTGATATCATATGAAAAGGCTTGACTAGTAGAAGTACAAATTAAAAATTCAAGGTTGTCGGGGGGTTAATCAAATTTTTTAATTTTGTTCTTGTAAATACATAAATAGAAATAGAAATCAACGACTGATTCTAAGTACTTAGTATGAGCATAAGCGTAAACAACTCACATTATATTCCCATGACTGGGACTCGGAGCTTGCTATCACAAGTGAAAATCAAGGCTCATACAAATATAAGAAGTCCTTCAGAAGTATTAAGGAAATGAAATCCACAGAAAAAAACTTAGATTTAGTATGGGTAAGCTAACTTTGGACGAAAACTACTTTACATTCACATAAAAACTGCAGTTCGTAGACGCCGTCAATCGTTTCCGCCGAAGCAACACTTAAAGGTGTGACCTAGTAAACAGAATGCGGATAGACACGGATTCAATTAAGAGAGGCGCGAGGGTGTGCTCACACGCCACACGGCACGACGTCGTGCGAAGCTCCTGCGGCTTCCTGCACCCGCACCACTTAGGGCTTCGAGAATGGCTCCACGATTACAAGTTATAAGAGGACGCGAGCAACGACGATCGCGTGATATAGGCTAGTCAGTGTACGGGAGAGAGCTGAAGTCTCTCCTGAACTTTTATAGGTTAGTAGGCTTGAGACGAAAACATACCATAAACCTCTTTTCAAGTTAAAAAAGTTCTTCACTGAAAAACAAAATGAACACCTTCAATTTAAAACTACACAATTTAAAACTTCCATTTAAAATAAGTTAATGAATGCCATCACAACATAAAGAAATTGGTTGTCTGTAAAGTTGGTTTACAGACGATGACAACGTCATCACAAAACATTGATGAAATGATTGCATACAATAGAATCGAGTGGAAAAACAAGAATTTGCCCCCGACTACCTCGGATTTGTAATCTTTACAACATTCTACTAGTCAAGCCCTTTCATTTGAAACCCATATTGAGGGAGTAGTGAATGAAGAAATGTGTTTCGTCATTTTGTGATGGCGACCATCTTGGATTTAAATTTGTCATAAGTAGTGCATACTATTTTCCTAGTCAAACCCTTTTAATTGATATCCATAATGAGGTAGTACCGAAAAATTATGTAATTTGCCATTTTGTGGTGGCGGGCATCTAGGAGTTGAAATTTGTCATAGTGTGTAGCATTCTGCTAGTCAAGCCCTTTCATTTGATACCCATATTGAAGTAGATTGTGAAGAAATACTTTGTCCGCCATTTTGTGGAGGCGGCCATCTTGAATCGAAATTAACCAAACACAACTAAGATCATCCGCACGGAAATTAACTTCAAATAAGAAACCGCATCGAAATCGGCTCATCTGTTTGAGGTCTTCAGTGCCGCAGACAGACAGACAGACACATAGACAGACAGATATCGACGTCAAACTTATAACACCCCTTTTTAATAAAAGTATCCTATGTAACTCATAATCGGCTATCTGTTATTGAAAATCCCGATAAAATCAGTAAAACCGTTTCAGAAATTAACTGGAACGCACTGACAGACTTTTTGTTTAAGAAAGTGCCATAGATATATTTATATAGGTACATATGTACTTTCCTGTGCATTTAGAGAAAACTTGAAATTACAAACAGACATTTTAATTTTGTTTATATACACAGATAGATAGATATGGCTCTTCGCTACTGTTGCTAATACTACCTTTACTACAAAGTACAACCAGCCATTTGGCAATTGTAGGTGGTTCTGCAAAGAAAATGTTGATCAAAAATTGTTAAAATAAAAAAATGTAATAAAGAGAATGTAGGTACTTCTTAAGACATTGTTAATCTAAATCCAATAACTTGTAACTAATTTTATAAACTGGGGCTAAGCCATAAAGCTTAAACATAATCGTGAACAAGTTTTCATAAAAAATAAACTGTAATCAAATATCTATCACCAATCATCATCAACATCATCATCAGCCGGCGTTCATCGATTTTTTAAACGTTGTTATGTCAAAAAGTACGGTCGAATTGAGAGACCTCCTTTTTAAAAGTCAGTCTATAATCAAGTTGCTCCTACTGTAAATACTAAAACAGCATCTAATTATCTGGTCAGTAACTAGTTATCTGGGGTTAATTGGTATATTATGTGCTTTTAGGAAGTTTAAACACACTAAGAAATAAGTACATGAAATACTAGCTGACTTCGCAAACTTTACTCTATCCTACGAGTAGCACACAAATAATAATCAACTGATTGAAATGTCAAAGTCAAAGTGACCTGTTACTTCGTGTAAATAACACGTTAATGATGGACGGCTAATTATTATTAGGATTCTGTTCAAACGAAAAAAGAAAAATTAAACTTTATAAAGTGAAGACACAAGGGTGAAACGTTATTTCCGACCAATTTGTAGTGGTAAGACTCTTGGCAGAGTCCGCCTGGGGAAGTACCACACCTTTGCCAGTTATTCGACCGCCAAGCAGTAAAATGTGCAAACATTACTGTGTTCCGGTTTGAAGGGCAATGTTTCCAGAGAAATTACAGGCCTTAGAGATATAACTTATATAAATATGACTAGCGCATTGCAGAGCTAGGCAAAGATTTGGACTTCATGCTCCAATAGCTGTGTGTCACTGTACTGTTATGTGGCAGGCATGTTGATTACCATCAGGCAGACGTCCGGCTCGTCTCGTCACTATTTATTTAATAAAAAACCTACTTATCAAATACCATTTTTTTTTGGTCGAACTTCTTCCAAGCTGTATAAACACATTGTGGCCCGATGTATGAAACGATAAACATGGACATAAAATATGATGAGCAGTCATCGTCAGCCTATATCATACAGACATTCTCGACAAAAACATCTTAGTTAACTAATATGTACAGATACATTTGTGTGAAAAATTTGGCCAGCATTACGTTTGACATCAGCCCAAGCGTCCCACAACCGCATTTCGTTCATACATTGCACCAACGTAATGATTATGCCGCCTCCAAATTACCTGACTGACATGCCACGAGCTTCCATTCTGCTACTAGTTAGCACACTTACCGCGTGCATTAGAACTTAGTACATTACATTATGAGATCACTCACTAAATCCTCCCTACTTTACACTAATTACTATCGCTCAAGTAAAAGCGAGTGCTTTAGCAAACGTTTCTAATAAGTCGTGCCATCCAATTGACCGCTTTGTTCTTACAAGATGAGCTGAGCTTAAGCTAGACCCTGTTATTTATTCATCGCCGCGAGCGTTCAGAATTAGAGACATTCATTTCAATAAGAGCCTAAAATAAACTATAATAATATTCTAAACTGAGAATTCGTCGTGGCTTCATCGCAAGTCTCAAGAAGAATAGAATTACATTACAAAATCAATTAATTTTCACTGGTTTCTTACTCAAACATCGTTTACAAATTTTGGGCAATAATTTGAATTATAATACCTTCGGGTATATGAAAGTTTAACCTCCAAGCTATGGTTCACGTCACAGTTCACCCCCAATGTCTTCATAGCCTGCCTCTTTAGATAATTTTCTATTCTCAGAGGTACAATATTGTTCATAAGAATTTGACTTAATTTGCCTCCTTATAAAATAAACCAAACAGTTTGTACAGGGTATGAGGATAGGTTTATTCTACTTGAGCGGTAAATTAAAAGTGGAACATAATGTCTAAAGATGGAGGTTATTGGTTTTTAGCGCATGTAAATAAATTAATTAAAGAGCTTCCGCTATTTTCCATTAGTTAGGTAGTATTATAAATTTACTAAACTTATCAAATACAGATCGATTACCTTAAAGATTATTTTATCTAACTCTGAGTGTGTGTACGAGTGTAACCTACGAGTAGTTATTCGTGAATTCGTTTCTTGGTGGTATGTTTGAATTATGAATTCAAATTTATCTTTTGAATTTTTGTAGTGGTAGGACTTTTTTTAGAACCCTCTTGGGAAATACCACACATTTCCCATTTATTCAACTACCAAACATTAATGTGCGAACATCACTGTGTTCCATTTTGAAGGAAAATAATTCCAGAGAAATTACAGGCCATCATCTTATATCTCTGGGTGATGAGCTAAGTGCAGTCCTAGGCAATGATTTGGACTCTTCCTGTTCATAGAACTGCGTGAAACTGTGTTGTTATGGGCAGGCGTTATATTGCTTACCATCTAGCATTTGCCCTGCTCGTCCCGTGTCTCTATTTTAAAAACTCATACTTTTGAAAGTGAAGTCATAAAGCGTTAAGTCTTATCCTCTACAAAATGTTCTACGGTAAACTGGATGGAACGCATTGTATTAAGTAAATCCGAATCACTTTGTTTGAGAGTAGACTTTTGTTTGATAAGTGTGAAGGAAATCCAATCTCTTCTACTCCAATCTTCAAATTATTCCATGTTGAGCCAGCATAGATAATCAAAACAAAGTTTCTAATTATGAGTTTAGTTCCTTTGTCTTTAAAGAAATTATACAAAGAAAGTTTACTGGCAGCGTTACAAGAACCAATTGAATTTGAGACTTCCACCGCATCTCACAAACGTATTCAATTAGCTAGAGTAGAGAGTACCACCGTTACTAACACGTCGCTCCGCCTCCAGAATGTTCTAAGCTGAATACGTTTTCCAGACTTGACGGATGACTTCTACCATTCCTTGCACTATACAGATTAATTACTCGAAAACTAAACTTTGGTATGCACTTGATTCACAAGTTTAGTCCTTGAGCAATTACTCTATTTCCCCGGGAAGTGGTTCTTGGTACCCACTGTATATTCCGTTTGAATTTTGTGTAATCCGCCTAAAACCTGGCTGTTACAGTTACGTGGATTTTAGACCGGCAAAGCGTCTATCTACATTACATTTGCAAATGGATTCGATTCGGAACATGAAAGTGAAGAACCTGGTTAAGGCAGGCAGGGATAGTAAGCACAACGGTATTTTGGTGAAATGTTTTATCTGCGATTAAAATATCGTCATGCTCAGCTCTTTATATTCCAGAGCTGAATACAAAGGTATCTTCGTTTAGATATCGTCACTCGGTTTCAACCGTGACTTTTATAAATAAATGGTTTTCTGGAAGTAACTTTATTTCGTATTTAGTACCAAAATTTTATATTTTACTATTCGCTTAGATTCTTTATTGTGGTGTTAATCAGGAAGCCTAATTAAGGTACTCTTAGGTAGAAACATTTTATTTATCTTCTGGTTTTTTTTATTCTAGACTATCCGACGCATAAAAACATGTTTGTTAAATTTAGCATTTATAATAATAGTAGAATTTAGTTATTTTTTCTTTGAATTTTATTTTGATTTTTATGTTGCGTGGTATTTACAAATAAATAATAAGTAGATGAAAGCTAAAAAAACTTATTTTCCTAGTTGAGAGCATATGGGTTGGATTAGAGAACTTTTTGAAATGAGGTTTTTTTTTTGTATTACTAGGATTCTTACTCATTACATAGGTAGGTATATTTTAAATATAGGGAAACTGGTATAGGTATTTTGAAACTGGGGAAACTATTAGCAACTTCACGTAGGTATCTGTTTTGGACGAAGTCACAATAACTAATCTTCTTACAAAATAACGTTCTACTTTGAACCTAGATTTGTGTAATGACTAGACTGGCTAGTATGGCTAAATCCAATTAACTAGAATCGTATACGATATCGCTAACTATAACGTCTAGTTAGATAACGAACTGAATCGATCGACAACAATATAAACTACAACGAGAAATCCACAATTGTACTAAATGTTATCGGCTAAAGTTATAGTCAGTAGTTACTTACAGTTCGTGTGGCAACAAACCATTGGCTTTGTAGAAAACAGTTAATAAAACTATAAAACTGCACTATAATAAACAGCGTTCTCACAAATCCTTCTTTTAAAATCGATCGGAGTCTCTAGGCATTACTACTTTAAAACAAACGAATACGTATTTTGCCAACTTTTGTTTGACGGAAATTACCTCGCATGCAATGGAAATACCTCCTTCGCATATATTATATTGATATTTGAAAATTTGAAAAAAATAAATAATTGTATGAGATCACCCAGAGATATATTTTTTTTTTTTTATCAAAATCGTTGTGGTGTTTTTTGAAATATGCGTGGGAATTGCATGGGCATTGGGAAATCGTGCATCGATAACCGTGGTTGGTTTAACGACGGCGATGGCGTTAGTTCCCACTTTATGCCAGTTACCATTATTTTCATGTAAGGGAAGTACATATTTAGAACCATAGTGATAGATTCATATGAAGTTTGGTGAAGTGTCTAATTTAATTTTAAATTTAATTATTTTTTTGAAGAAATAACTTATGTGTCTTTAAGTTCGTATGACGTCACAAACGTTGACAATTTCTGTATCGTCGTCAAATAGAGAGTAAAAGTGAAAAGGTAGAGAGAGGCCAATCAATTTTGATAGGTTTTGACTCAAAAAATTGACTTGTAGGTAAATTTTTTTCCTTTAAATTCAATTCGAGGATAAGTCCAGTGTCATATGACCTATCTATTCTGATATAAATTTCAGCCGCATATGGCGGCCTTTTTCAAGGTCATATGACTGACACTGATTTTAAAACTTTGCAAAAAACATTTTAGTTTTCTATGTATAGGTATTTGATACGTGTAATCGTAGAGCAAGATAGTCGTATTCATTTGTGAGTTTTACGGTAGTGAACGTTTACTAAGATATGTGGGAAAGCGGTGAAATATGAGCATGTGTATAAAAAAACTATGTCTATAAAACTGTGTGAAGCACTGAGAGCTGTGAGGATGCGTGATGGTTTGGATTTATTATTTTCTACACCAATAAAAATAATACACCGATAAAATATATTATTTTCGTAAATCTAAATAACAACAAAAATTTTATTTTAAGATTATGTCAATAACCTGAGATATCTACATAATGATGTGCTAGCAAGAAACATCTAACTAACCCAGACCACGCCAAATTTAATTGTTTTAAATACGTTATTGTGTGATTTAAGTATTAATTGTGGTATAATTTATCTTTGACAGCTGTATAGGAACCACGGAGTTCCGTTGTAAGCGTGGCGCGCTCCCGAAAGCTTTCAGCTAGTTAAGCGGTTCTGCTTTATAACAATTGCGTAGATAAAGGCGGGTCTAGCTTTAGTTTTAACGTCTATTGTTCCACTAATGCAACGTCAAACCTCGCTACCTTGAGGTCATTAAACATTTCTACGGTTGGGGTGATGCCCTTTTCATTTGTGCGTGTTTATTTCAGTTTCTTAGTTCTTTTGTCATTACGTTATAGAGCTTCGTTGAAAGGTTTTTTTCAACGATAACATAAAAACTATATTCTTAGATGTTTTACCGTTGAGTGTTTTATGTTATTTGTTTGTGTTTTAAGGCATTATTTCCATTGAAGTTCATCTACTTTTTGAGTCATAACGTTTATTTTTTCAAACTTCGGCCAAGGACCTGATTTTTAGGGTTTCGTATCCAAATGGCAAAATACAGGACCCTTATAGATTCGTCATGTCTGTCTGTCTGTCCGTTTGTATGTCACACCCACTTTTCTCCGGAATTATAAGAAGTAGTATATATATATAGTTAAAAAACAATAAATTTTGGGGGTGTCCCATACTTAGAACTGAAACTGAAACATTTTTTTTCCATCATAACTCATACGTGTAGGCTGTCTATGGATAGTTCTTTAAAAATGATATTGAGGTTTCTAACATACTTTTTTTCTAAATTGAATAGTTTGCGCGCGAGACTGTGGATTAGATACGTAGACGACGTTTTCTGCATTTAAAAGGAGATAGGGAAGCAGTAAACCGTGTCTTGGAGCATCTCAACTCGATACATGTCAACATTAGGTTCACATTTGAATTGGAGGTGGATAGATCTCTGCCGTTCTTGGACGTCAGAGTGACAGTTAAATCTGATGGTTCGTTGTCTCACTCTGTCTATAGAAAACCCACGCACACTGACCGGTATACTCAAACCAGTCAGCCGACAAAGCCCCTCTTGCTTTTGCTGGTACCCCCAATAATAAGTCAGCCGACATAGATTCACGCGTTTAGAAGCGAACTCGATACCGACGCAAGTCGGTGGGTGTCTCACCCCCCACTCCGCTAGGGCACCAAGAGGTGCCAAACACTATGTCCCCCCGGCACTAGCCCGAGCCGTGGTCGAGCCGTCTGAGGCGCCCTCGTAGCTAGCAGCCGTAACGCGTCCCAGGTATCATCCCATGCTACAGTGCTAGCATACCAGTAGGTTTTATATAGGTTAGGTTCCTTTTGGGTCCTGCGCCTTCGGCGTTAACCCGAATAGTCAGATCGGTAGTAAAGGCGACTAGCGGCCAGCTGCCATAGGTTAATTCAAAAAAAAAAAAAAACTGACCGGTATTTGCACGCGACGTCACATCATCACCCTCGTCAACTACAGTCGGTGTCCAGATCTCTTTTGGATAGAGCGGACGCCCTCTGTGACCTTGAACATTTAGAAGCGGAAAAAAGACACGTTCAGGAGGTACTTAAAAGTAATGGCTATAATGTGACGAAGTTAGTGGAACACAGAAAAGGGCAGAAAAGGAAAGTGATGAATGTCGAGAGGCAGCCGGCTTTTATGCCTTACGTCAAAGGCATCACGGATAAGGTGGGGGCATTATTAAAAGAATATTCTATTAAAACTGTGTATACTCCCTTATAAAAGATGACGAGGCATATTAGGACGCCGAAAGACGTCATTCCATTTCAGACTCCAGGTGTGTATAAGGTCGACTGCAGCTGTGGTAGTTCTTATATTGGTCAAACTAAGCGTACAATTGCTGAAAGGATCAAAGAACATATCGCCGCTGTAAAAAATCGCCAGACAGAGAAATCTGCGATTGCTGAGCATTTGATTGATGCGGGAACTGGTCATTGGATCGAGCTCCACGACCCGAACGTCATTACTACGCCAGAATAGTTCGGGAAGCCTTAGAAATTAAAAAACATCGTAATTTCAACCGGGAGGATGGTTTTCGGTTATCGGCGTCGTGGAATCCAGTCATAAATAAATGTACGCATCGCGGAGTGAGTTCGGAGAAGCCTGGTGATACGGTTAGTGCTGTGTGTCGTGGTGGTAACCCTGCGATTTTCGAAGACCAAATGAGGGTAGATCTAGATCCCCTCATTTCGCAATTAGACGACCCGCAATTTCTTCAGTCTTCTCGTGACCACGGCGGTTGTAACGCTGCCGAAACGTCGAGGTATTTAAACAATGAATTAAATCGTGATTAAGTCCTGTACATTATAAACATTATGTGTTCAAATCGCGAAAGCTTAAAAACAATATTAGAAATATTGTTTGACAATTTTGTCTTTTGTAATAAAAATACCTTAGCTTTAATTGCATGTCGACCAAACCAATTAGTTCTAATTTAAAACGTATTCTGTTTAATCAGTGCAGTTTTATCGTGTGTTCTATTTACGAGTAGGTACTAATCTCAGTAGAACGTACCGGTGCATAATTGTTTTCTGTGCTAGGCTATTATTACACATGCACCGTACAGTAACTGAATTATTTCTAGATAGAACTTACACAAGATTAAATGATATTGGTAAATGTCTGTCGTATTCTAAGCAAATACTTACGCTTCCGCGAGCCAAAATCTTGTCGAAATTTTGGCTCGCCGTAATCTATGCCCTGACTCCCAGCAGTGCGAACACAAAGTGGGCTTCTTGAGTCGATTCAAAATTAAAGGGGTAATTTTTCAAAATTGGTATAGAAGCTTTAGATGTTTGTGAAACCACAAATTCCAGGGTATTGTAGAACGTAACACAGGACTTCATCATGAACAATAATTTAGTTCGTCGTCGTAATTTAATTACGAGTACCTCGACGTTGCGGCAGCGTTACAACCGATGTGGTCTCCAGAATACTCCTTTGTAACGCTGCTGAAACGGTACCTCGACGTTTCAGCAGCAGCGAAACTAATTAAATAGTAGTTTAGTTCGTCGTCGTAATTTAATTACGAGTACCTCGACGTTGAGGCAGCGTTACAACCGATGTGGTCTCCAGAATACTCCTTTGTAACGCTGCTGAAACGGTACCTCGACGTTTCAGCAGCAGCGAAATTAATTAAATAGTAATTTAGTTCGTAATTAAGTTTAATACTATATTTACAAAACGAGTACAAATCACCCTGGCTATAGTTTTTAAACTTATGGCCTACAAAAATGTGAGAAAACTGGCTTGTTCCGAGAAGACATCTTACGTGGACTTTACCAACCTGCACTTGGCCAGCGTGGTGAAGTATGGTCTTGGGTTTTTGAGAATAAGCCCTGACTTACTTAGTAACTATTTTTTAATCTATGCCCTGACTCCCAGCAGTGCGAACACAAAGTGGGCTTCTTGTGTCGATTCAATTGATAAAATGTAAAGCTTTGTGTTATGTATTTAAAAATTGCTAAAGGCCAATATAGTTTTTAAGCTTTCGCAATTTGAACTCATATTCAAACTATTACACAATTTGATGGACAGGGTGTTTAGGTGTTTGTTGCTCAATCACGTGGTAACGTATGAATGCATCGGGTAAAGCTTAGCCCACAGTTTGATTATAGTGTAGAAGAACACACTTTTTTATCGCAAAAAAAGGGAACGGGAACAGGTCTAAAACCGTGGGTCTAGTAAAATATTAATTTAGATTGTGATTAAGTCCTGTGATATTTTTTAAATGTATGCTCAAGGCCATTCTGTTTGTTTGATTCCTCAGAACTTACTTGTTGTAAGGGCGGGCGGCGCGGGTGCCAAGTTTGACGGTGCACTGTGTCGAGGCTCAAGACGGACTGTCGGCAATTTCCGGCACTGGCACGTTTACCGCCACCTGCTGTTTACCGTGACTCATTTATTAGATTTTAACCTATTTTTGATAACTCATAATTATATACATAATATAATTCCATAAACTTCCTGAAAAATCATAAAAATTAGGCAAACCACACTGGGAACTATTATTTTAATAACGTTTCAAACTATGTGTAGGAGTAGAAAAATGCTAATTGTTATTTACATAAGCGGTAGCTGGTAGGCTGACGTTGGAACCGATACGAGGTCCAGATCGATCGATATGTCGAGATTCGAAATGGTTTGCTACAAATTTCCACTATATCCGCATAGTTTTTAACCGACTTCCAAAAAAAGGAGGAGGTTATCAATTCGACCCCTATGTTTTTTTTTTTTTTTTTTTTTTTTATGTATGTTACCTGATTTCTCGAGAACCTCTGAACCGATTTTAAAATTTCTTTTTGTGTTCGGATGGGTATGCTTCCCGAATGGTCCCATATAAATCTTTTTGAAATCGGTCAAGTAGTTTTTGAAATATGAACCAAAAACTGAAAAATTGCGTATCTGGATGACGTTGTAGATTTCACAAAAGTTATGAATCTCGACCCTGTCAATACAAAATTGTGTAAATGCTTTAATAAAAACTTGTTTTTAACCCCCGACCAAAAAAAGGGATGTTATAAGTGACGTCGATGTCTGTCTGTGTGTCTGTCTATCTTCTGTGGCACCGTAGTAGAACTCAAACAGATGGGCCGATTTCGATGCGGTTTCTTTTATTTCAAGGTTAATACCATAGCAGATGTTCTTAGCTATGTCTGGTTAATGTCGATTCAAGATGGCCGCCTCCACAAAATGGCGGACAAAATATTTTCACAACCTACCTCAATTTGGGTATCAAATGAAAGGGCTTGACTAGTAGAGTACTATGTACTATTACAAATTTCAAATCCAAAATGGCCACCACGACAAAACGGCGAATTATATTATATTTTTCATTACTACCTCAATTTGGGTATCAAACGAAAGAGCTTGACTAGTAGAATACTTTTCACTATGAAAGAATTCAAATCCAAGATAGCCGCTTCCACAAAATGCCGAAATACATTTGTTTTTCACAACTCCTTTATATGGGTATCAAATGAAAGGGCTTGACTAGTAGAATGTTGTACAGATAACAAATCCAAGGTAGTCGGGGTTTAATCAAAATTTTAATTTTGTTCTTGTACACTAAAAAGAGTAAAATAAACACTTTTCGTACAAAAAATTAAACCGACTTCAAAACCACAAATAGGCACTCAAAAGCGAAAAATAAACTAAAATCATTGTTATAAGCGCTACTCACTCATCTATTTGAAGTCGGTGCCAGTCAGGTCAAAAAGTTAGTAGATTGATGCTATGTAGGCACAGGTAAGTAGTATCTATCCTATACTTGTTAGATTTAGCTGGCACCGACTTCAAATAGATGAGTGAGTAGCGCTTATAACAATGATTTTAGTTTATTTTTCGCTTTTGAGTGCCTATTTGTGGTTTTGAAGTCGGTTTAATTTTTTGTACGAAAATTGTTTATCATTTATAATAATACAAACGATAATAGTGGATATTCTTATTTTAGTATTAATGTATCGGAGCCGGTAGACCTAAGGGTCCGCCGGCGATTTGGATCGATTACACGAATTAGTGTCGCGGGCTTAGCGTAGAGTAGATTGGTACTCCGAGGCACTACCTCTAGACTCGATTGATGCTTAGAATGAACCCTCCATCCAGCAGTACAATCAGTAAAGCTGTGAATGATAGTAATTATGTATTAGCAAGAATTCCATATTTCACATACTAAACTTACAAAAATAGCGATATTTGACAAAAATAAAACAAAAAGCTATGAGTGAACTATGAACTATGATATGGCATGTTCTAAGAAATACATCTTTCAAGGACATAATATCATCCGCTAGTCCACACTTGGCCGACTTGATAGATTGTGGCTGTGACTCTCTCCTTATGAGAGAAAGCTTAAACCCAGCAATGGAAACATAAAGTCTTTTGTTTATGTAACTCCCGAAAATTACAAAGCTTAGAGATATAACATCTTAGGTCTCTGGGTGACGAGCGCAGTGGAGTGCTAGGTAATGATTTTGACTCTTTCTGTTCCAATAGCTTCATGTCACTGTATAGTTATGTGGCAGGCATATGTTGCTTACATTTACAGGAACATATCCTGCTCGCCTCGTCTCTTTTTATTTAAAAAATAAAAATAAAACCGACGGATAAACTGGTTTCTATAAATAGGATTATCTATTAGTTAGCCGGAAAAATGCTTAACCAAATACGTGTATAAAGTAGCCTGTGAACTCACAGGTGCCAGGAAAATGTTGGTTTTAAGGGAATTACCGGGACTCAGTGCGGGTAGAGGGGAAAGTTATTGCTGAGCAGGTTAAACGGGGATTTTGAATTAATTTGTATGCTGCAAAGCTTCAATATTTTTGCTGAAACTGTTTTACTTTTAGATTACAAAATAATTAGTATTTGTGTTTCAAGCTACACAACTTCCATCTAAAAACAGTATCTTTCACAGAACGAGAATGGTATCTGTCAGCAATGTCAAAGCTGGAAAAGTAACAACTCTATTTCATAACTGATTTGCAACCCTCTAACACACAGGAAGTAATCACTACGTTATACTCTAAATTGTTAAATACCCTCGGTGAATGAACATTAGCAGAATGCACTGATTCTCCAAAATATCATATCTGACAAAAAGGTGGTATACACCGGGCCAAACCTCCTTTCTTTTTAAACTTAGTTAACAATACATCAGTTCAACAATTTTAAACATTACCATTAACATAACCACTAAATATAAAACATTTGATTAAACATGTAAAAAGGCAGGCCAATTCCATGTGATTGCAATTAAACACACTGCTGCAGTAATGCTGCGACGTGTCAAAGCAAACAAATAGTCAGTTTAGTTAGTTTAGTCAGCGTAAACAAAATATTTCCAGATAAAAAAGTGTGTGTTTACTTCCGTAGGCACGCAAGTAATCAATATTTATTTTATTTATTCTTTGTGCTAAATAATAAGTATAACTTCAACCTTAGAATAGATGATATCTTCAACCCACTAAGCATTAACTTGAAGTTACGAAATGTTAATTAGGTAACTTCAGGGTCTCGGTGTGAGTGAGAGTGTACGCGAATCCTAAAAATGTACTCTTACCATTTTTTCTAACCCACCAAAATAAGTATAGCTTTAAAAATGTGGATACCTATATGTCATCGTAAAATTGCAACTGAATTAGTAAAATATTAAATCATTTTTCAAAGAGATGTAAGGCGTTTTTCAGTAATTGGTGAACACAAAAAAGAAAATTCCCGATGAATTAGGAACGAAGTATTTCACTAAACTACAATGATTTTTGTAAATATGAAGGTACAAAATGACATCACCAAATGCTCATTGACGAACTTCCAAAAGGGGGTTATACCATTTTTTGTAAAGATCGGTTATTGAATTATTTCAATGTCGCTCGCTCTAACGTCACACTGTGGATAGATTTAAATAAAAATAAATCAATATCAATATCATTGCTTATTCACATTGGATCGGATTACTGTCTGAAGTAACATAGGCTACTTTTGTTGCAGAAGAACTACGGGAATTTTTAAATACGCGGGGAAAGCCGTATAGCCGTAGGGTGCTGCTAGTTGCATTTATATTCCTAACCATCAATTAATTTCTCATTTGAATATTTGCTCTGAAATAGGTTCAGTTAGTTTATAGGCAACAAATTTTCAAAGCATTTAAAATACCTGTAAAGTGCCAAGACCTACATTCTAGATTTAGAGCAAATTTTAAGAGCCATAAAATACTCTATGTACAATTATACAGTTAATCAAGATTTACTTGCTTCCTATTTCAGAGCATGCATAAACTGTGAAATAGGAGCGCAATTCGTAGTTTATTAGAACATATATATTACAACGGAGCACCGAAATAGCAAACAATATTTAGGCATATTTAGGCCCCTAGTCGCCGTCGGCTCCGCTATTCCAGGCGTTGGTGGCAGCCTTGGTTCCGGCGGAGCATGGGGTGCTAAGAATTCCCGGCAGATGCCCCGCCACCAAACCCAACGACTCGACCTGGCAACGTTTAACGCAGGGACGCTGAGGGCTGACGAAAAGATTGTGGAGCTAGAAGAAGAAGTGGACAAGTTGCGCTGGGATATCATGGGTTTATCCGAAGCCCGTAGACAGGGCGAGGACAGGATAACCCTCGAATCTGGCAACTTGTTCTACTACCGGGAGGGAGATCAACAATCCCAAAGGAGTGTCAGGTTTATCGTCCGCAAGTCTCTCGTCAACAACGTGATAATGATTGGGAGTGTGTCGAACAGGGTTGTAGACCTTGTACTTAAAATAAGCGACCGGTATTCATTAAAGGTCATACAAGTAAACGCGCCGACCTCGACACATCCCGACGAAGAGGTTGAGGCCATGTATGAGGACATCTCCAAAGCCATACATGTCTCGCCAACACATTTCACAGTTGTGATGAGAGAATTCAACGCGAAACTGGGCAAAAGTAGCGGTGATGAGTTGAGAGTGGGGAATTTTGAATATGGGCAGCGGAACCCAAGAGGGCAACGTCTAGCGGATTTCTTGGAAAGGGAGAGCCTCTTTATGATGAACTCCTTTTTCAAGAAACAGCCACAAAGAAAGTGGACCTGGATTAGCCCAGACGGTTCCACAAAAAATGAGATCAACTTCATTATGACGACTAAACGGCAAATATTCAGCGATGTCTCTGTGATCAGCAGGGTTAAGACCGGCAGCGATCACCGTATTGTAAGAGGCGCGCTGAATCTAAACATTAAGCTCGAAAGATCACGTCTAATGAAGTCCACGCTCCGACCAAATTATGCTCAGTTCGAAGATCCCGATAACTTTCAACTCGAACTTCATAATCGCTTCGAATTCTTAGATGAGTGCGTAACGGCGGACGAAATAAACGACAGGCTGGTGGAAACTGTTCATGCTGTTGGCAGAAAGTTCTATAAGAGCCGACGCCAGAACTCAAAAGCTCTCCAGTCAAACTCTAAATTTCATGGCGGTCAGACGAGATATGCGGTTACAGTCTTCGGTTAACATGACGGTATAGAGACGGCTCAATAGGCAGATCTCTACTTGTGTGCGACGCGACATACGCTGCTTCAATACTTCGAGTATTGAAGAGGCGATCAAGCAGAACAAAGGCTCGAAAGTGTTCGCAAGAAATCTGTCTCTTGGGCAAAGTCAGCTGACCAAACTGAAGACCGATAGTGGTGACGTTGTCTTGTCGAAGCCTGAGATTTTGGAGGACATTGAGAGGTTCTATGAACATTTATACACCTCTACGCAAGCACAATCTGTCGTTAGCATGGCAAAAGATCCCAGAGCCAAGCTGACCCGACACTCTACCGAAGATATCCCAGAAGTCAGTCTGTATGAGATTAGGATGGCCCTCAAACAACTTAAAAACAACAAGGCACCTGGCAACGACGGAATTACGACTGAGCTTCTGAGAGCGGGTGGAAAACCGGTACTTAAAGTCCTCCAGAAGCTGTTCGACTCCGTCATACTTGACGGTAGTACGCCAGAAGCGTGGAGCAGAAGTGTGGTGGTGCTCTTCTTCAAAAAAGGTGACAACACCTTGTTGAAGAACTGCAGACCCATCTCACTTCTGAGCCACGTTTATAAGTTGTTTTTGAGGGTAATCACAAATCGTCTCGCACGCAGGTTTGACGACTTCCAGCCACCCGAACAAGCCGGTTTCCGAAAAGGCTATATACCATAGACCACATCCATGCGCTTCGGCAGATTATATAGAAAACCGAGGAGTATAATCGGCCACTATGTATAGCGTATGTGGACTATGAGAAAGCCTTCGATTCCTTCGAGACCTGGGCAGTGATTCAGTCTCTCCAGCGATGCCGCATCGACTATCGCTATATCGAAGTGTTGAAGTGTATTTACAACAAAGCCACAATGTCTGTCCGATTACAGGACCGGTGCACAAAACATATCCAGCTACAGAAAGGCGTGAGACAGGGAGATGTTATATCTCCGAAACTGTTCACTGCCGCGCTAGAAGATGTTTTCAAGCTACTGGACTGGAACGGATATGGCATCAATATCAACGGTGAATGCATCACTCACCTTCGGTTTGCCGAGGACATAGTCATTGTGGCGAAGTCGCTGGAGGACCTCGGTGCTATGCTCAGGAACCTCAGTAGAGTATCCCAACAGGTAGGTTTGAGGATGAATATGAACAAGACGAAGGTCATGTCAAATGTTCATGACTCACCTGTACCGGTTATTGTTGGGAATACCACAATCGAAGTTGTTGACGAATACGTCTACCTGGGTCAAAAGATCCAATTAGGTCAACTTCGACAAAGAGGTCCAGCGAAGGATCCAACTCGGATGGGCAGCGTTCAGGAAACTTCGGTACATCTTTGAGTCGAAAATACCTCAATGCCTAAAGACGAAAGTCTTTAACCAGTGCGTGTTGCCAGTGATGTCTTATGGAACTGAGACGTGGTCCTTCACTGTGGGCCTCATAACGAAGCTCAAAGTCACACAGCGAGCTATGGCGAAAGCTATGCTCGGAGTCTCTTTGCGCGACAGAATCCGTAATGAGGATATTCGCAAAAGAACGAAAGTGGCCGACATAGCTCAAAGAGTAAGCAAGCTGAAGTGGCAATGGGCAGGCCACATCGCTCGCAGAACTGACAACCGATAGGGAAGAAAGGTTCTCGAGTGGCGACCACGAACCGGAATACGCAGTGTTGGACGGCCTCCCACTCACGGAGCGAATACAAAGAGGAGGTGTAGTAATTAAATTTCCATATGAAACTACGCGTGATAGTTTGCGGGATGAGGGGGCACTGAGGGGGTATGAAGCCCCGCCCACTTCTCAATATTCCATCTATCGGTTAATACCAAAACTACTAGCTTAGGTTGATGTTGATGTTACTACATAGTTCAGCTATCGTACACTAGATGTCAAAAGTTTTAATGATATAGGACGTACTTATAAAGGCCGTTACAGACGTAGAATATATATTTTCATATTTCATAGCTGGATATATTTCCGTATATTTTCTATACAAATCCTCGGGTGTCCACACACGCAGCTATCATATATATTTTTGTTACGTCACTAAAATATACCGTAATATATATTAAGGCATATTCATATAAATTATGGTATAGCAAGACATATTTTGAATGTACAGCGTGTTTCATCATTGTTCATCATTGTTAAAGTCTGATAATGGATCTGGAAGTGGGTCATAGGAACTCTGTAATAAAACGACGAAACCCCATCAAATCTGGGATCGTTTTAGTTGTTTTGGTACTAGATGGAAGCCATGGTCTGATGATGAAGCTGGAAAATGACCAGAGGAATCTTGTAACTAAACGACATAACACCATCGAGATTGAGCTCGTTTTATTCGCCTTGACAAGTACTTTGGTGTTTGATGGTAATCAAAGCCTGATAATGAAACTGGAAGATGGCCATATGAACTTTGTAATTTAACGACATTACCCCATCAAGTTTACCCAACCCAAAAACAAAACAAAATCGGTTGGTGTGTACCTAACACAAAAATCTAAATTGTTTTATCCGGTTGGGAGCTACGATGCTACAAACACGTACAGTTATGTCAAACTTATAACACCCCGTCGTTATTGCGTCGGGGGTTAAAAAGATCAAGACTCGTGACGTGCGCTCAGACAGTGTTGAAACGTGCTGTACACTCAAAATATGTCTGGCTATGTTAATATGCCATAATATGAATATATTACGGTATATTTTGCTGACGTCACGAAAAAATTAAAATATATATTTATTATAGCTCCGTCTGCGACGGCCTTAATGCGAGTCTCCTCACATGTACACCTGACGAACGCTGATAGCATACTAACTTAGGCCCCGCCCCCCCATGATGACGTCAGGATCTCGTTGAAAATCACAGTGCACAGTTGCTTAGGGCAGCTCCTCTTTGTATTAGCTCCGTGCTCCCACTAGATGGACAGATGACCTCACAAAGGTCGCTGAAAACCGCTGGTTGCAGGTTGCGCAAGACCGTTCGTTGTGGAAATCTAGGGGGGGAGGCCTATGTTCAGCAGTGGACGTCTTGCGGCTGATGATGATGATGATGATTTAGGCAAAACGCATAACGCTCCAGCAACGTCAACCTCAATGTCAAAATAAAAGAGCAAGACAGTATATCGGTAAGTATGACAGTAAGACAGTAGTTTCAAAATGAAAATAGTACATCAATAAAGAAAATAGCAATATTATTATATGACTATATGACTATTATTATATACTTGACTAAGAAGAATATAAAACTTAGCGAAATAGTTACCTAAATAGTAAACTTACAGTAGTTAAAATGTTATAAACACATAATAAAACCTTTCCCAAAATAACGTGTATTTCTCTGACTATTGGAGACTTTAATTCAAAATCACAAATTATTGTAACTCACGGACCTCAATCTTGACTAATAAAGTCTGTCGTAATAGGAAATAGTTACAGTTTGGTAAGCGATATCGTGTTGGCGTTCCTAAGATTTGAACAAGAAGGCTTGATATATTGATAGATAAAAACTCTTTATTGCGACACAAACAAATTAAAAAATTACATATAAACACTTAATTAACTAGTGCCACTAGTGCAGTCTCTTGACTCCAGTTTCATAATAAGAACGTTTATAAGGCTGTGGAATGCGTTGCCTAAATGGGTTTTTTGACCAATGAATACAATCTTGGTGTTTTGAAGTCAAGAGTGAATTGACTTCTTCTACCTAAGCGTATGTAACGCATTTAGGTGTTAGATTCAGGTGGAGCTTCAAGCGGCATCTTGAAAAAAACGTTTGTGGCCGATATTTCGGAAACTATGCACTTTAGGGCAAAAGTCATAGAGACCATTATTATAGAATAAAATTTCGCTTTGCTCCCAATTTTTTTTCTGTAAAACTTGCCGTTTACGATTTATGACTCATTTAATGAACCAGTTTATTCAGTAATCTTTTTCTAATATTTTAAGAGTTATCCGCCACGATAGATAATACCGTAAAACCGTAAAAATCGGCAAGTTATGACGCAAAGGTTAGAACAGATATGGTTGCACTATGAATCAATATACATAGATTCATAACTGATAAATTTGTAGAGTCATCTACATAGTTAGCTTATTAATACAAACACCAGAAAAGAAAGCGACAAAATTTAAATTACATTATATTTTTTTTATTATATATATAAATTACGATAACAATGGGACTAAGTATCATATTCATATATTTTCCAATTATATCATTTATTTAGAATGAAAATATTTTACCGTAAGATACATTTTATTCTTTATCTTGTTATATTTTCCCACAAAAAAGCCGTTGACTAACAGGATGATGCGGCTGCTTAGCGACAACGCTCTTTCAGATTAATTACATCAATGATCTTTTTACTCGATAGTATTTTTTAATTCGTTATTAATTCTGTCCAAGGAATGATTTCGCAGAAATCCTTTCGTAATGCTAACCCTATCTTGAATAAATATACAAAAACGTACCGTAATTTTATACTTGTAGATCCAAACGCTTAACAGTTGTTTGTAAGTTTCAAATCGACATTTTTGATACTATTTGTAGGCTTTCCTTTCTGTCTGATTCAGTCAACTACATACATACTGACATTTTACGCTTCTTTCCAGATTCTTCTGAATTGGGCCTAGTCAGACTACATTTTATGGTTTTGTGCATCTTTTCTTTACTATTCTACCTGAATCTACTTCGTGGTGTATTTCTAGCCTTTAACATTAATATTATTACGATATTTATTTATGCTTGGAAGTACTGTGGAATATCAAAACCTTTTTTCTTAAGAAAATATCGATACTTAGATCTTCCAAATCATAAATGTCTAGTGGCATAAATTGCCTGTTATCATAAATATTTTTGGCTAATTGTCATCAGTCAGAGTTCGATGTATTTTTTTGCAAATTTAATCAGTTGTACCTAAGCACTATATTTCAAAATGTAAGTTAACGCTTTTATAATAAAAATGAAGTGTTTATGAGCAAATAGTAACTCAGTTTACGCGAGGAAAATCCCGGCCACATCAGCTAGCAATGAAATAACATTGTATGGTTTGTAGGAGCATTTATGTCGCCGTGACCGTTTGCACTACAACGTTCGCTGTTAGCAGCACCTGCGGTGTTCTACGTACAGATACATAGCCGAGCGAGCCTCAGTTTACGAGTATGCCCCCATAACAATAACAGCACTGTTTCAACGTACTAGCGACCTATGCTTTCAATAAACCTAATAACACAATTTACACCTATTACGTAGTGTTTAGATATATTTTAACAAATTCAGTAGTTGTAATAATATAATCTTTGTCTTCTACAGCTATCGAAAACGCTCAGTATGTTATTTTGAAAACATTTAAAAGATTACACTGGGCTCAATTCCATAACTATCTTCTCGAGATCACGGCTGTTGTAACGCTGCAGAAACATCGAGGTAATTGAATAATAATTGAGATTGAGATTGATGAGAAAAACTATATAACTTACCTACTTATTTCATAATTTCATCTTTTACAGCCTCGTTTCTCTACTGAGTATATTCCTATCTCTTACTTTGTCAGTTTGCTGGAGGATGCCCGACGCTTGTTTATCACCATTCCAGACGTGGTAGCAATATATGTATCATGCATATCAGTGCCACACTCTACGAAATAAATCCGATAAGCTAGAAATTTTGCGGTGATGTTCAAGACATTATTGATATACCTAGTACATTTTATAAAAGTGAAGAGAAAGTACATATAAAATAAAGAAATACGTATGTATAAACATAAGTACGTGTACTTGCCAACCTGCCCGTAAGTTATAAGATAAGCTTTCAGAAACGTCATTTATAGAAAACTTTTAAGGGAAGCTTAAGCTGCCGTATTTTAGAAATTCATGGAGCACCAGATGGTGTAGGTTTCCTATTTTACTAGGTAAGTATGAATGCTTCAAAGGTATCGCTTGCGTAGTTAGTGAAAGTTAAGCTGCAAGATGACACTAAACACTTCTGTTTAGAATAGTCCCACTATTAACATAAGTAACTTTGTTATTTAATAACCAGATTATCCAAATAAGCTTCGTTATTCGTAACAAACAAATCTTCCCATACAAATCAACACAACACCTTTCTCTCTTATTGAATATCAAATGAGAAGAACAAAAATATGGCGAATCGACTGAATTTTTCCGATACATTGAGCCGGCAGAAACGGCACAAGTACGCCAGGAGGGAAAATTTATTCAATAACACCGAAGACAGGATTAACTGGGCTTGATAACGCTCTGCTTGAACCAAATTCATCTGGTGAGTTTGTCTTTTTTCTTGCAATTTCGTAAGCCACCGATCCATCGTCGATTGACTTTAAGTCTTCCTTCGGTTTTGCAAATATTTCTTTGCCATACTGAGTGAATTTAATCGTTATTTCAAGTTAGATCTACTTTTAAAGAACCTTTTTTGCGAAGAAGAGAGATTCTCTTTTGTTATCTATCAGTTCAATTGATAAGTAAATAGTAAACAAATGTAGTACTCTTAGGTTACGATGTAACCTTAACCTGAAAGTTGTACGTTAAGGTTCAATTCTTGGAAAACACTGTTACTAAACCAAAGGGAAATATCCCTTACAAAACAGAATATACCTAATCTCAAAAACAAACAGGGTAGTAGATTACAACAAGTTTTTTAACACTGTGCCCTGCAGACTACGTCGTAATAATGTTACGATTTTTGCTGCTTATTATCAGTTTAATATTGATAAAAATCTGGTTTCTCAACATTTTGTAAATCAAAGCAGATAAGAAATCTATACTCAAAGATAGTAGAAAGATACTTCTCTATACTAATATTATAAAGCTGAAGAGTTTGTTTGAACGCGAATCTCGGTTACTAATTAATGGTCCGAATTGAAAGTGGTGGTGAGATTTTTTCTAGTGCATAGTCCAATTATCGACGAAAGCTATAATAATATTAACGCTACAATCAATAGAAGCGGAACATGAATGAAAACAGGAAAAAAATATTCCTTTATGAGCGCATTCGTACCGTGTGTTGACGTGACAGCATGTTTAAGATTGCGTCCTCAAATGTAAAACATTGCTAATCAAATTTGTTTCTGAATTTAAGTTGGTACGACCAATTTTGACAGATGGCGTAGCAGGTAGCTGAAGAGGTTTTTGTTTGAACGTGATACTCTCAGGAACTATACTCAATACTCAATACTCAATCATTTATTGCTTCATTATGTTACAGTAATAAATAAGTACATTTAAAACAAAATTAGTACAAAATTAGTCGCAACACAACGTACCCCAACCGGGCATTGCAATTTAAGTGTCATTTTGGAGCAAAGCGTTTCATTTCACAGTCAAATAGGTACTTGGTTTTCTTTCTCGAAGGTTCTTAGGTCATCGGTTAAAAACTCGGATAGGATATAATAGGCTTTTGACAATAACATATCTCTCAATGTCCTGACAAACCTACGCTCGTCTTCAGTTTCCTTAAGTTTATTGGGAAGTTTATTATAAATTTTTGTAGCCATCGCATGCGGACCGGTACTATGTAAAGTTAGTTTAGATGTTGGTACGTTTAAGTTGTATTTGTATAATGTCCTAATCGGGTAGCGCCAGTTGTCTGATACTTTGCTAAATAAATTTGGATATTTTTTTTTAACAAATTTAAACTACTGATCCGATTTCGAAAATTCTTTCACCGTTGGATATTTACGGGTTCCCTGAGTGCTATATACTATATTACACGGGCGAAGCCGGGGCGAACATCTAGTAAGATATATTCAGTTTTACCCTAAAACATGATCAAAATTCATAATATCATTCCGATAATCAGGATAATTTTAATACTCATTTCATCACGTAAATGTCATGAAATATTTAAGTGTACATACACATTCTTGAAACCCTTGTCAAAGAGACGTCTCCAAATGTTTGTGGTCGAACACAAATGAATTAGCAAGGGAAGTTTGTTGCATTCGACGTACTCGCCAAGTTGCGGGGTTGTTTGCTCTTTAAATTACGCAGGGCTGTAGTCGGTAAACCACTATGTGCTTACCCACTGTTGGTCCTGTTAGATTGCGTTCAGTCTAAGTTTCAATCTTATTTAGATTTCCAAGACGTTGTTGCGGACATTACCCAGGTAAGTTTGTTTTATCTTATTTTCTTCTTGCTGGTGTTTTGTTCTGAAATAAGAACATTATCAGAAATAACGTGCAGTCGTCTTTTGTTTCAATTTAGTATTATTTAGGCAACAAATTAATTTCTAAAGACAAAATAATTAAAAAGGTTAAACCCACAACCCCGTTTATGTTTCTATGGCTGGGGCTCAAAAGTCATCTCACGAGAAACCATGGAGTAAAGGCCATAACCCTTCACACTAGCCAAATGTGAGTTGACGAAAAACGCAGGTCTTTCTTGAAACAGGCTGGTTTTCTCATGGCGTTTTCTTTGACCGTTAAAACTAGCGGTCACGACTCGCGTCAGACTCGTAGGTACTCGTACATCTGCACTTCGAAAAATGCTTGCAGGTATAGACGGGATTCAAACGAACGATCGCACTATGATGCATTCGAAAGTTCTAGATACTCTGAAATTACGGTTTTTAGTTAAATGAATTGCAATGGTTATGTTCACTCGATTTTATATCGATTTGCATGTTCATTTGTATGCTAAACGATCATACTTAACACACATACACACAATTAAGAATAGGAAACTTAACTGAAACTAGACTAGTTAGGTTTTGTTATTACTATGTCCTTCATTTTCACTTTAAAAGAGGGATGAATAGTAAAGTCATAAAGAAATTATCTAGGCAATTGACCCCTGAAGCACTGGCTAAAACAACCAACTTTTACATCGTTTAAAAATATCGTTTGAAACAAAACGCACGGAACTATTTTAGAGTTGGAGACATCGCAAAACTGTGGTCAAATTGGTGAGAACGACACGTTATCCTTTTATAACTTTTTTTGTACCTATTGTAAGTAATTGATATGGAATGTTGTAAATTCGGAATGAAATACATTGATTGATTGATTGATTTAACATGTTTTTCCCGTTTTTTTTTGCTAATTCCACTCTCACACAAAGTACTAAAATATGATTTGAGTGCTATAAGTAGGAGAAGATATTTTATAATTAAAAAATATAACAATTATTGTGAATATGTGATTATTTCAATGAGTTTGTTAGCCAGTCACATCAACACAGCAGATTTTGGGTTTTAAGTCTACGCTGCTGTGTTCAAAAGATAATTTCCATTACCATTACAGATTTTATACCGGACCTTTATTAACTTTGAGATTAACATAAGTACCTATATCAAAAAAAGAGGAGGTTATTATGTTTGACTAAAATAGTGTTGTTAGATTTCATTGTCGATTTCACCTGGGAGTAGGTTAACCTACCTATCTCTTATCAAGTGTTTTACCGTCAAGTAATATTTTCATAGAAGTTTTAAGCGACGATATAAAATATATTTTTATCTCCGGGTGACGATCGCATTGCAATGTTTGTCAGACATTTGGACAGACAGACAGACAGACAGAAACACTTTATTGTGCACATCAGAAAAATAACATACAATTACACAATACGAACAATGGCTTATTCCTAGTGCCATAAATGGCGGCCTCATCGCTAATAACGATCTCTTCCAAGCAACCATTAACAGCAATAAAAAATAATAAAAATAGACTTAATAATATTTTACATACATATAATTTTGATATTACACAACAAATAAAAACAACAATAATTCACATAAACATATACAAATACGCATTCGCAATGATAGTGACCGTACAGGAACAAATGAGAAAAAGACTGAAGAAAACAAAGATAAATCAACATACCAATTCAGAGAGAAAGTGTTTCCTAATCTAAGCCTTGAAGGAGTTTAAGCTCTTTTAATGTTCTAACTATTGTATGAGCAATATTCAAATAATTTTAACGACATTCATTGACGTGAGATCATTAATAAAGTTTCACGTCACTTTGAAATTCAGTTGTCTAGTTTGTTTAGAATAATCAATTTAAATGATGAAATCGACTAAGCCATTTGATTTACAGACGTCAGATATTAGTGAAAACGTAGAAAATAATCATAATAAAAGGACTTACCCAAAGACTAATCCTTCGTTTCTCTAAGAATTACAAAATTCCAAGATTTTCGTAGAAAATATTTAATAAATAATTATTTTTCAGTTTATAAAGAAACTAGCTAATCATATTGTCAAATTCACCACACCCACGAATAAAACAAAATGACATGTTACAAAAGAACTACAACTGAAACTCAGAATTGCAAGCTTCAATGCATATACAATTCAATACAATCGTTCATCGCGCCCGATCCGTTAAATAAACAATGGTGAAGCACCCTGTACAGTGTACACATACCTACATCACGGTATATGCTGTATGTCTGTACCGGTACTCGTCCACGAGGCTACACAGAAATTACGCAAAAAAACTGTACACTCCGCGAGGCATAAGCTGAGCTTTGCATTTGTGTGAGTGTACATGGATAGTGTAGGTGTGACAACCGGCCTTAGGCGCGGCGCCATTCTGTCTCGCCACGCTCCTGCCTGATTGGTGATCACTCACACTAATGTAAAGCTCAGCTTATACCTCGCGGAGTGTACTACCTAAAACACGGTATCTCAAAAGTGTAAAGAGTTTACATATACTACGTATAGAGTTGGCACAAACGCTTTACACCGAAAGCACGGGCAGCATCTGTTTGCCTTGTCGCTCTTGTGGAAGTGTCATACTTTCGTCGCGGCACATCACTCTGTTGCCATAGAAAGTATGCACGTCATCTGCTTACGATTGACATAAAGAAACCGTGCGGAAACGTTAACTCTATACATAGTATATGTAAACTCTTTGCAAAAGTGATATACTTCCGGCCGTTTTACGAACTTTGACTATCAGTTATACTCCAAAATCTGACGTAAGCACAACTTAATATGTTGTCAACGTATAATTAATTTCAAATGAACTTATCAGTTGACGTCACAAATTTAAAAAGTTTACTATAACACAACAAAGGGTATTCAATAATTAAATTTTCACCGGAAATACAAAAACCCGACACATTTTTGTTGATATTTCAAAGACACCTACACCGATTTCGATAAAATTTAGAACAAGTGCCTTCTGCGATTATAACCTACCAAACAAAAATATGCCTTTTTTTAATTTATATGGAACCGAATCTTTTTATACAGAAACGTAAAACTACAAAAATAACATTAATTAGTAAAAATTAATAATAAAAAAAAACTGTTCATTATTCAATGTAATAAAAATTGCATTTAAGAAAAATTGTTGATTAATTTAATTCAATTCTTAAGTTATGATTATATTTATCCGTTGTGTCTTTCAATTCGCCACTCCCTTTCCGTGTAATTCTGTATACAAAGTAAAGGAATAAAGTACCGGGCGTTGATGGCGCCGAAAGCATAAAATGCAGATCGCCGCTCCACTGAACGATAGTTGTTGCACTGAACAGAATTTTATTGGCCTTCTATTTTTCCAGAATAGAACGCAGTGTCGGCGTCGCGTCGGCTGCTCTGTTTGCTTCTTCCTTTTCTAATACGTTAGAACAATATTTTGATTCTCAAACGATGCTCTCATACACGCCTCAGGGGATCAGCACATTCTACGATTTGAATTTTCATTTCACCGAGCGAGCTCTCAGTAAAGCAAATATCGAATATGAATGAGAAAATGGATACAGCCACTACAATTCAAATTCAAATTCGTATTCGAGTAATAAATCGGTATTTAAAAAGCCCATTTATAGCACTTCAACTTCGCTCGCAAAGAAACAAAGAGCCCTGACCTGTACAAGTTTGAAAGTATTTCCATAATAATATGGTGGTGCCACAAGTTGGAGTAGGGGCCACGTTGGTTGCAATTATATTTCAATATTCATCTTATCCAGCCTTTCAGTGCCTAGCTAGCCTCTGTGAAGTTTGTAATTACAGAAAATACTTCGAAAACTTTAGAAGCTCCTAGTTAAATTGCGACAGCTTAAAGCATTTTTCACACTAAACAGAATGAAAAATACATACCTAACGCACTTCTGCTACATTAATTATTATGTTTTGGTACTTAGTACGCAGTGTGAACGAGCCATATTACAATCGTAAGATCGTAAATTCTATTCCCGCCTGCACCTCTTGAGTATTTTTCCTAGTCCTAATGTACCTATTATTATGATTATCTACTAGTTTGTCAACCACACTGATTCAAACGGTGAAGGCATTTATTATCAAGAAACCGTAAACATACTCCTAGAAATGCAGGGTTAGAATCTTTTGAAGACATTTGTAATCCTAACCCGCATTGCTTTTCGTGGTGAATTTGTGAGAGAAGCCCACGAGTCCCAGCTGTGGGATTTGGAAGCGTATGTTATCATACGCAGCTCGTTTATGCTTTTAGAAACTAACAGTAAAGTTCTGGAAAGTACTATAAAATGTCATACCTTAGTAAACCATAATCCATAATTAAATAAGCATTATATGAATGTATTTAAACTTCATCAGGACCCTTTCTAAACGTACTGTTCCCAATCTTAATTACCTTCTCTTATAACGTCAAAGATCGTAAGCAAATGACTTTTTATATACCTTTCAGTGGCCCTTGGACTGACCAGTGGTGTGGGGCCTAATAGAAAAATAACATAAAAGACCTTCATTACGCTTTCATCTACCATTTCATTCGAAAAGGGTACTGAAGGTACGTTACGGAGCGATTCGTGTCACAGAAATGAAAGTGAAACAATTTTTGTTCCTTCATACGCGGTCCCACATTTGTTTTGTGAGGGGCGGCGAGGCCTCTCTCTATTTGGCTAATGGATGTATGTACTCTTATCAACGAGATTGGTTTCCTAACACAAACGAGCACGTCCTCTAGTTAAAAACACCCTCTGTATAGCCAAACAACCCGTAAATTGAAACGAGTGTTTTAAGTAAAATATTCGTAGCATCGGGCAGGTGCTTTTATACTAAAGTACCCATTTCAACAGTATGGTAAAAAGGAATTTATGAATACAGTTCGGGGAATACATGTATCTAACGTTGGCATAAACACACGCAGCTATAAACACTAGCAACAAAAAATATCTAGATAGTGTCTAGATACTCGTATTTTCAAGTATACAATGCTACTTGATATAGTATTCTAGAATTCACTTTGCGACATAAATGACACTCCCAAGCTGCACAAACTAATTAATATGCCAGAATAAATAAAGAATTTAATATCCGCACAAACGGTACTCAACCAACAACATTTATCATTTGTTACCAGAGTAGGTAAATACGATATTTCCATACGAGTTATGACACTTATTACTTTCGTACTTTATGAATCGATAAACGTGTACACTGTACAGTCGCAAGATGTAAGGTACTTAGATAGGGGGTAATATGGGAGTTTCGATTTGTAGAATCACGTTTGTTAGTCTGTGAGGTGCGGACAGGGAGGGGAAGGGGCGCGAACGAGTGAACGTGACGAATTCAGCTGAAAACGCACGTAGACAATTAACCCTGGGCTGACGTCTGCAGTGATACATGGACCGGACCCCAAGGAGCGGTGGAAATAAAGCGGACCCGAATAAACACCGCTTACATATACTACACCTCCCTCGCCTTTTTCTCCACTTAGAAATACCGCTTCTTTGAATAATTTCAATAAAACCGTGCAGTAAAGCCTCTTCCAAGTTAGGGCATGAAATTAAAAAAATAACTCGGTGGAAGGAGCACGTGTCGCGGCCAAAAAATTAAAAGAATTTGGAAAATTTAGGAACATAAATCTTCACGGCGTCTAATTACAAGGATCCAGCTCTCGGGTCTTTTCTTGTAGACTTATGGCGGCCATGCGTCATAAATGTTTTTATGAAAAAATAGCGGCGCATCCCCGAGGCCCGCTGCAAGAATTATTATCGTAACCAACTACCCACAAATTTGGTAATATGGGACAGATTTTATCTCTAGGATCGTAAACAACCTTTGAAATATATTATACGAAACCCACTGTATATTGACGTCTACTTTGCTTTGACTCGTAATTTTGCACCTTGATAAAATAATATATTAAAACCAGAGCGTCGTTGTGTAAATTTGACTTTCTTTGTGACGATATCTAGCTTCTCATATACGTTTCTGTGGGATATTATCAAAAGAGTGCAGTGGTAAAGTACGTCACATACAGAGTTATATTAGCTTTGGTACGGAGTTGCGCAACGAAGCGGCTCACTTCCGCATAGACTGTGTGTTCAACTGAAGGGCTCTTGTGCTCGAAGAGAAATAAACTGAACAAACACTGCCCGTCAACTCTGCGCTGAAAAATTAAATCAAGTGGAAAATTTTCAAATAGAACTTTGAATAGTAAAGGAATTAATAAAACTCAATTTGTAAAAATTGATAAATGTTAAACACATGTTTATATATAAATTTCTTCTAAGCGAGTGTTTGTAGTTAAGGTATTATTAACGGATGTCCCGATTTTGATGAAATTGTTGTGTACGTTCAAGTACATGTGAGAAAGGACAAAGATTAACTTTTTTTGTAATTAAAAAGTCTGTGCGTTAGTTATAAGTTGGATAGTTATATCTAAGATCAATTAAGACCGTACCCCGAGCAAATGAATTTCGGTATTTTCTTACCTCTTCGTTCACCTCAAGAAAGATCAAGAGAGAAACAGTAGGATTTGTCGCTGCTTTACGCTCAAATTTTAGAATAAAGTCTTCATAAAATGAGATTTTGGTCTTATGAAAATAAAAATCTACCAAAATGTTCGTAATGAAATTGCCTACCCTTGTTGGTCTAAGTACAAAATACAAATAATGGCGGTTTTTCGAGTAAATGCATGATAATTGACATTTATTTTGGCCAATGAGTAGAGAGCTCTGAAAACTGGACAAATACACGTTTTGCTAGGGAACACACCTTAAGTTAACCACTTCTTTGGACTGGCAAAACATCGTGTTGAGGATGTTTTGCCACTCTTGATGTAACTGTATCCTATTAAACGACCCGTATGATTATTGACGCTATTTCTTCAGAAAATAGTGGAAAAAGCACTAGTAGGTAAGCTGGTTTTAATTATACATTCGTAAAATATAGGTACATCCGAAGATTGTCTTAAATCGTTTTAATTAGATCTTGTCTAACTGACTAACTGACAGCACAGTAACATATATAACAGTAACTGACACAAATAATGGGTATTATAAAATTTTTGTTTGAACTGATGAGTATTGAATAAAAACTGATAAAATAGCTAAAATTGTTTCTGCCTGTAGTTTTGTGTCCTGTTTAACATATTTCGAAAATATTGAGACTATTATTCGAGAGTACGAAACTTAATCGTGACCTAAATGATCTTAATTATCTCCTAACATTTGGACCGTGTAAAGTCAAGTTACAACGACTGTGATCCTATAAAAACAAAAATTATAAATTCTAATCGTAAAATATTATCCTACTAACAGTATCTATAAATGCGAAAGGTTCGAGGTTTAGATGCGTGGGCGTAGTTGTTCAATTACCTCGGAACGCCTGGACGGACTGGATGTGATTGATGGCAAGCAAGACGTTTGCCCATAACAGCACAGTGTGATGCAGCTATTGGAACATGGATAGTCCAAATCATTGCCCTGCGGTCGTCAACCAGATACATATTATGATGATTTCTCTCAATGCCTGTAATTTTCTGGAAACATTCGAACTTAATGTAGACAGCCCACCAAAGCCTGGAGATTCTATGCAGTCCTGTTACTACCGTTACTATGACCGCCACCTTGGTCAAGACTCAAGTGCATGCAGCGACCGCTGTAGCCGCGGTAGGTTCTAGCACCGGTTGCTAGCCTCAGGCCAGAATTTGTCCTTGCGAAGGTTATGTCAATGCGTTTCTATGTTTTTAGACGCTTACTCAAGCAGGAAAGAGCGAGATCGACATTCTACGATTCGGCACAGGGGACTAGTAAATGTGGCTTCATTTCAAATACTGAGTAAGAAATATACTATACTAAAATCGTAACTATCTACGTATACTATTATCGTAGACTAGCTCCGTTATTTTCAAGGTCTTTGGCACAAGTTATAGTAACTTGGAATAAACAATAAAACAAAAGTAATAAAATATGTTTGCTTGTCTAAATCCTGGAAGAATTTAATAACATTTAGCATGAAATTCGTACTTACAAAAGTTGGGAACATTATCTAGAAGTATGTACAAAAGTTAAGCAATTTATTGTTTGCAAGTTGATAAATTATCATTAAGTGAGTAGATGGATTGTAATTTGAAATCCATGAAGAACGGTTACTTTACAAGATAATTTTAACGTAATGGACAGTAATATTTGCTATAATTTTAGTCATAAATAAAAATAGGAAAATATTTATTCCTATTTATGACTTTTTAGTCATTACAGTATAATTAATTTCCCGATTAGGACACGGATTTAACAAAAAATAGTAGGTACGTAGGATATAGTGTTTGAATAGGTGTCCACTAATAACTATAATAATATAAGTACTGAGTTTCTAAGTTTTCTTTAAGTAAGATATGTTATGCTCTACGTAAGCGTATATATTCTTATATTATGCAAGTAGTAAGTTTAGGTTTGTTAGGTTCTAAGCCTTCAGTGCCAGCTCAACATTCGGTAGCCAGTAAAAGCTATTTGATACCGTTAAAAAAAGTTACTGCAAAACTATTTTTCGAACGTCCACTGAAAGCTAACGAGGGATAAGCCACGATCATATTCTGGTAAAAAAGTTAAGATGAACTATTCTGTCAGCATTTATAGCTACAGATAATTGTGGTAGCCTAGTAGCTCGTATGTCCTCATTACAATTGTGAAATCGTAGGTTCAAACCCCGCCTACAGCTTTGAGTGTTTTTTCATGTAAGTATATAATTTTAACTATAATTTGTTCGGACTTGACCACCGGGTATCACCTAACGTTAAGCGCCGATGTAGCGTATTAGTAAACTGGAGTAGGAAAGTCGCGAGTTTATTTCGAAATTACGTTTTTCGTAGAAAGAGAGTAGACGTTCTGGAGTTCTATCAGGAAAAATATTAAATGCGAATGTTGAAATGTTTGTTGCTCAATCGTATATATATAATAAATGGATCGGATAGAAATTTGGAATACAGTTATATTGATTATTAGTACAGTACGGTGTTGTAGGTATACATTTAGAAATTCAATAATACATTTTAAGAACCTAAATTTATAATATTATAGTCACGTCAAATCAAACTATTAAACACAGATTTCCATTTTCCTAGAATACATATAAATTTCCTGTACTTAACCGCGGAAAGTTTAATTATCTTATTTCAAATTCCCGCAATTCAGTACAACCGTTCAAATTACATTGGAAGACGTAACAGTTAGCTGTTACTATTGGATACTTCGGAAACAAAAAGGTAAAGTAAAAGACTATTTCTTTAAGATTTATCTGTGATTCTGAGAGCCAGCTCGAAATGTTCACTTTATGCTAGAACCACATCTGAAATAGAAGACTCTCGTGGAACGATGCAGTGACGGCGTGGCAGTGGCATAAAACGACGCAACGCTTTGAAGCCCCTCTTTTGTGAACGTAACACACCAAAGAATTGTCGACTTTACCGTAGAAAAGTTTAACTCCCGAAGTGAGAAACTTTGAGATATGGAATGTAAATATGTGTAACAACTACGTTAGTTTTCATACTAAAATATAGTAGTGTAGTTGCCTTATAATGTACTAGATGTACCCCAAGGTGTAATCCGCGACTTATCTGCATTGGTAGGTATTTCATCCCCTTGAGAGCAAAATTTTAACAAGCTTTGTAGGGATTTATTTATTAACATATACCTAATAAAAATCCTAAACAAAAATTTCAAGCATCTAGTTTTAAAAATGTCGAAATTTTCTTACAAACCTTCGTCCATTTCAACCCTTGCCACCTTAATTCTCATTAAAAAGTAGTCTAATTTTATTCTCCGACTATTTCTGTACCAAATTTCATTCAAGTCGATTCAGCTTAGCATAAGCGTGAAAGCGTAACTGACAGACGATAGACATAGCTATGTGCTTTTGCAATCATAATATTAGTATGGATTTATTATGTCTTTAATTATAGGTGAAGATATAGTCGCTTGCGAATAAGCAACACTGTTGTCTATAACAGTACCACGCAGCAATTTAAACTTGAAACATTTTCTATACAAAATAATATTAAATAACATTAACTTATAAAAACCCGACTGCAAAAAATCAACAGATAAAAAACATAACACATTATAAAATATTATCTAAGAACTTGAGTGATTGAGGCGAATCTAACGATGTATTAAAAGTCAAAATCCATCCATCCGTTTAGAATAAACATAGGAATAAAGAAATTTACAAACATTCAAGATACGCGCGAAAAATATAACCCTCTTCTCAGTCGGGTAAAAAGTAAAAACTGTAGCCATAAATATTTTTAGGAACTGTTACTAGCGTCACGTTCTAAAAATAAGGGAATTCAAGAGGGATAATGAATAAGGTTCATTCCAAAGCTGATATGAATCGTACGATACAGTTTAACCGCCACAGAATGAATATGTTAGTTGACACACTTAGGTTTCCAAACTTTTCCCATGATTTGTCATTAATACTTAATTTAAAAGCCAACATTCCATTTATTATTAAAGTATCGACAAAAATAGTAACCCTACGCGTTAATAAAGTAGGTAAAGGACTTTACATTTTTAGTTAAAACATCGCTCATACTCATTAAATTAGGTTTTTGTTACTAAATATTGTACCAGCGCTAATATAATTTCTTTAAATATTTTAATCTAATTATGTTTGTAAGATAGAGCACGAAAATCGAATCAGGCTTGGAATTCAAAGTTATTAAAACTCTATGGAGCATAGATAGAAATGAATGCATTAAGTGATAGTGGTTACTATCTAAGTCTTGAAACAGATTCAGTTTGGAAACTTAATTAGTACTTTTTAGGGTTCCGTAGCCAAATGGCAAAATACGGGACCCTTATAGATTCGTCATGTCTGTCTGTCTGCCTGTCCGTCCATATGTCACAGCCACTTTTCTCCGAAACTATAAAAGCCTATACTATTGAAACTTGATAGGTAGATGTAATCTGTGAACCGCATTAAGTTTTGATATTAAAAATAGAAAAATACAAAAACTTTTAGGGGTGTCCTATACATAGAACTGAAACTCTAAATTTTTTTTTGATCAATTCCATACGTGTGGTGGAGGTTTCTAACAAATGTTTTTTCTAAACTGTATAGTTAGCGCGAGGGACTCCTCCAAAGTGGTAAAAAGTGTGTCCACTCCCCCTCCCCGTAACTTCTAAAATAAGAGAATGACAAAAATAAAAAAGTGTATAATGCACGTTACCATGTAAACTATCAACGAAAATTAATTTGAATGATATCTAGTAAGCAGTTTTATTTTAATACGTCATAAATTGGCTATTGTTAAAACACTGATTAAAGTAACAACGAAGTACATGAACTTTTGTATTATGTTACTTGCTGCTACGGAAGCCATCATGGGCGAGCCCGACTCGCACATGACCACTTCTATTCTTTTAAAAGGGCAGAGCCTTTATTAACAAAACTTAAATATAATGAGAACTACACAACGCCACCTACATACCTAACTACTTACACTAAGCCCACCTGAATTATCCATAGACCAATGAAGGTCTACAGTTATTCAAGATGTTCAAGCCCACTACCGATCGGAAGCGTACCCAGCATTCTGGCGGCATTACCACGCTGAATGGCAATGGTTATGCGTTGGGCCAAAGTACTTACCTACATTACGCGTACGTAATGTAAATTAAACACTATACGTATATAGTGTTTAGACCTTTCTGTTTGTGAAATTTTCTAAAACGTTTGTTTTTAATACCTACTCACATCGATATAATTAAAGAAACGAAGATGAGGTATGCTATAATCTAAAATAACGTGGCGAAAATTTGTTTGAAAAATTTGAAAATTGAATTGTCAGCGAACGTACACAATTGTCAGCGAACGTACACAACTCCTTGTTGCGACTGAGACTAAACCAGGAGACGTCACCTGATTTTGCATCGCCATAGTAGAAGCGTATTTGCCGCTTCTCCCGTTTTTAAGAGTTTGATGCCTACTCATCATCATCGCCCGAGGCCACATATTCATGTACGCTCCTCAAAAATGTCACAAAATATGAATTACAGCGACTGTTTTATGTAATTGTTAATGAGTGTTAAAATTTAACATATGAAGTATGTATGTTCCTGGTGTAGGCTTCAATATTGGCGCCATTGCAAAACCTCAAGCATGGCGAGATCGCAGACAAAGCCCTATATATGATATTGCTGAATAAAATACCTTTTACTCTTACCGATTTGGGATCCAGTGCTAGCAGTTGTCATTTCTTCCGCTAAAATTGTCAGTTTACTGGTCTTATAGTACACGCTGGACTTAGTTTGGGGCTAGATGGTGTTGTTTGAGAAGTCCCGACCAATATTTATTGTTATTACTATCAGCGTTCCGTAGTTTTACCCGCGTTGTTCCCCATTCCCCTTAATTTTCCTGCTATAAAAAGTAGCTAATGCGTTCATTCAGATTATCCATACCTATTTCTGATCTGCGTTCCAATTTGTAACCCGATACGTTCGGACGTTCCACCACGATTAAGCAACAAACATCCAAATATTCGCATTTATAAAACTAGTAGGTAGCATTTATTTATTTAAAAACAAATATTCGACCAATAAAGAAGAAACGATAACAAGTTAAACTGTTCTATGTTACAAACGTATTTACACATAATATCAAAGCTGTTTTAAACCAAAGTGGTAGCAAATAAACTATTTACATTTATTCCGAAACATAATCCTCTTGATCCATTCACATTTGATGGGGCATTCCGTATTATGTGGGTAGCCAATCACACGACATGATTGGCCATATTCACGTGCCCGGACCGACCTTTGGACGGAGAAATGTGCTATGCCGTCACAAGAAATAAGTCCATAAATGTTTTCCCAAACACAAAAGCCGTTTGCTGAGCTGTCGCCACCCTCGTATGGGGAAAACTTTTGTAGCTATAAACGATCACGATGAACCGAACCAGTAATACTCATATAATGCTAAGGAAAAAATAAATATTGGATTAAAACATATCACAAACTGGAAGTAAATTTATTTCTGATAACTTTTATTTAATTCATCAAATTCTAACTAATGAATAAGTATAGCTCTTTGATTTAGAAAAACAAAATGTTAAGACTGGCCCAGGGGCAGTTAATGTCTCACAAAATTTCAATACAATTCTAGAAAAAAAACAACAACTAGAACAATTGAAATAACCTACTTGTCTGGCTTCGCATAGGATTTGTTAGTTAGTCATTGGTAATCTGGTAGAATTAAATTATATACTTGATATTTATTAGTTATGATTGCAAACTTCCTTACCAAAATGGTGAAAGTGTTAAAATCATCGCTATATGTATTTAAATAAGCTAACTTGGATCATTGTTAAATTATGTCACAAACTACAACAATATCTATAGCTATCACGGATTACACTTGTATTTCAAATATTACCATCAAAGCAGTCTCAATCGCACAATCTATAATAATTCTCGAATAGAGCAAAGGTCAGCAGACATTCAATATGAAGAGAATAAATTCCTCTCTCGAGAAAACGGACAAATAAGAAACCCGAAAGCGGTTGGAGGTTCAGTTACAATAACTATTGTCACATTCAATCAAAGCATTCAAACGGTGCGCGCCCTCGGCGAAATAAAACGCGGGAATGTTGTACGTACTCGTAACAATCCCGGGATCCATACAGTAAAAACAGTGGGATCTCATCCAATTTTGCATTCAATCTACGACCACGAGAATTGCTTCCTCCGAGATGACCCGCCACTTCCACTCGCCGTAAAGCGATGACCTAATCCGGTTTATTTGATTTGGGTTCCTGACTTCAGCTTTCTTTATCAATTTGTAAGAATAATGTCAGATGTGAAAGCTCAGGGACACTTTCTAATAATTTCACGTTCAGACAATTGGGCGTTCGATAGGACATCAGAGGTGTCAGTTAAATTTATCGCCGTGAAATTGATAAAACATTTTACCTTTACCGCCTCTTTGATTACTTGCCTTAAATAATTTTATTTCGTGGTATCTTGAGGATAATTTTATTGATAAATGTTAATTAACAAAGACCTTTCGCTAACTACAGTTTCTTGTTGTTATACATGTTTTATTTTATTTATGCTCAAATTTATTGTGTATGTTCATTGTTCACCTTGAAACATACACGATATAAACAAACACGAACAATAAAAAGTGGACCCGATGTTTTTACAAAAATCAATAACGTTTTGTGTATTCAAATTCCGACCTAAGAAGTAGTACTTAATTCAGTGTAAATTTAATTCAGCAAGTGATATTTGCTCGTTCGCGTAGATTTAAAAAGGACTAGGTATGTACACCTTAAGGAACTTTATAAAAAAGTAGCCTAAGACGTCAAACATCCAGATATCCAGACATTCAGACATCCAGAAATTTTAACATCCAAACTGTCACGTGCCCAACATTAATAAGATGCAAAAGTGGCGTATTTATATGTTACTAGCAGCGCTTTCCGGTTTTATCCGCATAGTTCCCAGTTCCGTTATTTTCCCTTTCAAATATGTGTTTTTCCAGAAATATATCTGTAATCCAAATTTCAGGTCGATCCATTCATACGTTACGACGTGATTAAGCAACAAACATCCAAGCATTGATATTCACTTATAATATTAGTAGGATAGGATCATGTGTTATGTTTATCTATAGAGAGAAACTATTTTTCTACAAACCACAGGTATTTTAAAAACATTACATATGCACAAAAGTTGATATACCTACTCCTTGAAAGTACAGTCTATTTATGCAAAGACAAAAATAAAAACAAAGAAATTTACTAAAACATTTAAATTGAAATAATTCCAATTATGCACACCAAAATTATTTTCATATTCGTCCAAGTATCAAAGCATTTATTAATCTAATTAAGATTTTGAATATGAATACCTCTTAGTCGACATACCGTTGAAACGCTACGTTGTGTGCCTGACACAAGCAGCTTTGATTCGACTAATTTAGCGTCTCTCTAAATTAACTTCAGAGCTGCAGCAAAGAGCAACACAGAACAAAGAAACTGCAGTTTGGGAATCTTAATTAGCACGTTGAAACTGTCCACAAGACGAGTCCCAAAACTATAAAGACATCGTGCTATCTGACAGCTTGTTCTTGTTTGTGTTGGAGCGAGAACGATGACCGATTCATTGTAAAGTATTTGTAAATAAAGAAGTTGTCAAGAGCCGCCCGGTGCGGCGGGACTAAACAAGGCCTGTTGTGGGTCATGTGATTAATTCCAGCAAACACTTTCCGTCCACAAATGGCTTGTCAGAAAGTTTATTGCAGTAAAAAGCTCGAGTTTGTACCGAGAGAATGACGCGGGGCTTTACACTAATGGCCCTTGAAGTTTTACCCATTAAAACCAAGTTTTTTCCTGCTTAAATTGGGTAAGTAACAACTTTATATGCGAGGGGGACCTCTTGTGATGTTCATATACTTACTTTTAATACGGTTGCCCCATGAATTTTGTAGCCACTTGGGCTGTGGCCTTTTTGAGGCTTAATGTTAGCATTAAAGACGAGTGGGTACTTTATATGATTATCTACGTTTTATTTCCGAATTTCAATTAGTGCGATAGATTTGAAGACAAACTGTGGCTAATGAGGAAGTATTTTCAGGTCACCTTATAGACGGATCCAATTTGCATATTATCGGGGTGTGGACAGAAGGTCGCGTGACAGTCAGGTCGAATTACCATAAGAATGGGCCAACGAGGTGAACGTTTTGTTAAGATTCCTACCGACGACGTCCCGTTGTGGCTTAACTTTCCTAACAATTACAAAGAAAAAGCCCCCTTTTTGTAGTTTCTAACAAGCCAATTGGCGCGAATTTAGCATACGGTGGTAAGTGGGGTTTTCCCGGATGGTTACAATCGTTGTTTTCAAATCGAGAGTGAACCGCGTACTTAAGCAACGAGATGAACACGCCATCGAGATGGTGGTCAAGTGTAAACATACCTATAAGTTTAAAAAAATAAGTAAAACGCTTAAACACTTTGAGGTTGGATAAAGAAAGTAAACAAAAACCAAAAGCAATGTGATAACTTGGTCTCTCTTGAAGAATTTGTGTGACAGATACGATAACAAATTTAACAATAGCTATGCCCACGCCTTGGGAACGAAAATTGAATAATATTTGTTTTCATTAGCAGAAGCTATCGCTGCTAGTCTTTCATTCTCACGATGTCACCAGCCAGCCAGGTTTATTGTCGCATGCTCGGGGGCAGTTTCCTACCACCAGAAATTTAGGGTCCATAAAATTGATGAACAGTTTCTTAATAGCGTCTAGTTACTTGTGATTTTTACAGTGTCACGTCTATGTAAAATAAGGGGATGAAATGAGGTCAGCGTCGGCATTGAGATAGAAGGAATCAATTTTGTGACGGTTTTCCTTGGGTCGGCTAAAGTGTAGTCAGAACAATATTTGCTGTAGACTCGCTGTATCGAACGAGTGCTGGCATTATTGGAATTTGTGAGTTACATAATGACTTATTTTTTCTTCTTTTAACGATACTAAACCTGCAAATTTATTCTACAGAATTAAATAATGGATCTATTATTTAAGTAACATTCCGTATATCTTTATATAAACCTTTGTTCCATTCGAATAACCAAACTTATAGGAACTGTTTCTTAAAATTTAAATCAATTTCGCTGTAAGTTAACTACAATTATGGGATTTGTAGATATTCTCAAATTTGTTACTATTTTTGAAATGTTTTGAATAAAAGAGTGTTTATTCATTTTTTTGTTCCAAAATATAAAAATTAATCTGGAAACTAAACAGTGGTGAAAATCTTCAATAAATTTCAAAATTTCACTATACCTAATTTTATTTCATTAGATGAAGTAATGGGATGAAAAATTAAGATGTGCTGCTTATGATAAGAATAAAACTGGCCAAAAACATTTCATTGTCATACAGTTACTTGAAAATGAAGAGTTCAAATCACGGATATCGTGTTCAAATCATTGCCTAGTACTTACAATCCTATGTTTCCGGCACACAAAATATATCTCTTTGATGTGTAATATTTCAGGAAACATTGGGCTTTTAACTGGGAATACGTCAATCATAATCAAAACAATTGCAGTATCTGGAACATGATAATTCTATTTATGTATTTTAAATTCTGCAACAAAATAACATAAATTTCAACATTTGCTAAATTAAATGATTTTACTACGATATTACCAGAATGCTTTTACTTTTATTTTAATTGCTATTAAAACTAATGAACACTCAATGCTGAATTTACAATAAATAAACCAGCTGTTTAACATTCACAATACCTTAATATCATCTTAGTAAATTAATTACAAAAAATATGTAAAAAAAAACAACTTTACATTTTGTTGTACTATTATCATCTTCGGTACGAGTCGTTGAAGCTCGGGTGTGTTTTTAACTCCCGATCAAAAAAGTTTGACGTCGATGTCTCTCTGTCTGTTTGTGTATGTGTCTGTCTGTGGCACCGTAGAGCGCAAACGGATGGGCCGATTTCGATGCGGTTTTTTTTTTATTTGAACGTTAATATCCGTGCGGATGTTCTTAGCTATGTTTGGTTAATATCGATTCAAGATGGCCACTTCCACAAAATGGCGGACAAAATATTTCTTTACAACCTACCTCAATATGGATATCAAATGAAAAGTCTTGATTTGTAAAGTACCTTACACTATAAAAAAAATCAAATCTAAGATGGCCGCCACCACAAATTGGCGAATTACATTATTTTTTTTTCACTACTGCCTCAATATGGGTATCAAACGAAAGGGCTTGACTAGTAGAATACTTTGCACTATGACAAATTTTAAATCCAAGATGGCCGCTACCACAAAATGGGAAATACATTTCTTTTTCACAATTCCCTTAATATGGATATCAAATGAAAGGGATTGACTAGTAGAATGTTGTACACATAAGAAACCGAGGGAGTCGGGGGTTAGTCAAAATTTTTAATTTTGTTCTTGTTTGGCAGTTAAACCATAATTAAAAGATAGAAATTACTATTCAGTCTGATTGAATAAAAATCTAACAATGTCGATACTGTAAAATGCTATGCCTGAGTGGGTTTTGCCGGTGGATTTAATCTTGGTGTTTTCAAGTCAAGGGTGAATCTTTGTCTTCTAGGTACGCTCCATTGCAGACCACATCGTCGATCAACATCATGTGAGATAGCGGTCAAGTGCCAACCTATAACGAGAAAAAAGTACCTATTTACATTTTAGAAATTGATGCAAAAATTAACACTGAATTAAAACTAAAATAGGTAAGTAGATATAATGTCTACGACGTGACGATGCGGTATACAAGGTAGCATGCTTAGATATCAAGAAGAAACCGATTTAGTATCGATTTTATTTCATCTTACGTACTTAAGTATAAAAGCAGAGTCCAACCTTTTTGTTCAAGTCTTTGGAGTCGTTCAAGTTACGAACAGAGCGTTAGAAAAAAGGCAAGGTGATATTGGATCATGCCGATCTGGTGCACACTCACCGAAATGTATCCGATAAAAACCTATCAAGTCCATGCAAGAACAAATCTGTGCTTATTTTAAAATTAGCAACTGTTCAAACATTCAAACATGAATTTTCGCAATTTAACACACCTAGTTTTTTTTCTAGCTAAAAGTTAGGTTTGGGAAAACCAAAGCAATTTTTTAAATGTTAAGAGTAATAATAGGAACCATAGTTCCTACATTAATAAATGCCTTCATAATGGCATTCATTTAGCTCAACGAAAAAAGCATTATCATTCAGTGCACTAATGTTGTCATAATCTTGGACACTTTTCTAACTGACATTTTTATACCTATGCGAGTAGTAGGAGATCCCGCCATACAACGATCTTCACCGAGCTGGTCAATGGATGAAAAGTATGCCATGTTCAATTTAACATTTTAACAATCACATTGCAAACATTTTGTTTAAAATAATCAGTCCAAAGTATGATTAATTTCGAACATGTATTCTTCTCATGTAGGAACCCTACGATTTTTTAACCGACTTCAAAAAAGGAGGTTTCTCAATTCGACCGTATGTATGTTCCTTTTTTTTTTTTTTTTTTTTTGTGTGTTCGCGGATAACTTCGTCGTTTATGAACCGATTTTGATGATTCATTTTTTGTTGTAAAGGAGATATTCCAAGGGTGGTACCATGATAAGGAAACCAGGATCTGATGATGGTATCCTAGAGAAATCGAGGATAACTTTCGAAAATTGTAAAGATGACTAGTGCGTTAGTTAAGTTTTTGCTTGAGCATTTTAAAGCAGTATAGTTTAAAGATGGTCTGGAGTCGATCTGATGAGGGAACGGGAAGACGGTCGAGGGAACTCCTCGACGGTACATAGTAGTTACCTTGTGTTTGGGCTCGATGAATTTGTATTGATGAGAACTTTTACATAGATGGGTTGTGACTGTCATTAGTGGTCTGATGATGAAGATAAAGGACAGTCAAGGGAATTTCTTAACGGTTTGTAACTTAACTTCTTTGGGTTTAATTCATGTATTGAGATCTCAACACGAAATCGTGTAAATGCATTAGTGAAAACTTGTTTAGCACTAAAAAGGGTAAAATAATCTATTTTTACAAAAAATTAAACCGACTTCAACACTACAAATAGACACTCAAAAGCGAAAAATAATTTAATATTGGTAATTATTATAACCTCTACTCACTCATCTATATGAAGTCGGTGCCAGCCAAATCTAACAGGTAGTAGATAGATACTACTTACCTATGCCTACTTACTTACTACCTCGTACATAGTATATCTGCTAACTTTTTAACTAGCCTGGCACCGACTTCATATAGATGAGTGAGTAGAGGTTATAATAATTACCTATATTAAATTATTTTTCGCTTTTGAGTGTCTATTTGTAGTGTTGAAGTCGGTTTAATTTTTTGTAAAAATAGTTTATTAAAATTCAAACCCTAAGGGTATGAAATAAGGGATGGAAGTTTGTATGGAACTTTTTATTTCTTAAACATACATATTCAATCACATACATATTATACATATTACACAAAATTTCGTATGAATTGAGTATGATCAAAATATGCGTAACGTATTATTTACAGTGTTTTTTTTAAATTCAGTCTCTAAAAGAGTGAAATAAGGGATGAAAGTTTGCACGAAAGTTTTATTCTTTGAAAATATTTGCATGAGATTTCGTGAGCATTGAGCAAAGCCAAAATAATAAGGTATAAATAATACAGTACTTTCAAATACTAAATCTATTTAAGTGAAATTTATTAAAAAAAACATTTTATAGTTAATTAATCATGTTCTGGACTGAACTTTTTTAAGCAACCTATTTGCAATGTATTTATTTTGTTGACATATCAAATTGAATATAAATTACTTTTCATCCAATGCCCATCTCGGTGAAGGTCGTCGTATAGCGGTATCTTAGACCACTAGGGATTTTGGTTCATACATGAATTTAATATAGATAGGGATAGGATAGAGCATGTCCTAATATGCCTTGTTCTTTATTTTAATAAAGGAACTCCACAGTCAAAAAAAAGGATAAACATTTTATTCAAGTTGTATACAGCTAGTTTTGACCTAAGAGCTCTTCTCGTATTATATACTATACTCTTGGTTAGTTATAATTTAATTCAATAGTTCGAGTTTATCGCTCGGTCGCCTTGGTGGTAGGACGCGACGTGTGCCTATTCTACCTATCATGAGTTATGAATCCTGATAATTCCAGCCTCGCCCTTGTCTTCGCGTGACGCTTTTGCGTCGCCTTATCAGGCCTCTTACATCGTTCCACGGAAAATTTACCGAGACTTGCTTCATAAAGTACGGTGGTTACTTCGCCCACTGTGCTTTGTTCGCGAAAAGGGTACAATTGTAGGTCGTTGTCTATACTTTTATTAATATGAGATAAGGTTTCTCTCGTATAACGTAGTTGAGTAAAAATCATGGACGTTATCTTAGTAATTGCAAATTTACAGACTTTGAACCGCAGTGTTTTTTTTTCTCGAGCTGTTTTAAAATTCTAGTACTAAATAGTAGTTTAATGTTTTGATTTACACTTTCACAAAGTGAATTTATAAAATTACTTAACATTTCCAATCTGTGGATGGATCTACGAGTATCTGTTAAAGTTACTTTAGTATGTATTACTAAGACTAATTCAACGACTACCGAGCTAAAAAAAATATAATTCAATACAGAAACTTACCACGTTTATATTCTAAAATTTTGGATGTACAAAATTTTGTAAATTACTCGCTAAATCTCTTCTTACGTAAATTTTTCTTTGTAATTGTAGATATTAGAAAATCAACAATCATTGCACAGCCAATAGTAAAAACGAATGCGGCGGCTAATAAAAATTTAATGACAAGCTCAACCTAGTAACTCACCTTCATAAATACATTGTTTTGTATTACAAAAAATCAGAAATAAAATACCTAATGATTCAGTGGGTTTTCTAGCGATAATCGCATTTAATTTATTACCAAGATATTATTAGACAGGGTAAAGAACGATAGATATTTTGGAGCTTCAACTCATCGGCAAGTCACGCGATCCGGTGGCGTTTCATCGTTCAGTGCAGTGTCAACCCCAGAGCGACTATTTGATTATCTATTCTAATATTATAAAGATGATTATTAGTCGGTTTGAGAACAAATAATTTCGTACAAAATATCGTACCGTTAGAATTAATCGAATTTGTGATAGCGCTGTTTTTGGTACTCTCATAAATATCCGTTATTATTTATTAAGGTATAAACTATCTATCTATAGATAGGTATAAACTATAAGATAAGGGTTATCTTTAAGTACATGTTTGTCCTGTTTGACACTTTTGTTTGTTGGTCTGTGATGCAGATGTCTATTGCCATTTACTTTCAGCTCACACTGATATTTTCAGTCAGCAGAGCTTACCTACGTAGGTATTTGAGATACATATTTGATCATTTCAAAACCTCGAACGAGGTTAGACCCCGCTATCGTAACTAGAACGTCTAGGCTAGAATGCTTTGGCTGAGTGGGGTTTTCGAGATTGTTAAAATCTTGTTCACGTCGAGAGTTACTCGGTTTCTTCTAGGTAAACATGCCTCATTGTAGAGTGTAGACCACATCATCACTTAGCATCAAGCGAGATGATGGCCAAGTGCAAAACTACTATAGTTAGAATAGGCCCGTCTGTTAGGATAGTTTCTATACGTTAGCAACAAAACTAGACGGTAAGTAAATAGACAAGTCTCGAAGTGGAATAAAATCTTTGGTTTGCATGTGAGCAAGGAAACTATTTTAGTCTTATCCTATATTCCTGGCTTAGATACTTTCAATACGGGGATACGCAGAAGGTCGTAGGTCGATTATTAAAACACTATAAAATCGACTTTAAAGTAATGTAAAGCGCTCTACAGACGATGCCCTGAAATCGGAGGTTATGACGTAGATGTAGTGGAGCACTAAAATTGGGTATTCTCTACACACGTACAAATCAGTCAGTACGATACTGGCTGTACAACGGACTGGTCGTCGATCAGAGCAAAGAGTATGTAATTACTACGTAGGAGTCGGCACTCAGTACAAACCAATAACAGCAGTTTACATGTCTGTTCAATACCAACCTAACAAATTATTTAATTTTCATAATAATATATGCAATATTAGACTTAAATAAAGTTTCTAGTGGAAATGAAAAACTGTTTGGTAAACTACGTTTTATATTTACAATACAATAGAAAAATAAATATACAGCTAATAAAGAACAAAAAACGCGGAAATAAATCAAAGAACAATTATGATCAACACGCAAATGCCACAATGAATAAACAATGCCAGATTGACAAATCGCCTAAATTGGTAAAGAGATGCCCGATGATATGATATTTTATTATATATCGTAAAATGCTATTGCCTATTATAAAATTTGAAATCGGATCGGTTGAAATTGCGAAAACAGTTGGATTATAGTCTGGAATAACTTAGACTTTATCAGCTGACTATTATTATCATTGTATAAATTCAGACTAGTAGAAACTGTGTTGCCAGACATATTGCATGCTTCTAGAAGAAGAGGCCAGTTTGTACAGGTCAACTTTTAAAATGTTTTGTATCACCTTATCTTACCTTTTAGTTTAGTTAGTTTATGAATAATATTTGTAGGATTATGATGGGCAACAAATTTGTGTGTTTCTAATGGATAATACTGTTGGGGCTATTAAATTTTTTTCATTTTTACTATGTACAATGTAAAAATGTCATCATCATCAGTCTGTATTCGTCCACTTCTGGACATAGGCGTCTCAATAATATGCTTCTCAACCCAATCTTTGGTCTTACGTCTGCTACCGCCATCAATTGCTTTTCATGTATAGTCATTCCATCTAGTATCTCGAAATCCTATACTACGCTAACTGATTCGCGGTTTGGCCAACAGCTTGATGTCTTGCTTGAAGTCAACCTGACCAAAAATCGACTGTAGGTATATAGGAACAGGAACAATTTTAAATTCCAAAAATTTCTTCAAATAGTGAGTCAACATGGATATAAATACTATTTTAAAGAGTAACCTATTTCTTTACACACGTATTTATTCTGTACTAACTAAAAATACTAGTTGTGGAAGGGTCATACTTTTGTCGCGGCACATCCCTATGTTGTCGTAGTTGACATAAATCTTATCCGCTTACGATTAGCACAAAAGAACCGTGCCGAAAACTCCTATCTATTCTATCTATTGACTTACATTTTATCTGGTTTCCGCAAATTTCAAATTTATTATAGACCATCTTTTCGGCGGCATTGTAGTAAAACGTATTCACTGCTAAATGCTAACATAATATTATTATGCAATATCTTCTATTCAACTTCTATTTCTTCTTCTTTTTTCTATTAAGCTCCTCGATTAAAATACACGAAACACAATACAAGCAATGTGACGGACATGACCACAGACTTAAGTAGATACTTTGACATAACAGTGAAAGAAAGAGAAGCTATACATACTGTGCTCTTGACATGGACCGTGTAAATTTCATACATTTATAATTGTTCCAAGTTATGATAGACTTACAACTTACAAAACTAGGGCGTGTATTCCGCAATTCCGAAATCTTGGAGATTTTTTTCGATACTTAAATTCCGAAATTGAAACACTTTAATATCGTTACTCCAATATCGGTATTTTGACTACCAACTTCTTTTCTAACGATACACACACGCGATAAGTTATTAAAATAAACCTGAGCGGCTCCAAAATTATTGAACTGGATTTGTTTAACCCCACCTACTTCAAAGAACTTTGTAAATCTTTACATAATTACCATAAGCTTCCTTTTAGGTCAAAAATCAGTCTTTCCCTAAAGGCCCCTTCTGCTTTAGCTAAAATGTTCGATGGCATATCGTTTACTTGCAGGGCGGGCGACTCAGTTATGGAATAAATTGCCCGTGCACATCAGGCATTCTCCTTCACTGAACAATTTCAAAAAAATATGTTTAACAATTACATTTGTTAAAATTGTACACTTGTTGTTGGAAAATTTACTACTTATGCAATTACAGGCGTTTTTTATTTATGTTGTAATCGCATTACATTTATTTATAATCGTATTAATTAGTATTGGTATTATACATCAATAATTAAGTACCTACTAGTATTGTTGTATAAGATTAACTAACTACAATATCATTATATTGTGTTTTTATTATTATTGTGTCTTTCATTCCGTTTTTTTGTTCTTGTTTGCGCACCCCATATTCTGACTATTTTACATATTCTTTTCCGTCCTAAGGTTGGCTGGAATAGATCGCTTTCAGCGGAAAGGCCGCCCACTGTCGCAGTACTTTATAATGTTTTGTTGAGTTTTGCTGTGCCTTTTTTAATGTGTCAATAAAGAGTAAGCATAAATATTAATAAATTTTGTAGGTAAAATCCAAATACATTTTACAGTTTCGAAGCTGTTCCGGAATTCCGATATTGGGTATTTACTATCATGATTCAGTGCAGGAATTGAAAACTTTCCGATATTACATTCCCTACTTAAAACAAAAAACATAGGTGTTGCCATGGCACTTACTACTGAGAAAAGAGAGACTTAGGTTAAAAACTGGTTGTAAAAACATCATGAATTATAGACAAAAACATTAGGGATGTTTTTTTGAAAACTTGTTGTAGCGCACACACAGATTTTTCGTGGGCTGTGAATGAAATGAAAGAAATTTTCAGATGAACTCAGTATCGCCCAGAGATGATCGATATTCATTGATGGAGATATCAATTTAATTTTGCAGATAAAAGTAGTACTGCGTAGTGGTACTAGGCGCAATCCGAACGGCTCAAATTCAAAATGACAATCCTTGCTTCTGTAATTCTAAACAGATAAAACAAAGACCGAGATGTGAGATTCGGTGTCGGATCAATCCGACTGGGTTTAGAATTGCTACGCTGGTTTCATTTAATTTCTACAATAAAAGAGTCGTAACATATATCAACTAAAGATAAAACATACCTACACTTTTTTATAGAAAGGAGTGCTTGTCACTGTTTTCTATAAAAAAGAGCAGGACATGTGCTTGATAGTAAGCAACATGTCTGCCACATAACATCACATTTTTGGTAGTGGTAGGACTCTTAGCAGAGTCCGGCTGGGGAAGTACCACACCTTTGCCAGTTATTCTACCGCCAAGCAGTAATGTGCAGACATATTGAAGGGCAATGTTTCCAGAGAAATTACAGGGCTTAGAGATATAGCATCTCAGATATCAGGGTGACGAGCGCAGTGCAGTGCTAGGTAATGATTTGGACTCTTCATGTTCCAAGAGCTGCGTGTCACTGTGCCGTTATGTCGCACCTGCCACATGCCTGTCATGCCTGATGGTAAGCAACATACCTATGTTGCTTACCATCAGGCATATGTCCAGCTCGTCTCGTCACTATTTACAAAAAAAAAACACAGTGATACGCAGGTATTGGAACATCAAGAGTCTAAATTATTACCTAGCACTGCACTGCACTCGTCACCCAGAGATGTTTTATCTGTATGCCCGGTAATTTCACTGGAAGCATTGCCATTTGAACCGGCACGTAGTAATGTTTCCACATCACTGCTTCGGGGTAGAATAACTGGTTATTTATTTCAAGATAAGTTAAGAAAATATTTTGTGTACGATTTCGATTACTCGCTCGTATATCGTACTATAGCCAAAAAGTCGTATAAATACGATTTGAATCGTATGGTTGACAACACTGGCTGAAATCGGACCCGATTTTTTGATAAGTGATTTATCACGCCCCCTCCGCCCCTTTTTCGTCATTTCCTCCGATTTCAGGGCATCGTCTGTAGAGCGCTTAATTTGAACACATGGAACGAAACCCTATTTAAGTACTATTAAAGATAAACTGCATTTTGTTGAAAAGGTTGGTTATTATACTTCGGGTTTTTTTTAATGTTAAGTCATGGGACGAACAATAAATGCGCCTTAAGGTTAGAAACATCCCTGACAACACAATACCCCACATTTATTTGAAAATAGAAGTTCTATTAACTCTGGTATTAATAATTTTAAGAGCCAATTATAAACTTTGGAATGTGTTGCCTGAGTGGTTATTTCCTGATAAGTACAATCAGGGGTCTTCAAATTTACAGTGAATAGATTTTGACATTCGACACAGAGATATTGTATGAATCGGGCACAAAACTACCACAAATATAAAGATAGAAAAGCCTATGTCCAAAACGGCACCATCGTTAATGATATTTGCTTAAAACCGTCTAACGACAGTTTAGCACATTTTCGTCCTTTAGTATGTTTCTGCGTAAACCCTCCTATTTCTATTGAGTGCATTATATTCACAAACAATATGCACTACCAGTTTCTTTCAATTTTCAAAGGAGTTTCCAAGTAGTAGGTATTCATATTTCTACCTAATAAAAATACAATGTGGCAGGAAAAGTTTTAGCCTTCTCTTATTTGCATTTTAAAAGTTTTTGCTTTATAGAAATAAAGAAGACACTTTATATAGCTGAATTTTGTGGTTTTATCCTTTGAAATAAAAGAAGTGGCCGTCCCAGTGGCTCTATTGGTAGAAAGTCTAGGTACCCATAGAGACGTAGGCTGGGTTCCATTCCTTCTTAGAAACAACTATTCTTTGGACAAATATATTTGTGTCTATAGCTTTTATTTTTTTCGATTTTAACTCATATTTAAAACACTACACAAGACTTTATCGAGATCTTAATTATTTTTAATAAACATTTCCACATTGGCATACGGCAGACGCGGTCCCAGCCTCAAATTTTGGAGAGTGTCACCAGTACGCAGCCTCTAATTTTGGGGGAAGGGGGGAAGTAATGCAATATGTCGAGTAAAATAGACTTTACTAATAGCGCCCCACAAGTTTACCCGTTTAGTTCCCATTCCAGTTGTTTTCCCGCGTTAAAAAATAGTTCAGACGTGTACCTACGTTGTTTAGCCGCTGCATACAATGGCGCGCGCACGTTTCCAAAATTGGCGGGAATACGGCTGTTGGGTCACGTAATTACATTGTTTACGTTTCGGCTTATGACGTGTGACCTTATTTGGACCCATTTACCACAGATAAAAAAATAGTTACCCATTACATGGGCGTTTCAAGACAATTCTAACGGTATCGCTTTGTAGATACTTCAAAAGTAACATTTTTCTGCTATTGCGATCGTATCACTGAAACCTTCATGGGCACTCCTTTCCTGCTCATATTTATAAAGTCCGTCACGTAGCATTGTATGTAATTTGTGTAGTCAAACAATTACTTTGAGCAGCGTTACATTTCATTTTCATGTCTTGAAATATTTACGGTCATTATTCACACTGTTAGGTTTTAATCAACTAAAAGTTTCGGATTATAGGCTCAATGAAAATTTTCCAGTTCAACGGGTTTTTACCTAAAGTTCGCCTCGCTAGACACTTATTGGCAGAGGCTTTCGCGGGGATGAGTCGCAATCATTAATCACGCCAATTTATATTCACAACTTCTACTTTCCTCCGGTGACGTTGTGTCTAAATCAACATCTTTCACTGAGATTGGTAATTTTATCCGGATTCTTGCTTCACTGGCTTTACTTAATTTGAATTTTAAGAAGTCTGTATTATATTTAAGCATTTTGAGTACTGTTTTTGATATTTTTGCATTAATATTTTACCAACCTTTTTCTTTATAAGTATACTCGTAATAAGAAGTGTTTAAAAGTCGGTAAACTAAACAATATGTATGTGTGCAACGGTGCAGATTTGTATAGAATTTTTTAAAGAGCAAGTGCCTTTTCTTAGCAAAAATACAAATAAACAAAAAATTTTCTCTGATGAACGATCTTGATGAGAAGCTATCTATTATATCACAATATTAGCCTACAAATATTTAAGAATTAGTATACAACATCGAATTCATAGAAGAATGAATATTGGTTTATACGGTAAGAGAAAATATTTGGAAAAATAACAGAATTGAAACCAAAAAACCAAGAGCTTTTTAAAGACACCCTTAATGCCAGACAATATAAACAATAATACACAGCATACGTAAATAACACATATATTTATTATTAATATTTTTCCTTCATTGTAGTACGAAGGCAGAAACCGCTTTCTAAAATAACTTTGAAAAAGATCACAAAAAAATATCTACATAATTTTTCAAAGTAATCTTGGAGAGTATTGTCTTTTCGACGGCAACCTAGATAGAAAACCTAAATGTTTGGCCTCTGTGCTCTATTAGGGGTGGAAAGTGCTCAAGTACTCAATGGTGCGGAGCCTCGGAGTGGTCGAAGCGACGACGCAAGCGTTATTAAAATTTGCCTACAGCGCTGTACCGGTACCCAGCGAAGAGGAAGAAAGCTGAAATTAAGCGACATTATTTGGCTGCCGATTCGTCAACTTAGCCTTGAAGATTTTTTATTACTGCCAGTATTTCCCGTTTAAGTTTGCTGGTGAATGGAGGAAAATGTTTCACTGACAACGCCGGAAACAGAGCTTCGAGTCATAATGTCTCCGTTTACACAATTTATTCATTTTGAGAATGCAATTAAACGTTTGTATTTATTCATCACTGACTGTTGCTCATGGATTCGTGCGCGACTTTAAAATGATGGCCAATGATAACTAACTGATGAGTCTTACGAGGCTTGCGTAACCTCTTAGTTTTTATTATTTTCCTGTTTTAGAAAAATGCGTGAGACAATGAGCAAATTGAGTAACTGATGCCTGGAACCACGCCTGCTATAGCAAACATGCACACAATTGTATAAAAGTTTATCGCTGTAGAAACACTATTCGCAACTAAAAATTGCATTTATCGAGGTTCATAACTGACAGTTCCTAAAAGTTTTAGCTGCTATCGTATCGAAACAGACACATTTTTTGGGATAAAAACAGATTTATTATATTGTTGATCTGTTAATCCAGTAGGTATATTCATTGCGTCATTTCAGTGTGATAGGTATTATACCAATATAACAAACATAACTGTATAATATCATGATCCCAAGGTATAGAGAAATCAACATTTCTATTAAACTTTTTCCACTTTTCACAAGCATACCTTTGCAAAATAAAATTAGTTTTCGCCCAGCAAAAATGTAAAATGGAAGTGCATTCTTACACAAGCAGGTAGCGGCATAGCGGGTCCTCTTATCCTTCGAGGGTGTGGGAAGGGTTAATGCGGTCAGGCTGGCCGTGTTGTTAGCCGTATGACCGCCATTCACCCCACATAGCCCTCAGCTACATAAAAAGGTTATCGAAATAATTTTTGATGCCCGCCAATTGTCGTTTCGCCCAACGAAGTTTCCACGCAACGAATAAAAAGAACAAATGACAAGGTGTCCCTATCTAATTAATGTCCCGGAACAATATGTTTGTTGTGCCATTTTATCGAAATTAAATTATTCTCTCATTTTTGTTTCGAATAAAATACAAAAAAATGTTGATACATTTTCACATATTATAAGAAAATATTCACGTTCAATTTTCATATCGCTGTTATCGAAAAACGGACAACGCTTCGATCAAATTATCCTATTATAATGGATTCATTGTGTACATAAAAGGTCCGCTAAATATCTACGTAGGCTTTTAATATTATTCATTTTGTTTAGTTACCTCAAGGCATAATTTTATTTTTCCATTACCGTTTTCGGCTTAATTGCCGTTATTAAAGAATATTAGGCTGGAACAAAAATAATACCGATTACACTTTCTTCATTTATTTCGGGTGGTGTTTTATTTTACTAATAAAACAAATGAAGAGCAGTTTAATTGAATCAAATAAAGTTTTTCATAGCAGGTATTTGTATTGTAGTAACGCTCCGGTGATATAATTACAGTTGATAATAGTATAGTTTTATTTAATGGGTGCTTAACTGATGGAGTTGTTAAGAAAATATTAATTTAACTGACTAAAAGGTTCTGCTATATTTTTTCAATAATTTGAATGACATTTAAAGTGATATCAAAAATGAAAAGTTTAGTTAACGTCAAATATTTACATTCGTTGAAATCTCTCACATCTATGATTCAATTTGAAGTTTCTGATACCCTAAAGAAATCAATTTAGAAAGTCAGTGAACAAAGCAACAACTGAGTTTGCAGATGTAGCAAAACCTTAAACCTTGAATGTTTTTAGTTATTGTAGTGGACAGATTTCGCATCCTGTTCATTTTAAATATATTTTTTAATGCTCACATTTTTCTTGATTTAGCTAAAGCAAAGTAAAATGGGCATTAATCAAAGAAGATTGCAAAATACGCTATTAATAGCACAAACTAAAACTACATATAGATTATTTGTTAGGAAACTGAAATAGTTATAGTGACATGAGGTCTGTACTAAGACTAATTTAGACTCAACAAAAATTATTTTTCAGTCGTTTAAAGTCCTTCTAAATTTGCTTGAATTTCAGCAATCATCTCACCCACTTCAGCAACGTTATAATATAATATCAGAGTATGAAAGTTCGAGAAACATTTTACCAGTAAAGTAAAACAGAGTAGACTCGATTGATTTGTGTTTGCATTACGAGCGGAGTTTATCTGAAAGGGTTGCCCGGACCCTCTACCGACTAACTAAATCGGCTATGGCTATTGCTATTGTTGTCTCTACCTTTTCATGATAAAAAAAAGAGAGAGCAATATCCAATCTAAGACAGTTATAGTTAGGCCGCCGCGATCGCCCGTGAATCCCTGAAACAATCTCGGTCGCGACTATCGCGAGTCGCCCGTCCCCGTGATTTGTACCCGGCTTCCTATTTATTCATGCGGTTTCTAGAGACGATTACCTACTCCCCGGGCTCATGAATAAATTTGAATAATTTCCCGCTGAGGTGTAAATGATGCAAGTTTTTGCATTTAAAACTGTTATTAATCACTTTACTTTTTCTGTTGACAAATTACGCCGTCGCCGGCGCTCTGTTACTTTATTTCAAGCTCTGTAAACCGAAGATTTATGGAGTACGACCGAGCGCACACATGTTTCACTCGTATGTCAAAACGTAATGTGACAAAATCAAAACACGGAACATTAACTTGCTAAAATAGTAAAGTTACTACAAATTTCTACGGCCTAACGAAAACTGTTTTAACTCTGATAGTGCTCTCTATTTTCTTTTCTACTCAACTCACTCAGTTGGACAGCATTCAAGTGACGGCATAGTGCTGAATCTTATTGTTTTATACTCTTCTATCCGACATAGGTCTACTGGTGGTTCATATGACCCATACTTTTGTTCACGGGCCTGCAGCCTAGTATTACAAAATCTAATTATATACGTATCTTTGAGTTCATCTGATGTCATTTTGACAAGTTGTAACCCCGCAAAAGCAACGAGAAAATGTTTAGAAAACGGCGATGCAACTTATAAGAATGATGACTATGACAATTTAATTAAAAGAAAATATGTTAGGAAACTGAATATTGTTGAAGTTAAAATATTTCAATAGAAGATGTGATATTGGTTTATAAAAAAAAATCGGAAAACACGAATTTAAACTTACGAATGTCGGGCGAGGCTCCTAATTGGCGGCCTTATTACTCATAGCAATATTGTTTATACGTAGTCTACTGAAAGACTTGCAATACAAACTCTATCATAATAGGTGTTATCTATTCCGTTATGCAAATAAGCGCACCGACCGTGACTACTGGCCATTGCACTAGGATACTTAATGAAGGACGAATGTGCATAAATTATGAAGGAATTATTTCCGCTCAAGTTTAACGCCCTCCCATTAACATAATAATATGACTGTTGGAGTCATGGGTTTACAAACACACGGACTTAGACATCACTATCACGGTTAGCTAAGGTAAAGATTCTAACATGTGCGTAACAATAATAAATAATTCTAGTACACAACGGCTAACAACGAGAGGTTAATGACAAAAAAAATTAAAACTTAGCTTGATACTGTACCTATAAATTTAATGAAATATTATATGAAATGAAATTATATTTGCGTAGAAACAAAAAATATTTAAAAGCAAAGAGCATTTTTTTTGGCAACACTGTATACAAATTTAAAACTTATACATTATTACTTGGGGTTTAAAATGCTAAAATCAAAAGATACTTCCTCAGTATTTATTTTTACTAAAACCACAACTAACTAAACACGTTTACGTTGAAACATCTACTTACATTTTGCTTCTAGTGTTTCAATATCGACAGTTAGTTCAACTACCTGTCAAATAAAATGCTATGGTGCTATTCTGTTACTATTTATCTAGTTTGTTGTAAAATCAATATCATAACTTTTTATGTACATAATCGTAGCTTCAAATTTATTATTGTACCGTTGATTATTTTGTGGGCTAATTTTACCACTATACATGCTCAATCTAATTTAAACCCCGTTTTTGGCTACCTTCTTTTTCTGCATGACAAATTGTAACAACAAAGTAACTAGCTATTTATTAGCTTCAAATCTTAGAACAAGATAACGTCTGGACAACTAACTGCATTCAATAATCTTGTTTTTATATTTTTTAAAGTCGTATTAAACCCTTTTTACAATTTGAGTACGGAACCCTAATAAATATTGTTTGAGTTAAATTTTACTATAGGTAGTTAAAATTTTAACCTTTTACCTGTTGCCATAATCAATATCGAGCAAAAACGAGTAAAAATATTACTAGGTACTGTTGTATAAGAGCCCGTTTAAATATAAACTATTTAATTCCGTTTTTATAGTATTCTTTGTCATAACAGCAACAGAAATCCATAATCTGTGAAAATGTCAATAGGTTCGGTAAGTGGTTCATGATATACAGCCTGGTGACAGACGGATGCACAGACATACTAACAGTTGGACGAACGCCAGACAGACAAACGAATGGAGGGACAGTAAAATCTTAGTTTTTGGGACCCTTTTACTCTTTGGTTTGTTTACCCTTTGGGTACGATACCCTAAAAAGGTTTTTTCTTTGAGTTTTGATTTTTGTTGAAATAGGTACATTTAAAAGTTTTGAATTTCAAGAATGTAAAGCTTATGTTTACGACAGTCTTTTATCATTCTTCATTTTCAAGTCAATATTTCAGTTATTCAGTTTAGTTTATTTTCTTTTATTACTACGTAGTACTCGTACAACTAGGGAGAAAGTCACCTTATCATTGTGTTGATCTGGAAAATTTAAGACTCTAAAATGTTTGATCTTGATTGCTAAAGAATTTCTTGGAAAAGCCTCTTCAAAAAATTCTGTATTACAAAAATAAAACCTCTGCTTTTATTCTATAGTGAATTCTGATGTTTAAAATCTAGTAGTTGAGAAGCTGGTATTACATCAATAGGCGGGTCTACACAGAGCGAGCAGCCTCGCGAGGCATTTGCCGCGCGAAGCAGCTCGCTCTGTGTGGACGTGCCTCGGCCGAGGCAAACGCGCGCGCTGCCGCGGGCGAGCGTCCGTGCGCCCGAGCCATCCAGTGTCGGCTTTTTGTTTTGCTCAAAGGCGCCTCAGTCGTTTGCCGCGCGCACTCTGGACGCTCGCGTATATTGTTTCATGCCTCGCTCGAGTATAATAAGAGTAAAATATGAATAAAGATCAGTGTTTAAAATTAATATCTCTCTATGGTGTAAACACCTGGCTATGGAATGCAAGTGATCCTAATTATACAAATAGGGGACTTAGGAAGATGCCTGGTTAAATATTAGCCGCGAGATGAATGTACCGGTTCCTGATTTAAAAAGAAAATGGAGTCATTAATGGGATCCTTCCGGCGGGAAAAATCACGAGAAAAGAAAAGTCGTTTAACAGGATCAGGTAAGATATATATTTATTAATTGCTTACACAGTTACTACTAAGAACTATTTATCTATTATAAAAACTTGTAACTTATTTTCCAGGTCGTGATGAGGTTTACAGATCTAGCTGGTTTGCATATAATGCCTTTGCATTTATGTCTGATAGGAACGAGCCAGGTACCACGCGGGATACTATGGAGAATGTAAGTACATAATATAGTTTTTATTGATAGTCATCTTGCCATGAGACAGTTCCATTTGTAATAAAATGTCTTGCTAGGTGGTCACGTATCTCTTTAGCATTATTTCCTCCACGTCGTGGTATTTGTTGAATTGGTAATAATGATGTTGGTTCTGATTCATTTCGCCAACTTCCTTCTACGATTTCCCATCATTTCCCACCGCATCAAAAAAGCCGGGAGCTGAAAAGCTATTAGAAGGTGTTCTCCGTAAATAGTTGTACAAATGTATTGATGCTAAGACTACTTTTGTTGCTTGTTCGGGTTCTAATAAAATTGGTTTACGCAAAACTCTATAAACAGAACTTAACACCTGAAAGCATTTTCTACAACTCTTCGTGCTCTGGAGAGTCTATAATTAAAAATTCTTTCCTTTGAACCTCTTTCTGGATTACCCTCGTATGGTCTCATGGTGTATTCATTTAGCTAAAAAGCTTTGTCACCTAATATATAAAATGGTACTTTGGGATAGTACGGTAATTGCAAAATTGTGGGTGATGGGATGTTAAGTTCTCTTTTCTCAAACTTTTGGTATAATTTTGTATTTTTAAATACACCTCCATCAGAAATCCGTCCTTTACTCCCAACGTTTACATATAAAAACTTGTAATTATCATCTACTAAGGCAAACAAAACTATACTTGAAAAAGATTTATAATTATCGTAGTCATTGCCACTGTTTATGGGTGACTGCAAAACAACATGCTTCCCATCCATCGCTCCCACAGCATGTGGGAAATTCCATTTATTTAGGAAACCGTTTGAAATTGCAACCCATTCTTGTTCTGTACCTGGTACCTAAAACAGATGTAAAAAAGTATGTATTATTTTACAGAATGAAACCGATACTAACGATGAAACAGTAAGAGCAACTCAAATCGCTCAAGACCCTTCACTTGACAATGACAACATTCAAGTTATGGAAAATCAGCAACAACAAGATGGCGCCAATAACACACAATCTAGAGTTGGAACACAAGACCAGAGATCCAGAAAACGAAGCAAAAGAAGACCAGCGAAAGACACAGACGATTTATCGGACGAAACTCTTTCTGAAGCTTTCAGGATTCTCCAGCAATGCACAGAACCACAGCCAACCCCACCGCCTTGTGACTCATACTCGGCATTTGGACAATACATAGCCAACGAATTGAGAAAATATGATCCAGTAACTCTGGCGCACGTAAAAAAAGATATATGCGGAATAATATTTCAAGCCGACACAGGAGCTTATCAACAATATGGCTATTATACACAAAGCTATGCTGGGTCTACGCAACGTCCAAGCACTCATGCTTCATCTTATAACGATCCGACGTCCCCCTCACCACTAACTCCTCAACCATCTATTTCCACCGTTCCAATAACTTCTCCAATTCGAGTGTATCCCACTATTTCCATGGAAATACAAAATGGAAATAGTGGGACTAACATTTTATAAAAATTGTATCCCATTATTTCTATTGCGACAAAAAAACGCAGAAGAATTTGTATTATTTGAAAAGTACCACTTTTATCGAATAGATTAAAATTGAAATATGACTTCCCGGTATTAAAAAAAATGAAGAACAATTTACTTAATAATCTGCAGTTTTATTAAATAATTCTCCACCACATTCTCGACAGTATAAATCACACAAAGCCACCTCGTCACTACACAGATGTGTGGATGATTGTTTGTGATTGTATTCTCACATTTTTCCGTTGGCATTATTTCTTCATCGCTTAACGATATTACTCCGTCTGGTATTACTTTAAAAAATAAATCAACCCATATTGTTGTCGGTAGTTTAAGGTTATAAAACAATAATCGTATTTTAAGTAGCTGTAAACAAGACGATATAATATTAGAAATAGAATAATTTCAACATACTTGAAAAACATGGTCGTATGACTTGTTACATTTTCCAGCACCGAGTTTTCATAACTTTGTAAGTTTCCATCTATTTGTGAATGTAAAATGTTTAACACATTCGATAAAGCTATTTCATAAAGTGTCTTTGGAGTCTTTGTAAAAATTTTTTTCACAATTTCATCCATTATACAAAATTGATTTTTATTGTACCTATTGGATTATAGATTTTAAATTTTAACATGTTGTTTTAAATTTTTTGAAACAATTGACTGTAACCGATTTTTGTATTCCACCAAGCAGTATCAAAATTTCCAACATGAAGGTTTTATATAAAACATGCTACCAGAATAAAAAGTAGTCTATGTGTTATTCCAGTTTTACACCTATCTCCATTCCAAATTTCAGCTTAGTTTAAATATAAGGACCATCTTTAATAAAAATTGTCCAGGTGTTACATCGCCTTGGAGAAATTTCATTTGTTCATCTAATATCATCTCATCTTTTTGCACTTCGGCTATTACTCGTTTTCGGGAATTATTTGATACATAGTATTCGTTTGATTTATCACCATCTCTTAATATATGCAAAAGTTGAACAATATTAACATTTTTTGGCACCAGTCTATTTAATTTCCTATTCCAAGATTCCACCGCATTATTAGTGCGGTGACGTTCTCCAAACACACACCACACCCTTGAAAAATCATTTTTCATCCAGTAGTTCTCTATGTAGTTTTTAAATTTATGTTCGGCTTCACTGTCACCCATCTCTGCTAAGACATAATTCCAACCATCTTGTATTTTATTTTTGGGCAAAAGTGGAAGTCTGAAGGAAAGTTGAATTATCAATTTCATGCGGATGGATTTATTCATGCCAAGAGATTTAGCTTTCTTAGCTAATGATTTCACAAAATGAAAATAGCAGCCCTTTATTTGAACCGTAGGAAAACTTGTTGTTAATGCAGAAATCAAAGCTCTTTCAAAATCAACGGTAAATTTAGCAGGTCTCCATTCAGGTAACCATCTTTTAATAAGATAAAATAAAGTGCAATACGCTTTCCGTGATTTACTCGATAAAAGCGCATAAATCACTGGTACCACTTTGCTTTGATTCAAGTCACTGCCAAAATCAGCGTGGATTGACAATAATTGTGTAAATGGTGCTGGACACGCAAAGAATGTCCCGTCAATGAAATAATTACCGCTTTTAATTCACATCTAGTTTTTTCACGACAAAATATTATTATTCTTAAATCAGTGTCAAGATAATCAGCAAGAACAAAGTCTTCAAATATTACTGGAATTTGTACTTCTTGAACGGTCTTGCAACACACCTTTTAATATTTAGTACTTTGTTACGACGTCTGTACATGGAAGACTTTTAGAGGTGTATTGTGGCAATGGTTTACCAAGTAATGGAATTCCTTTGTCAACTAAAGAATTTATAGCGTTATTGAAAGCTTTAGGTATTGTTATTTTGCCCATTGCAGCTTGATCAAAACTACAACTCATTGCAACTTCGATCGCGGATTGGTTGCTGTCGGAAATACAGTGAGAAGAGTGCTCAATGGTTCTCACTATAGTGTTATCCTATAAAATTTCAAATAAGTATATTAATAAAACATACAGTACCTATACAAAATAAATGGCCAACTTACAGCCTCTGTTATAGTGATAGAAACTTACCGGGGACACTGTCATCGAACCTTTACAATTAGTTTTGTGGCGCTTATTGCATTTCCATAACGTATTGTTATTCTTATAAACTATCTGCCTAGTGTATTCATAACCCTCGTACAACAGTATAACACCCTTCCCCTTTTATTAACTCCATTATTTAACAATATTTAAATAATTCAAAACCAACGCCTATCCCGTAAAGCAATAATAGCTATGACAGCTGTCTATCAATCAATAACAGTTAATTACAACTATGAGACAACAAGAGGTTTTATCTAAAGAGGAAATAAATAAATAGTTTCTAAGTGCACGCAGTCATACGAGCTAATGCAGTGTTTTTTGTCGCAGCGGACAGCAATAGAAATAGTGGGACAATCAGTCTTAATCAGGCCCAGTATTTCTATCAATAGAAATACAAAATAGAAATAGTGGGATACACCGTCCAATTCAATCAGAGATTCCACCTCTCCCTTCCCCTCCGATGATTTCTCAAAATTCATCAGACATTCCTACTCCCCCTTCCCCTCCGATGGCTTTTCAAAATCTATCAGACATTCCTCCTCTCCCACGGCTTCCTGCCTCCTAATTATGCTAAAACGTAATACGAACCACTAATTAAAATTAATTTCACCTTTCTTTCTTTTTATGGTTATTTTAAAGTTCTATTAAAATGATTGGACTAAATTGACAAGATTGATTTTTTTTACTCACTTTTACATGATCCTTTAAATGTTCGATGATGGCATCGCAAACTTCAGGAACAATCTTCGAAATAGATTGTTTGGAAATGCGAAAGAGATACTGCAAACTGGTATAAGAATCTCCTGTCGCTAAGAACCGTAATGTCAAAAGTATCCTTTCTCTCACGGTTATCGCTCGACGCCAGTTCGTATCATTTCTTCGAAGTCTGCTTTGTAATTCTGAACACAATAGATCCAACTCCTCTGTAGTAATGCGTGCAAAATTTTTTTCCACTCCATCATTTATCAATTCTTGGTACAGTTCGTTCCCATTATATAATAATCTGTTTTTGTATAAAGTCTGGATCCAATATCGTCTTCGTTTAAGTTTTTGTTGTCTTCTCTTTTTTATAATCCTATTTATAAGGATAAAAGCAACAGCTGCCACCGCAACACGTACGTCTGGTGCCATGATGCCTTAATTCTCAACTGAACGAACGAACATGGCTCGGGCTTGCCGCGCGCGGCAGCCTCGCGATGATACCGAGGCTGCCGCGCTCGTTTGGGGATAGTTTCCTCGCGCGGCAAATGCCTCGCGAGGCTGCTCGCTCTGTGTGGACCCGCCTAATGAAATACCGTTTTTTCTATACTAATATTTTAACAAGAAAAAGCCGAGTTTTATTATTTATGTTTAATGTTTAGTTGTTTAAGTAGGTTATCTTCGTAACTGCTGCACCGACAGCAATATATCACATTTTATTAGCCACTGTTTTATAGATAGTCATGGGTTATTTAATGAGTAAAAATGCGTATTTGCGAAAGTTACGTAATTTTTTTTGGGGTAGAAGAACTCATTTGCAAAAGTGGTACTTCCCCAAGCGCACTTTGTTGTTATTCTACCGACAACGCTGCTGCTAATATGTTCACTTTTCTGTGATCCGGTTTGAAGGCCAATATTTCTAGAAAAAATAAAGGGCTAAAAAGTTTACAGGTATTATAGTGCCACTCAGTTGTTTGAACACGAAGTTTGGACTCTTCGTGTTCAAAAAACTGGGTGGTACTGTAATGCTATTAGCAGGCATTACTTATATTAGGCGCATGTCTTGGTAGTCCGTTCACTCTACATTGCTAAAATATATGAAGCTTCTTGACTTCTCGATATGTGTTCTACCCAGATGAAGTTAGGACGGGCCGCTATTTCATATTATAAAGGTCCTTTCAATAAGCGTAATTTACTTCACTATCAATCGTAACCCCTCTCATTTCAAACATTTCCTGCTTACGCGAGCCAAAAATCAGTCAAATTCATGTGCAAAATCAAAGTGATAGACATAGATGTGTGGAACGAACTAAATAAGATTAATTGTCACAGTTATGAGAAAAAGCGTTTAATTAAAGCTTGAAAATTGTACCTAGCTTATTTTTTGCAATAAGTGCTCCACCTCAATTATTCATGTACTAATCCTAATGATCACTAATTAGAGGTGTTCGTGAAAACATAATTATCATGTTGGTCAGTAACCGTCCAGACGCAAGATTGATCGCGCGGCCACTACTGGACTCAGCACGCCACACCCGGTCGCGATTCACGACGACCAGTAAACAAAATGTGACTGTGTTTAGACGGTATAACTTGCTCTCCAAGATCTAGGTCAAAACTAAGCAGAGGCAGGCCAAGCTATACTCGTCTTTATTCGGGTTTTGCTTTTTGCTCTTCGCGAATACGACTCCTATTGTTATTCGTTGAGACTTGTGCAAAACCGCCTTATGGTTTAGGAGTCGCGGTTTTACTAACTACACCACAGAACACTTAAATTTTCGGAATAAAAAAACTACCAATAATTACTACTAATACTTAATAATATTACTAATTAATTAATACCATTTTTTTTATTCGTACTTCTAATCTTTTATTTGCATTTATTTTTAGAGACCTGCGAAAGCCTATAACTGCCTACTGAAGTTTAGGCTAGCAGTAAGCGTACGACCCTGAATTTTGTGCTGTGTCATGTGAGTATCATAATAAAATTACGAAAAGGTTTCTGTGTATACCTATGTGTTTGTAACAAGTACCTATGTGATATACTTGTTATTTTGGCTGCCATGTAACACGATTAAAATGTGCTCAAAAATTATGCTATCTACGAGAATATTACAATACCTATTTATTTTGTGATCAATGCGCCTAAAATAAATTCTGTGGTTTATTTTTTGTTTTTTTTTTTTATTTAATCCACACAAAATATACAATTACATTTACCTAAATACAACTCTGCCAAATTGCACGACAGTTTGTAGGCAGCAATGCTCTCAGATCATTTTTAAATTAAATCTATCTTTGCATACTAACATTTTGATTTCAGAATTTAATTATATGTACTTATACACCCGGATATTGTGGGTATACATTACTACATTGTGGGGCTGCGGTATGTTAAAAACTATTGTGATTTAGAAAAAAGTCAATCAACATAAGCTTTTTCAAAGCTATTTTAAAACATACTTTATTTTTAAATTGGTCTTCGAACCCCGCAGGCAAATCATTAAACAGTCTAGGTACAATCCATTTCCTAGTACGTGTTCCATAGTAGTTCCTATGCTTATACAACACTTTCAGTCTAGGCCTAGCTGCTCGTGGTTTATTATAATAATTATGTATTTATTTGCTTATAAGATTGATTTTGAAATTGCTCCAGCATAATTAAATATTCTACTTTAGTTTTGACTGGCAATATCTTGCATATTTTAAACAATCTATGATATTCCTTGTTCACTGATTTTTTTGTCTTTTTGTTAACGAGCCTTTTCAAAATTCTAATTTGCTGATTTTGCACTAATTGCAAGTATGTTGGAAAAGTGAGTCCGTAGCAACTAAGCCCATAACTGATGATTGAATCTACCAGTGCATAGTAAACATTGTACAAAATGCCTCGATTTAATATTCTTGAAAGATGATAAAATTTTGTCAAGATAATTCTAAGCTTGTTACAAACATTATTAATATGTACTTTCCATGAAACATTATTGTCTATAGTTAGACCTAAATATTTAATTTGCGTTGTTTCTTCTAAACATAAATAATTACATTGCAACGCATTACTACGCAAACATTCATAAGAATGACCGATAATTTGTATGTCCGCATTTCTGTTTTCATTATCTGGTGAATAGAGACGTATTATTTTTGTCTTATTTATATTTATAATGAGTCCGTTATCATGTGACCACTTTGTAGTATTATTAAAGTCCTCCTGTATTTTCTCTCTTATTTCATTAACGTTTCTACCACCATACAATAAACACATATCATCTGCGTACATATAGCTTTTGCAGTGTGATACTACGTTATTTCAGGCTGATTTACCTATAATGTTTTTTTTTGTTTATAGTGTTTCCGTAAATGCCTATCTATACTTCTTGAGTACACATATTTGATGAAATAATGTTATAACTATACTCAACAAGTCTTTACTTATCAACAAATAAAAATTTAAATTTTCGGACGAATCAGTTACTAACAAAAGCTGACTAAAGGTAAAATGTAGGTATTTCATTGACGTCAAAATTGTATAAATAGCCAAAACATATCAGGTCTTACTACGCGTAAGCTTGAGCAAATGTTAGAAATATAATCTTTCTAGGTCAGTCGCCATGTATATAATTATAGTGATACAAATACAGTAGGTAAGTACTATTTGTACCACCGGCTGAACAAAAATTTCAAAAACAGCTAACTGAAAACATAATTTCGATTAATAATAAATGCTTTATCAAAGCCATATCAATAATTTACTTAATATAATTAGCACGAAAACCATGCAATACCCAAATACCAAAAATGTGAGGATATTTTAAAGCGCGACATTCAAGGATTATGTAGCTATTGTTGATCCGACGTTAATCTGCCTATCTATGTAGATTACAAATCTATAATTTACACACAAACGCTCGCCGTTGTATAGTTAAGAGCAATCATAATACGATTTAAACGTGCTTGCGTATGCGTAGAGCGTACTATGTGGATTTTCGATATTTTGCAGATAGCCCGATAGCGGCGGTTGACAATGAGAGATGAATTTATACCTGAAATGGCCGAGCGAGGTTAGTTTGAAATACTATATTGTAGTCGTATCGGTGGGTATAGACATCGAATTGTATAGGGATATAACAGTTATAGAAAATTTGTATGCGCGCTAGTCCCGTGTACAAAATAAATGTACTTAATTTGTACAGCCTATCTGATGATAAATGGTACTGTAGTATAAGTAAATACTGGAATACTATGGTTGTCGCATGTATGCAGTGCGGGAAGAAGATCTATGTGGAGTCAGGAAAGACTTGGGAACATTATTTGGTCGATATTCCTATCTTAAGTCTTCTCGAAAGGACGGTCTTAGGACCCGAAGAGGAGCTAGGCTTTGCTCTCAAACTTACTGTGATGCAGTCAAGAGATTTTAATCACTTTAAAAAAATATGGCGGTGCAAAGTGTGCCGGGGCCGCTTATAGCCCAAGAGCCCACGACGCGACGGCCAGACCTTCCCTATTTTATAGAAGTTGAAATTTTCTCTGTAGGTACATGTCAAGGTGTATAAAATAGTTTTATACACCTTTACTACCTGTTACCTGCCCAGGTAAACACAACCCAAACTCGTTAGTCGCTGATCGTTCTTACCTGTATAGGAAACATGTACCTACACAGAAAATTTCAACTTTTATAAAATAAGGAAGGTCTGGCCGTCGTGGGCTCTTGCTCTATTACCTAATTATTTTTAAAGTTTTTTACGATGAAACATTACTGACGATACGTTAATAAACGAAATTACCAGCACTGCACTGCGCTCGTCACTGAGAGACATACCTATGATGATCTCTATGCCCTGTAATTCCACTGTAATTTTATAAAAAGTATCTACTTGAGTGTGTTTAAAAGCTGAAGCAAAAACTCAGATTTTTACGAAAATTGTACCGACCACAGATTTCTTTTAGAAACGGAACGCACCGACGGAGAAGTATGAAATTTCGCTCACTTATAGTTTGGACAGAGATGGGATGCAGAACGGTGGTATTTGTTTAATTACCTATGCGTCAAAATACATTATATAAATAGAAAAATATAAAATACGCTACCATGTTTGTATTTGATATACCTATATATACTCTTTTGTTTATTTAAATTATGGTCGACTTGGCTATAATTTAATAGCTAAACAAAAATTACTTACTCACATAGCTTGAAACCTTTTCATCAGCATTTTTACCTTCGTTTTGTGATGCACGAACTCAATACTTACTCGTAATTGTGATCTTTGCAACTGAAACATGTATTAATTTTCATCGTATTTACAATATAAATGTAACTTTGAAACCGCAGTGATTGCAGTTAGGAGTATATTCAGCTGTCAATTTAATTATGGAAAACTATTCGTGAGATATACAGCTGAACTGGCTTCTTTGATGAATTAATAAATTAAGAGTCGAGCGTTGATTGCTCTTTTTATGGCTGTGAGGAAAGTTTTTATTACGCAGTATTTAGTTAAAACTTGAAACACAAAGTTACTCGAACCGCCATTTTCTTAACGTTTGATCACGACTTACCATAAACCAAAGAATTAAATATTTGTCCAACGTTTTTGTAATTGGTATACAACATTTTTGGCGATGGTGATGTCAAACGAACTTAAAGTAGTCATTCAGGGTCACACATTAAATATATTAGTAAGCAAATCAAAAAAACATTTTGTGTGTAAGATTCCTACATCTCTCTTTTGACGCTACAACCCCTTGTGGATCTTGGCCTCCTCGGCAATATTCTTCCATGTCGCTCTATCTCTTGCCTTTCTTTTCCACTTGGCTTGGGAGCGGCAGCAATAATTAGAATGAGCAGATTTCTAAGATTCCTACCGCAGTCAAATAAATACCAAATTACTTTGATACCTAAGAACACTCCCGACTAGTTCACCTTTCAAACAAAATGAATATCGGTTCATCTATTCAGTATCCATCCACGATACCACAGACAGACACATATATGTAGAGAGAGAGTCGTCAAAATTACAACACTTTTGTTTTTTCATTGTTTGTGCCTCGGAATTTAATTATGGATAAGTCGAGCTTTTGAATACCTACGTAAGATAATACAGATAAAGTGTCAGCTCTGCATATGCTTATAAATCGATAAATCAAACAGTATTGTGGCACACAGTTTAACATTAATTGGTTCACGTAACCAAAGTGAAGTCAATAGCGTCGTTGGAACTTTTGAAGTGTTCATAAAACAATATCGATTTGTGAATTGTTGCTAGAAATAATTTCTGTTGTTGAAATTATCATAAGCATTAAACACAAATTATCCATACTTTATGGGCTTCGTTTGAGATTGACCTTTATAGTACACATGTTAATAAGCATATAATGCTGGACGCTTGGACGCTTGGACGCTTTTTGGATAGGTGAAAATTACAATAACAGTTGGTGTTATACAAGTACCATTAAAATATCCTATCTTTCTAATGTTATTATATACGCGAAAGTTTGTAAGAATGTGGTCAAGTGCGAACCTATTACAGTTTAAAAAATAAAAAAGAATGTATGGATGGGTGGATGTATGTTTGTTATTCTTTCACGTAAAAACAACAGACGAGATTTGCATGACATTTAGTAGGTACGTAGATTGACAATGGCCTGGAATAACACAGACTTTTTTATCTTAGGAAAATAATGTGATCGGGAACTACGCGAGTGATACCGCGGGGCGCTGCTAGTATTGAAATAAATCAATTTACATTGACAAAGGGCAACATGACACGAGTCGCAACAATTCCATGTGCCTAATAGTATGTTGAAACTTTAAAATATAACCGATATCAGCGTCATATGACGTGCAACTAAGTGGTGTCCATAAATCGTTCACGTGACACGTCCTGTCCGATCGCGAGTCGCGTGACGGACGGGACACAGCCGCGCTTTATGCACCACTGGACACATGCATATGTTAATGAACGAATGTTTTATCATTTACGTTATTTAATCTGGCGGTTTTGGGACGATAGTATCTGTTTAGGCTTAGCTGCTCTTTGTGACTTCAATTTAAAAGTTATTTTATACTCTTTCTCGTCACTGTACTAAAAACGCTAAAACGTCAAATGTGTAGTGGTAGGACTCTTAGCAGAGTCCGCCTGGGAAAGTATCACACCTTTTCCAATTATTCTACTGCCAAGCAATAAAGTGATAAACATTACTGCGTTCCGGTAGAAAGGCAATGTTTCCAGAGAAATTACAGGGCTTAGAGATTCAATACCTATCTTAGAAATCTTACCATCAGGCTCGTTCTGCACATCCTGTTCGTCTCTTCACACAGTACCATAAAAAAATGTTAACGTAAATTTAATGCAAGTTACGGTACTATTACGACATTTGATTCAGAATGTAATATAACAATGTACCTAATCTAACTAGGTACGCTGCATCTTTACAAAATATAATAAATACATTTTCGTATTTGTATACATTGTGTATACAAATACGAAATACGCTGACGCGATTATCTCCGTTGAATATTTATGTAGGTACCTCTATGTCCAAGTAATATATCCACGACTCACGCCCGGTTCGTCACAGTAGGCTCTCTCTAGAAAACAATTTGTGCCATTCTATTACAGTAGAATATCCAATATAGACGAAACTACGAGAAAATGACACAACTATGTAAATAAGGCAGCGTGATTCCTCTACCCACTTTGTACACAAAAGAAAATAAACATTCATTTTCTTTCCAATGAAGGTTGAAACTACACACATTGCTCAGTCCCAACTTGTTTCCCTTAGGATCAACTCATTTGGACACGGGGTAAATTTACACAGGCCAATCTAATATGGAGACTAGCACGAGATACCTTCGCCACTTTCTAATCTATGACTTTAATTTCGGCTCCGAAAACTCTGCTGTAATATAAAAAGAACCTAACTAATTACATACGTGCCGGTCCTGTGTCTTTTACAGACGATTTAAACAGACCTTAAAGCTAATTTACTATTCAGTTAAATGGTTTTAGTGAAGTAGCAAATTGAACGTGCCTAATTACAACATTGAATTGATTCGAATTAAGTTGTTCACTGGACGATAATTCCTCCGATTGCTAATAGGTTAGTAAGGTGAATTACAAATATTTTTGCTATTGCTCTTTGACAGCCTTTTATAGCTGAAACCACGAATATCGGTGAAACCGTTAGACAAGGACTCTTTTTTTTCTCTTTCGCTTACTGTGAAATATTGTCACTGGTTAATGTATTTAAACTGTTTTATTATTATCATTTTGTAATTAACGTTACCAAGTTTTCTTTGTAAAATAATGGTTGAAAGAAATAAATTGAAATTCAAATTATTTAAAGAACTACATACTCGTACAATCGTAATTTGTAGCTACTAGTAATAAAGTTGTAACAGGCCGAATTTTGTTTTTGTCATTTTTTTTTTCGAATACTCTATATTCGTTACTGATTCGGAAAGTACATTTTTTTATCTGTCATGTTTATTTCTCTGAACATTAGCCTATATCATGACAAACCTACCAATCTCATTTAAATAAAACTTATATGAGTTCACGTTATGTTCGGATAGGTCACTGGATACTTTTTATCCCCAAATTCGGCTCGTTTTCTGAATACAAATGAGATTTTCAAGCTCGTAATATGAGCTTGAAAGATAGCATTATTGGGTTTCAATTTTGTAGAGAGAAAAATATAGTTATATAATAACATAATAAATACAACAAAGTAGAGCATTCTCCTAGTAAAAGTATAAAGATAGTAAAATGGGCTACAGCAGCTAACTATAATATGTGCTCATAACTGGGACTCGGGGTGTTGTCTCACTAGGAGAGAATGAAAGGCATAATCCACCATGGTTGCTAAAAGCGGGTCGGCGAATGACATAGGCGTTTTTCTTAGAACATGCTCATTTCCTCACGATGTTTTCCTTAAGCATCAAATCTGTACACCTGCACTTGACAAAATACACATAGGTGCAAGTGGGATTCGAACCTATGACCTCACTATTATGAATCGGGCATTCTCACAACAAGGCTCAGATTCTTGGTTATCATTATTATCTCAGATTCTAAGCTTCAGATTTGTTTTACATAAATTGAAAAAAAAATTAAACAGAGTTCTTTACAAAAGTTAAAAACACAAAAGTGCATTTACGAACCTCTGATGTTAATATTTTGTCTTATTTCATCCCAATTCGCCCCAAAACAAACAAAGCTGCTTTTATAAGTGACTTTATCCCATAAGTCCACAGCGGACATTTATATTTGTAAAACAATCTCCGTAAAACGTCTACCGCAGCGTTTATGGCTAACCCACGGCGAGTTCGTTTCCTCTGAGATAAAGGAACATCATTTCTGTTATCGTCACAGAGCAAGTCATTTTTAACCTAGTATGTACAAAATGGGATATAATATGCCCCTGAGGCTGCCGGACCCGAGATATTGAACTGGTCGGGTAAAACGAATAGCCGCGCTGAGCCGGCAAACGCTATGAGAGAATTGCCTTGGCTAACTCGAAACGTACAACTAAATAAAGCTTCGGGAAAAGGTGTTTTTACACGACTGCCCAAAGAAATGGGAGTTATATTTTTGGGTATGTTACGACGAAATTACAGGGCATAGGGATAAAACATCTTATATCTCTGGGTGACGAGCGCAGTGCAGTGCTAGGTAACGCTTTGGAATCTTCATATTCCAATAGTTGCGGGTCACTGTTCTATTATGAGCAAGTTTGTTGCGTACCATCAGGCACATGTCCTACACTATAAAAAAAATTAAGACGAGTTTGTTTGTTTGTTATTTTAAGTTAACAGTTGACCATTTCCAAATATTAATTATTACTGAGAAAAGCGTTTTAATTCAAAGAGGGCTCATTTTTTCCCCCAATAAAGTAGAGAAAATATGTTGTGGTCTCGAGCACTCCCAAACGATACCTATACCTACATTAACACGTGAATAACTTTGTACCCATTTCTACGAAAACTGCGTGGACGGAGGAATTTGAAATCTGACACATAAAAATCCAAGTCAGTTTTTCCCCAGCTGAGCTCTTCACCAAAACAACCGATATTCATGAAAGTTGGGATTTATGTGTAATATAATCTACAACTTAGCTTGAGCATGTTATATATTATCTATTCTATGGCTTGAGACACGATAGTTTATATTTCGATTGTAGGTATATGATAATTTTCGAACGAAGCCGGAACAAGCCCCTGGTAAATAGTTTCTATAGATAAGAAGGAGAAAGCATTTTTTTTTTTATTTCAATTATGGATAAATCGTAAATTAACTCTGTCATAAAGTATGGTCGAATTGACCACAGGGCGAGCACTGACCTTTAATTGTTAAGAAAGTACATCACTAGCTGAGGGATGTCAAACCCTCCCCCCCCCCCCTCCCCGCGTCTCACCGCACACCGACGAGGTCCGGCCTGTGACACCACGCGTCATATAATAATTTAGTACTGCACATTCAAATTCATTATTGTAATTATTTTTTCATACTTGGCTTTTCAACTCAAGTCGTATTTTTAATTAACATTAATAAATAATTGAACATCAAGGCACATTTAGATTTTTTTTTTGTACTCAGCAAATAGGTAATCTTACATTTTTCTGAATAAGATGTTCTAAAAAATTCCAACAAAGAGCAAAAACTACTATCAAATTAGAGGTATATTCGCTTTGAAATTGCACGTCAGTTGTTATTTCATTTGCAAATGTCTGATACCATCAACGTTTCTTATTAATTAAGTTTATTTCAAATTAAACCGAATCTACTTTATTTCAGTACAAAATAAAATGTCTATTAATCTACGTCTTTCTTCTCTAAAATGAAACGAAAGGGTGTTGATATTTCTAACACCGAAGAAAAATATTAAACCTATTTATCACAGACTGCACATTAATTATTCAAGCAGTACGTACTGTTCAAACTTGTTAGATGCTTACAGTAAACCAATATATAACGCTGCAGAGTTGTTTTTTCACTTTCAGCACTATATTCAAGTTTAAACCTTAATAAATATAAAAAATATTTAAAATAGAACTTTAAAAAACTTCTAACTTAGCTATATATATTTATTTACTAAATGTACACGCATTTAAAAAAAAAGCGTATCCAAGTAACATTTATACAATCAACTTAGTATCGAATTTTTCACACTTATCCTATTATTTTTTAGTAACAAAACTAAAATACAATGAGAACTACACTACACTACAAACCTACCTAACTACTTACACTAAGCACACCTGAATTATCCATAGACCACTATAGGTCTACAGATAATCAAGATGTTCAAGCCCTATATATTATATAAATGCAAACGTTTGGATGTTTGTTGTACAATAACATCGGAACGTTAAAACGGATCAGGTTGAAATTTGGAACACATTAACATTAATTATTGTCTGGAAAATAGCACATAGGCTTTTTCATCGCGTGAAAATAACGGGAATGAGATCTACGTAGGAAACACCGCGGGGCTCTGCTAGTAGTAGTTCATACAGGAAAGGAGAGCAAAATGCATTTTTTATACATAATTAATATTTAATAAATGAAGTCAATAAAAAACATGACACACACGCATAAAACTCTTTTTTTATTGTGAAAGCATGTGGTCAAATTGAGAATATATACATATATGCTTAGGTTTGTTATATTGTTTTATAGTCGAATATCGCTTGGCCAACACTAGTATCTATAAGTAGGTAGTTCCACTAATATACATTTCTTTGGATGTTTGAGATTATGTTTTAATTTTTAATTTTAATTCGACATTAGATTTTTATTATAAGGTTTCACGTTTATCGTGACGACGGCGGTTGTAACGCTGCCGAAACATTGAGGTATTTAAACAATCAATTATTCGTGATTAAGCCCCGTAGGTACTACCCACGGGTACTACCTATATAAATATTATGTGTTCAAAGCGCGAAAGTTTAAAAACAATATAGGTTTCAATTCTTAACAATTGTTTACCATTGTTACGAATTGAACCCTACGTTGTTTAACAGAAAAAAGGGTGGAAAAGCACGTTGACTGCCCTAATGTCTCGCGTTGTTCTTAAGCGCAGACCATTACGACAAGGAGCCATTATTACTAACAGCTACACTAAAGAGTGGCATTGCCACTAATGACTTAAATTACAGAAATAGTAAAACGAAAATTAAAAATACATGCATCGGACTGGGTCCAAAATTAACCATACTTATTAGTCCGTTAGCTAGATCATGGAAAAATATGGGACACGTATTTTTTGTTTCATCAAATTATTAAATATCGATAAAGACATACCTAGATCGTCCAACTTGCAGAGTGGAGGTCTGTGACGTCATTTGTGGGTAAAAATCATACACACAAGTGACGTCACGCGAAACTTCTAAGCACTGTGTCTTCGTCATTTTTAGGGTTCCGTGGCTAAATGGCAAAATACGGGACCCTTATAGATTCGTTATGTCTGTCTGTCTGTCCGTCCGTATGTCACAGCCACTTTTCTCCAAAACTATAAGAACTATACTATAGACACTTGGTAAGTAGATGTATTCTGTGAACCGCATTACAAAAACTAGCAAAAAAACTATCAATTTTGGGGGTGTCCTATACTTAGAACTGAAACTCAATTTTTTTTCCAACAAAACCATAAGTGTGGGTTATCTATGGATAGGTCTTCAAAAATGATATTGAGGTTTCTAACCTATTTTTTTTTTCTAAATTGTATAGTTTGCGCAAAAGACTCTTCCAAAGTAAAAAATACATATGTGTATTATCTAATCTGGAGATTGGATAACATTACTCATATGGTACACATATTCATAAAAAAATAATTGCAGTGTCTGTTTGTAATTCCATAATCATACATTTTTGCTAAATGTATATTTTGTGAAAGTAAATACAGTACTTAAACGAAAAAAAACTTAGTTTTTTTGTCTGTCTGTTTGCTAAGGTTAATCTGTAAAACAACAGAACCAATGTTAACAAGACATTTACTAACTCACTGGTAAACTGCTGATGTTATGATGTAAACTGTTGATGTATTTAGCAATTAAAATAGTTCTGCGAAATCAAAATAAATAAATACGACATTGAATAATTTACGAAAGCCGCATGTGACACCGCAAGGCGCAACTAGTTCTAAAAAAATATAGGTAGAATAAGGGTAATGGTATGTTTCAAGTTATGCCAAAAATGTTGGTATTTTTGCCATGGTTCTGAATATCTAGTTACTTCACACATACAAACATATCTGCCTAAATCATCGCTCACTCTTTTTTCCTTATATTATTTTACACATAACCTGATTTAGGTATAATATGCCTATATAATATAATAGAATGCGTCATTGCTTACCTAACTGACGCATTATATTATTATGGTATTTTTTTAACATTTATAAGTTTACACTGACCGCCATCTCGCCTGATGGTAAACGATGATGCGGTCTACGATGGAGCGTGTTTGCCTAGAAGAAACCGATTTACTCTCGATTTGTAGACACAGAGGTTCTAACTATCAGGAAAAACCCTCTCAGGCAACGTATTCCACAGCCTTGATGTTCTTGTCACAAAAGTAGAGTCAAATCTCTTCGTTCGTGTCTTTGGAACATCAACCATGAAACGATGTCGCTTTTTCGAGCTACGAGCATTCCGATAGAAAAAAGGGGCACGGTGGTATTAGATCGTACAAATCAGTTGCACACTCTCCGAAGTGTATCCGATAAAAAACCGATAAGCCAGCAATTTTCCGGCGATGTTCGAGACTTTGCAGTCTTTTTTGCACGAGGATGTCATTGCCTATGAGGTATCCTATAGTAATAGCTTTATTATCGTCTCATAAGAATACTAAGTAGTTAATAATCATAATGTGTATGTTCAATTTGCTTAGTAAACTCTTCCTACGTAAAGCTTATGTAGTATGTATCAATCTATATGAAGTTGTACCCATCACGTCGAATAATTAAACGCAAACACTGCGTCCGACGAACCGGCTGTTAGTTTATTTTCGATACCGACGACCTATAAATGATTTATTAGATTTTTAATACGTAGAAACCTGCCCTAGCGAGTTTTGTGGATATTTTTACGTAATTCTGCGAAAACGCTATCAACTTCGTAACATAAATAAACATAATGTGATACATCTAAATATTAAAAGATGCTTTGTTCTGAATGGTTGACTGAGTGATAGCTTGGCTTTTCAACAATTGGAGTAGTTTTAAAGTTAGGAGAGGGTTGTAAAGTTGTCTAATGAGGAGTAAAAATGTACACTGTGAAAAAAGTCTTGTTCAAAGAAGTCATATTTGGTCAGGATCAGAGTTTTATTAAAAGAAATAAAGATTGGAAAAATCTTAACTACAAGGAGAAAAAATACACTGAGATAAATTACAAATAAACTTAGAACTAATAAGTTAGACGTTTTATTTAGCGATCTTATCGGTGCGAACAATTCCTTTTACCTCGAGATAAAATTAAATTCACCTACATAAAAAGATACTATTCGTGCAAAGCTTTTGATTGCTGAAGTACTTTGAATGTACAACCCAAAGATAACAAAGTTCATAACATGCCATTGCGTGTAAAAAAAATGTTTGTTTTTTCAAAGTCAGTTTTAGACCAATTTCGGAAATTACAAATAGTCATAAATGTTTGTCTTTGCTGGCAAATTTCATCCAAATCCCTTTAGTTTTTGCGTGAAAGAGTAACAAACATACATCCCTACATTCTTACAAACTTTCGCGTTTGTAATACTAATAGGATTGAAGCTGAATTAATTTAGAGAACTGCATTATTTCTTGTAGCTTGTTCTGCCTTGTAAGCTACGAAAGTTAGAGTTTCAACTTTGAGTAGCACAAATGATTATATTTACCCTTATATTATGTCGTCTATAGACTGTTCATACTGATTTCTCTAAATTTCAAACTAACTCGGTACCATTAATATTCGTCATCATCATTAACCTATCTTAATCCTTTTGCCAAAGCATTTTACAGTGTAGTTTTGGATTGAAAATATTTGTTTTGTTTTGATAATTATTTTAATTAAATTTAGGCCACTGTTATTAAGTGTTGTCCTTTTAAGGTTAATTAAAAAATTTGCTTATATATGGGTGAATAAAGATATTATTTAAGATATTAAATTTAGTTTATAAATAGGAGATGTTATCTAACATATTACAAAATCTGGCTAAACATTTTTTCTTTGACAGCACAAACGCGGAAATTTTCTCAATTTATTAGTTTTTGCTTAGGATTTTGTTTAGTTTTTGGTCGCGTAAAACCGTCGCGTAAGCCGTTGTGTAAATCTAAGTGAATATTTGGAAAACTACAGTAAGCGTAATAAGCTTTGTAGCATTTCGTTTAAACCAAGAAATGAAAACAAATCTGTTCATTTAGTAACATAATAACGACGCTGTCCTCGCGCGCCATGGCGGATAATTGAATGAGTATTTGGCACTCAAGCTTCAGCAGTAACGTAACATAAAAGCACATCGTCACCACTTGCTGTCGACCGCACCACTTATACTACAGCTGCGTATGTACACCCTATATCCGTACACAATTACTTTATATAACGTCGGAGTCACTTTACTGTCGCCGGTTATGAAGCAATTACCATCACGTGTAGAAACTTTCAATGTCTAGCAAAGAATTTGGAGATCTTCGTATTCTGGATTCTAACTTAAGAATAGTTTAGATCGCGTTTCATTGGATCTTACTAGGTATAAATTTAGTACATATAAATTATTTGGTCTTACTATGTAAACCACTCATTAAAATAAGCTATTAAAACTATTTAAAATTGTTACCAAAAACTTAGGTAGTTGCAAACGAGAACTCTTATCAAAACAAAAAATTACACAATTTCTTCTCAAAATTTACTACTAATTTTTTTCATTCAAACAGATATAATAGTTAAGAGCAGCTGTTTTCTTCACGAAAATTGATAATGAAACATCGGATTTGTTTAAATTAGACAATACTTTCGAAACATTAAATGTCTTTTATTTTAGAAGAAAATATCTAAAAAAAGACGATATACAGTTTTATTTTATAATAAACCTCGTGGTAACGCGAGCTTATGAAGATCTGCATTAGCAGAGATATTGACGACCCTTGTCCAACTCGGATTAGTATGAACATAAAAACTAACGTGGTTGCTACACATTTTCTATTCATTCACGTATAACTCGCGTGTGATATGGTCGGTCCCGCCCAGCTTAAGTTTCAGCTGCATCCGGTTTGGCACTGATTCAGTTTTAAACGAGCAACTCACTGTCCTTAGTAAAAGAACGCCAGATGCGGCTCAAACTTAAGTCAAACTGCACTGACTATATCACGCGTGAGTTATGAAAAATAAGATACACATGAATTAATTTAAAAAACTAGAAAATAATTTTTAAATTAAGTATTAAAATTAGTAACAGAGACCGTAGGTTCTGTTTCGTGTGAAACATAAACACAATCTTAGAACATCTCGACAATTAATTACATAGAATGTGTGTTCGCGGCGACTCGGAGAATCCCTTCGTGTTTGGATCGAAGTAAAGCTTTATGTAAACAAGCAAACTTTATCAAAATTAGTAGGCATTGTAAATATTTTCACCGCTGAACCGCAATTTGTAGGATTTTGTACGGAGTTCAAGTTTCATTTTAATTAAAAATATTAGTGTTGCGATATTTTAAGTTACAAATTACTTAAATTCTGAGGGTTAAATATGTACATAATACGAGTACACATACCTACTAAGTTTATGTGCACATATTTGAATGGAAGAATTTGTTGTAAGCGATAAAGTCACAATTTATGGATTTAGACGTAAGTCAGTATGTTTTCAATGTAATTTTTCTGGTGTGCGTTATGAAATATTTCAATTACATGTGTGCATGTTTCTCTGCATAGAAAAAAAACAAAACTTTTTCAAACAATTCATCATTACAATTCATTTGCAAATCATCATCATCAATAACCCACTAAATGTTCCCACTGCTGGGGCTCGGGCCTTCTCTCGCAAGGAGAGAGTTAAGGCCATAATCCACCACACCAGTGCGGGTTGGTGGATGACATATGACTTCGAAAGCTTCTAGGTGGGTACATGTCGGTTTCCTTCAGAGTTTTAAGTTAGTGGCATTAAGCACATGACTTCGAAAAGACAGTGGTCCGTATGAGGTTTGAACCCAGGGTCTCCGGATCGGGAGGTGCCGTTCTCCCGACTAGACCAGCCGTATTTCCATATGCATTTAAAACTAGAAAACTATCAGAAAAGATACAAACACCAAAACGGTTTATTGTCACATAACTATTATGATTAAATTACGTAATTGTACGTGTCTTTGGGTACGCAGATGATAGCACCGTTGTAGAGAGTTACATATCTAGCGCGAGATCCAGTGGACAACAAACAAAGGTACTGAGAGAGAGCATGATCGAGCGTTTGAACATGGCCCTTGAGAAAGTTTCTGAATGGGGCGAAACCAATGTGGCCAAGTTTAACGAGAGAAAGACGCAGGCGTATCTGTTCTCCGCAAAAATGAGTCCATTTCAACAGACTCCTACTTTTCGAGGTGTATCCGTGCCGGGTACTGATCACCTTGAGCTTTTAGGCGTTACCTTGACTTCTACGCTCAACTTTGGCTCATACATTGAGTCCAAGGCTAAATTAGCTGCCAAAAACTAGGTGTCCTCTCAAAGATGCGAAAATACTTCAAATCTGAAAAATTACTTTGTTATACAAAGCACAGATTCGCTCTTTTATGGAGTACTGTTCGCAGCTTTGGGATGGATCGGCTAAGTATCAGCTTGAAGCTCTGGAATCGATCGAGAAGCGTGCCAAAAGGCTCATAGGCAAAGACATTCTAGCGTGAAAAAGACTTCAAACTTTTGAACATCGCCGCAAAATTGCTAGTTTATTGGTTTTTTTTCGGATACACTTCGGAGAGTGTGCCATTGATCTGCATGATCTAATACCTCCTTCCCCTTTTTTCTATCGTACTTCTCGTAACTCGAAGAAACGGCACCGTTTCATGGTGGATATTCCAAAGACACGGACAAAGAGGTTTGACTCTACGTTTGTGATAAGAACGTCTAGGCTGTGGAATGAGTTGCCTGAGTGGGTTTTTCCCGATAGTTATAATCTTGGTATCTTCAAATCGAGAGTGAATCGGTTTCTTCCAGGTAAACACGCTCCATCGTATACCGCATCGTCGCTTAACATCGGGCGAGATGGCGGTTAAGTGTAAACCTACGTGTAAGTGGTTAAGTGTAATTTCATTTCATTTCAAAATAATTATCGTCAAATCTCATGTGAACTAACTAAAAGAACACGATATTTTAATATATTTAAAGTAAGTTTAATCTCATTCGAGTGAATCTCTTCGACGTCGGCAGAGAGTGTAAAATATGCACGAACGGTCTTCTCGATTCAAAAATGCAAATGGCTGTGATACATTTCAATTCTGCATGCTTTGAGGAAGGCTTGATTTTAATTTTATACCTCTACTGACCTAGCTTGAAGCTGTGAACGTAACATGAGATGTATTTTTTTTATAGTATAGGTAGACAATTCACACACACTATCATCAGACTCCAAACAAGCAACGCTTGTATGGCGGCCATATAGCTGATATAATACTTATATGTACTTCTAAATACATACTTATTATGCATAGAAACACCCAGACACAGTACAAATATTTGAATTCATCACAAATATTTGCACTGGTTGGGAATCGAACCTACAACCCTCGGCTTTGCATGCAGTGTTTTCGTATTAGTGTGTAAATATTTTCTATCTCCTAGCAATATTATAAATATCAAAATTTGTATCGTTCGTTCCCCTAATTTTCTCGCGATAAAAATTAGCCTTTAAATTAGCCGTTCCCGTTAAAATCAATTCATCGCAATTCACTCACAAAACCTTCCAACGTGAACGAAGTAGCAGGTTCAATTAGTAAAAATATTTTTTATTTTATTTTAAATGTAAACGCATGAATCTTGCAGGCGAAATACACGCATTTGCTTTAATAACCATTTTTATTTAATAGCTGGGTACACGTAAAGTTCTCATCGTGCATTCGCAAAGTTCAAACCTATGTACTTTTGACGTGACATCCAAGAAATCGATGAACGCCGGCTGCATGCACGAAAAAGTGTCCCGTTATATCCCATTACGGCCATTGTCCCGTTACGTTCATTGTATGTTTGCGCCGCATCTATCAATGTTTTGTTATGACGTTGGCACGTTAACCTATCGTCCGTAAACCAACCGACTCTATAGACGACCAATTTTTTGTTTGTTAATTTAAACCCAAGCAAACTTTTATTAAAAAACACAGGTCTGTAACGTTCGCTAAATAAACCTATTCAAATTAATATCTATTGATAAAAGATACTTTTCCACGTCCATTCATAAAGCCAAAATCAATACATTAATCAAATGTACATATTATTGTAAGTATCAAATTAAATTAAAATTAAAACAATAATAACGAGGGTGTCAATTCATAAATCAAATATAAACATTATTGTAATTGTCAAATTAAATTATGAATGTGTGGTTTTCTCTATGCTATGTAAACTGTTTTGTATTTTATTTCCAGTTTAGTATATCGCTATGTCACGTACGAGTAGTTCAGTCAGACACACTAATTTACCAAAAACGTCTAAGCGCTTGATCCCTCGGCTTCAGGTAAGCAGACCTAAGCGGATTTGTCAGCATTGTTCACCTGCTTTGAGCCCAAAGCTGCAAAACCAACATTTATTAATACAAGACGATACTAACATCAACTAAGGGCAGGGCTTGATCTCATTACTTCGGCAATAATTAGGATGATGACTAGATCAAAAATATATCTATTTTCAAATATATATATATATCAATACAATTAGGTATTATTCTAGGTTATTCACTTCTGAGAGTGTGCAACTGATCTGCATGATCTAATACCACCTTACCCTTTTTTCTATCACTTTACTCGTAGCTCGAAAAAACGACATCGTTTCATGGTTGATGTTCCAAAGACACGAAAAAAGAGGTTTGACTATACTTGATGTGTTACAAGAATCTAAGTGTTGTCGCTTGGCATCTCGGGGCACTGCTTGTACAGTATAAATATGTAAATTAATGCCAAGTGTTGGACATTGTTGTACTTTATTAAATAATGCTGTTTTCGACAGATTCTTTTTCAGACAGATTTAAAAAATTTCGATACATATTTTTTTTACCTGGATTCATTGGACCTTCCTCTTGTGTAGGGATTACATTAAAGAAGCGAACTACGTTTGAAAGAGTTATTTGGTTTCTATAGCTTGCATTTGTTATGGTGCTGTGTGTGAAATGCAGGGTATACTGCATTTTTGTTCTATAGTTTTTAGGTACAAACAAATGTATGTAAGTGCAATTTATAAATAAATGTCCACCCATATTTATTTATTTATTATCTAGTGAAAGAAGGTCCCGAGTCCTGGTAGGAAAACATAATAGTGGCCTGCGTATGTATCAAAGTATATGTCTATTTACAATTATATAAATATTATGTTAGTTATCAGGTATCCATAATACAAGTCTAATATAGTGTATAATTATTAATGTTCGTCACTGCAAAAGTAAAAACTCCGTCAATTTATAATCTAACACGTCTGATTATAACCTCACGGGAGGTTAGGTTAGTTCGTAATCTGACATCGTTAGATTATTACCTAACGGTTTTTACTTTTACGGTCACATGACCACCATTTGTTAGTTTATTTTATGCTTAGGAAACATTCAAATCAATTAGAAGACTTTTCTCGAGTTTCTTTTATGATTTTCCAAACTTGAGTACATAATATCTAACTTTGTTGCGCAATATTACCAGAAGAACACTTACCTTTCATGACCCTTGTTAATAGCACAAAAGTTTTAACTCGAAAAGTGTTGTTTTGTAAGCTTTGCCGCACCACATTCTGCAAATCTCACCTCTCTAGATTGTTTCCTCAACTATAGAAACTTTTCCAACTGCAATATTATGGTAAAAAAGGCTCATCTTTATCAAGTTTGAATTGAAAAGCACACAAGCAATGTTCATCTATCGGCCGCGATATTAAAACGGCTAAACGCTCATTTAGAAAACAGCTTTCCCGGGAAATATTCAGAATCTAACCGAGTTTAAAACCTACGCTATGAATTTTAAACTGAAAACTACATTGGATATGAGCAGAAAGGCGAGCGTTGTGTAAACAGAACGCTGTTTCCGCGAGTAATATTTGAAAAAAGTGCCTCTGAAAAGATGCTTCCTACAGTGAAATAAAATATTCCATGAAATAAAAGCTGCATAAGCCTTTGGTCGGCGTTTTATGGAAAATATTATAATCATTTAGTCCCTTCCTTGCAGCGCACTATATAATAAAGTTAGGTATAAAGGGACGCGCTCATGATAAGAAAACCGCCGTAGGGTCGTAGGACCACACAGACAAAGGACTTAGTTTGTTTTCGACAAAACACAAAAGAGAACCCTAAGTAAGCACAAACAACAAGTTATGTACAAATTACCTGGAGCATTATCAATTTACCTTTTGAACCGTAAACGTACCGCCTCGTAAGTTGCGTTTATTTCCGTACCCAGCATTGTTTATTATATCTGCGTACTATATGCTTGTCATGCACCATTATAATTTGACGACGTGTTTGGCTCGACGGTAGTTTCCTTATTTTATGGGCTTCGTTGATGAATCCCGGGTTCGATTTCCTGCCAGATGTTTAATATTACGAGTACATAATAAATTTTAGTAAAGTATATTTCAGATGTTCTTTATTTCACATGTTATATATTGGCAAGTATTGGTATTTCCCCGTTCGTGTTATTTTTTATGAACAAAAGTGAGTTAAAAGTCACTATTTGGTTATTTACATATAACTTATTTTTAAAAGAAGATATAAGTACCTCTTAGATCTCTGGATGAGGAGCGCAGTGCAGTGCTAGGTAATGATTTGGACTCTTCCTGTTTCAATAGCTATGTCACTGTGCTGTTATGTGGCAGGCATGTTACTTATCATCAGGCACATGTCCTGCTCGTCTTGTCAATGTTTATTTTCTGCTTTGACAAATCATCAATCTATTTTTTATGATGTCTACCAATTAGTTCTTTGACTTATATCGTTAATAATAGTTCGAAACTAAGATAAACTCAAAAACTTTTATCAAAACCCTTTGTTTTTTTCGTATTCTTCCACGCTTTTAATTCAATTATTTGTTACAAGCTCACACAATGACATTTAAGAATTCGTATTTGTTGTATTATTCGTATTCATAGTAAGGCTTCCATCATTTCTTTTATTGTAGCACTTTACAATTCATAAACACTTAGGTTGGCTTGAAACTTTTCTTGTGTTTACAAAAAGAAGCAAAAGTTTACGATTATAAGACCAGAAGAGTTCGATGTTCCTTGTTTTATTTTAAATGATAGGTTTTCACTTGCTTACCATACAATATTGATTATAGGCCGCGAGCAAAGCAAATACCGCAAGCAGCATGGGCTCACGAGTGGTTGTATAGGTATTTTTTATTAATATATTGTGCGAAAGAGTGTGACCTGGTACACGTCGTGACTGCAAGACGGAATCTCGAGAGCATATACACGTGATCCCACACAGAATATTATAATTAGCGTAGTTCAGAACATTCAGATCTCGTTAGCGTTTCTACCGCATTGAGTCGTATGTCGTATTGCTTTTATAACGATGCTATTTGTACTTGTATAACCACGCATAGTTATTAAAATTGTGTGTGAAATTTACTTATACTTATATTGGTATTTCTTTAAAACTAAACAAAGTATTATATCAGCTATCTGGCGCCAGAACAATACGCGGTACAAGCTTTGCTTAGTTTGGAGACAGATGGTGTTGTGTGTGAATTGTTCACCAATGTTGATTTGTATGTATTTATTAATAATTAGTACACCTTAAAAAATCTGAAAAAAAAAACAAACAAAACAAATCTTAACAAAACCAAACATATTAGCAAAATGGAAGCTTAAAAAATTGTTATTTTGTGACTATTCACATTCTAGATAGTCACCACAACAACAAAGGAAATCACGTACTATTCGAACGCCGTACTGTGGCTGCCTTCTATACTTATTACCCAATAGAGCAGTTAAAACTGGGCAACATTGTATTCGGTTGTGCAACTTTGCTGGCGTCAGCTGGTCGTCTTGTCTTTGCTAACAAACGACCCGGGTACAAGACTGGAACTAACGCTAGGCTTTGTGGTGTTGTCTTCTAATGAACAACCTTGTATAGTACAGAGATTATATAACGTAAATTTACTTTCGTGGAACTAAGTATTACATCAATTTAATATTTCTGAGTTGGCCTGACGTCACGAATGTTGTTAATATCTATACCAATTCAACTTTACTCATATCTTAAACTTGACATCTTTTTGTCATGCGGAAGCCAAATATACGAGTATATTTATTAGTTACTTAACAAGCTGATCATTGAACTTAAATAAGAGATTTGCAAAATGGGCAAACGTTGAATTTACTATAATAGAGAGCAAGCAGTTTTTTTTACTAAGCACTGCTCTGAACAAAACGAACATTTAGCAAGAAAAATGTAATGCAAATTTTTTTTCGCTACTTCAATGTAAGTCTGGACCCATAATAAAAATGTTTGCACTTATTTTTTGTTTATTTAGATAATATTCATAGAGTTCCTTCTATTTTTACCTGTAAAATACTCTTATTCTAAATTATGTAAGTTCAAAGTGGCTTTACCCTGTCTGTAAATCGGTTTGCACTTTACCGATCACAGAGATACAAAAATCAGAAATTCCATTTGAACCGGGAGATATTTGATTGAGTAGTGAAGTGGAAAGACGGAATTATTAAGTTGGGTTCCGGCGGCGCGAAATGCCAACGTAGCGCATGTGCAGTCAAGTGGCGAAGGCGGCAAATATCCGCCACTGCCGAACCACAGTCGCGCCTCGTAGCCGATGGCGGCCGCTCGTAGCGCTTCTAACGCCCACGTCTACGAACTTCTACGCATCCGTAGCATGCCGCGAAAATTGTGAAGTTTCCTACGAAAAGTTGCGATGTGTCTTCAATGATGTTGTTGGGAAAACTTTTGTTTTACACACACTTCGGACTAGTCTTCCATGTTGTGATTTGCTTTAAAGATACCGTTGGTAAGTGTAAATATAATTTGAAAAAAAAAAATGAATTATAAATAGGTTTGTTAATTAAACCTATTTATAATTCAGAGCTGTAAATATTTAAATTATTTAAAGCTTATTTTTAAAATAATGTCGTTTATGTAGTTTAAAACACTTAACAGTGAACCCATTTAGTAATCGCTTACAATTACGATATCTTTATTACTTATCGTCAAGCTACGATAGGCATTAAAATGATTGTAGAGTTAGGTACACGCTGTCAAAGTGTCAAATAAACGTATAAATTGGTTATATATTTCATAATATTATAGTTGTTTTTCATTTTCTTTATGTTATTTAATATATAACTATATTAGTTGTAATTATGAAGAATTATAAAAAGGTTTTCTTAAATATGAACCGTCGTTAATCAAACATTTACCAAAGGCTCACGCGAGTCAATAACCTATTTTTTATTACACCAGTAAAAAATCAAGAAAACTCAAGTAGACTAAAAATTTGCTTAGTTAGATTTTTTGCTAGTAACTGCTTACAAAATATATTTGCCACTTTTTAATTTTCTACGCCATTCAATTACTGAAACAGTAACTTAAGTATGTTAATTCATACATTTTCTATTGTAACGCTAAAATAAAGTGGATAATTTAACTAAAATAAAGTGGTGTAGTAATGGCTGTGATTTTATCAAGAACCTTTTTTCGGGACAGTCTAACCCGGGACTAGAATAATTCCATTACTAAGCCGGTATACTTAACGTAACTAAGTGATATTTAGACCAAAATTTTCCACAAATTGAGTAGAGCTATGTATGTATAGTAAGTAGACGTAAACGTAACATCTTTTTATCGATTTATTATGAAACATTCTTGTGTTTATTTAATCCAATTAATATTAATGATAAAAAATAGAAATAAATAAATATATATACATTATTGATCTCTTACATCATGAAGTTGTATTTGCTACTGACAATGCTTTCCAATTTCTGTAATGTAAGATTAGATTAAGTAAAGTAGTTAGTCCTTGAAGGCTTTTAGTCATTTAATCTGTGTTAAATAAGTTTTGTTCTACGCTTGTCTATTATTTGTCATAACCGTAATGTGGATTATGGAGTTTTCAATACAATTTATACAACTATATATTGTCTTGTTGTACCTACCCAATTTCGCAAATAAACAAATGATTTGATTTGATTAAAATAATGAATAAAATAAATGTGAAATTTTAGAGGTTTGGGTGTTAGGATGTTTATTGCTCAATCATGACGGACCGTCAGTGCCACGGATTGGGTTAATATAATAAACACAGATTATAGTTAAAAATAACAAAAATAGGCTACGTTTTATGGAAATAAAATAACGGGAACGGGTATTACGCGGTTGAAATTGCGAAGTGCTACCTCTAGTTCTTACTAAATATCTGTAAGTCTGTAAGTTTGCTGCTCATTTAGTGGGAACGATTGTACAAATTAGATTGAAATTTTGAATATTTCAATCCGATTTAAACACAACTACTACAGTCTAATATTTAACACCTGTTTCTATTTGTTACATTGATTATAACGTATGAGGGTTTCAGAAATTAGCAACTCTTATTTATCAAGAGTAAATGTAAAAAATGTTTTGCAGTTGTAGGACTCTTTCTGTATCTATTTTTTTTTTAATAATGAGTGACGAGACGATCAGGACATGTGCCTGATGGTAAGCAATATGCCTGACACATAACAGCACAGTGACAGGCAGCTATTGGAACATGAAGAGTCCAACAAATAATTACCTAACACTGAACTGCGCTCGTTATATCTATTATCCATCTGAAGAAGTGCCACACCTTTGCCAGTTATTCTAACGTCAAGCAGTATATAGGTTAGTAGTGCTCCGATTGGAAGGGCAATGTTTCTTGTAAAGTTACGGGGCAAAAAAATAACTAAATGTTATCTCTGTAGCTGAAGCCACAGTGCAAAGCTGGACTGTGATTTGGATTCTTCACGTTCAAAAACCTGCTTAGCACAATACTCTAACAGTACTGCTTATCATCAGTAGGGCTTATCATTGGGGGCATATCTAGTTCGTCTCGTCAGTCTATATTATCCTAATTAATTAATATCATAAATATCAATGTTTGGATGTTTCAATATTAGGATGCTACTCTTTTTCCCGGAAAAATAACTAAAAAGTGGGTAAAACCGCGTGTCGCTGCTAGTATAGAATAAACAAACGCGTTGTGTGTTTGTTTGTTTGATGGTGACGTGTTCGTATTTTTGAGCCGTTCAAAGATTACTTCTTTTTTTGATGTTGGTTGATAAAGCCCTGAAAGTCAGTGTATTTTAATACACGAATATGATACACTAGCAGCGCCTCACGGTTTTACCCGCGTTGCTCCCGATCCCGTTATTTCCCCGGGATAAAAACCGTATTCCAAATTTCAGCCCGATACGTTCATACGTTACGGCGTGATTGAGCAACAAACATCCAAACATTGATGTTTATAATATTACTTAAATAGTAGGATTACTTTTATTTTCATTTTTTATTCCCAAACAATATTTTTCCAAGTTGTAGTATTATTTATTTGATTTAAAAAAGTAAATAACAATTTTATTTTAAATATATATTGGTGGATGTTTATCATACAAAAACTATCTAGCCTCACAATAAGCAAAGCTCGTATCAGGAGAACCAGTCAGCTGATTTAATATTTCTATAAGCGTATACATTCTTATTATACCTAGAAACATTCAAACAAATAACCTAGATGAGAATCGAACCATGGCGCTGCAGGCAGATTTACTGCCCACTGAACAACTAAGCCTTAGCCACGAGAAATCTTATTTATTGATAAACAATGTCAATTTGTCTCATCAAACATAATAAAATTTGAAGTAAATTAATTCGGCTAATATTGTAAGTTCTATTGTAAGTCCAAACTATCGGTTTGGATGTTTGTTGCATCGATGTAAATCAAAAGATGTGACCTGAGCACCTTGAAATTGTTAACAAATTACGTCTCTGTATGTAGTGTGAGGGGTTTACAACTACCAGTTTAATTGACCCTAGAATTGATAGCGGCAAAGTAAAGGTAAAAGCAATTGACCAAGGTATATTGCGGTTCTACTCATTGTGCTTGTTGACACCGAGTAGCGATAGGAATAAACGTCCTGCGTTCACCGCTTCTTACAATGGACTAAAACGACATTACACACAACGATAAAATAATTCAGTGCGCCTGATGTTTGGGAGGGCACATCTGTTGATTTATATCGATGGTTCGTTGTCCATTCACGTCGGTACGCTATGGGTTTCTTTGAAATTTGGAACACAGAGAAGTGTGGAACAGCACATACGTTCCTTACTATCGTACAAAAATACCGGGGTCGGAAATTACGCGGCTAAAACAGAGGGACGTTGCTAGTCAAAATACTGTAAAAGGGCACGAGGAATAAGTATAATAATATTATACAACACTTCCATTATGTCAACGGGCAAGCAGATGCTCGGCGGAGCACCATTCATAATATCTGACACGCTGTCCTAGCGCGCTTCCTACCTCCCACATGGGAGCTGAACTAATGTTAGATCGCTTGCTCTAAATAGAAGAGAGACGAGTGTCTGTAGTGATGACAACCCTGCAAATTTTAATAACCAAATGAGGGTAGATTGAGATCTTCTCATTTTCCAATTTCTTTAGTTGTGACCACGGCCGCTGTCACGCCGAAACGTAAAAGTAATTAAATTATAAGTTAGATTGCGAGTAGGTAATTTGTAATGTTAGAATGAGACGCATTTATAATAAATTGTCCAGTTTTTATAACGTCTCGCGCCTCAGATATAGCTTATAATATATTGTTAAAAAATGAAATACCTAAACAAATATTCGGGGACTTTTTACACAACATTCTTCATGTGAAAACTAAGCAAGTTTTTTTTATGAGAGTCAGCCAACTGGTATAATTCTACTAACATTATTAATGCTATCATTTGGGTATTTGTTGCTGGATCACGTCGGAATGGCTGAACGGATTGGGCAGAAAATTGGAACGGTGAAAGAAAGTTTAAATCGAATCCACGATCTACGGGCAATCTACGAGTAGACTTCCTATGAACTAAGCCACAAGGCCAGTTCCATTCAACGTCTGACAATGAACAAAAGCCGTTATAAGATATTATTTATTTTATTTCAGTAGGTACTTTCTTTAAGATTATGAAAAAATGAGGCTCTCAATAAATTAACATTACTTTTTTTTTTTGGTTCAAAATTAAAACCATCTCGAGTGATACTCGTGAACTCAAGCAGTGTGCTATCTTCGTATAAAACGTGTTATATTCTTTTGTGAATTTACGTCATATTCATCGAAGTAAGATACATTTTAAAAGTAGAATCATTGTTATGTATACCCTTAAACTATATTTTTTATGTTTTTTTTGTTTATAACAACCTCCGGGAGTGGCAACAAAAATGAAACGTAAAAAAAATATTACGTTCTTCAATGCAATGGTAACCGTTAATGTCGAAAATACAATGATTTTTTTCATCTAAAAAAATGCCTTAGGCCCAAAAAATCTTTAAATTTCTAAAACATAAAAAATGAACAACCCGCAATTTCAGAGACCCCTTATTTTTCTGGAATTAAAAAACCTATGTGTGATTCCAGACTATAGGTAATCTATCTGTATTCCAAATTTCATCACAATCCGTTCAAGCGTACGGACGCTATTGAGCAACAAACATTCAAAATTTTACTTTTATAATATTAGTAGAATAGTATGATTCACTTTACTTCAAAGTTGTAACATATGATAGTACATTAAAATAGTTACAATTACGGTGAACAGGTTATGTGATAATCATTGCGTGTTTGGAGAAATCTTTATCTGCCAATTAACTACTCTTTACGTAATAAAAACGTTTACAGCGGCTCCAGGGACAAAGTTGTCACGAGAAACTTTTCTATTAACAGGGTGTTGCTCACACAGAATAGTTTATCGTTCTATCAAAATATTTACAAAGTATTTCATAGAATACTTACAAAGTTCCGCGATATGGTTGAGAACGTTTGAGAGTTAGTACTATTTTTGTACTGATCAATCTTTGTTGCAACCATAAAATAACGACAAAATATGCTTAAAGTATTTAAAGGATTGTAAAATGTTTATTCGCTTTGATTTGACCATTTAATTCGCTCATGAGATCATACTAATTATTTGATCCTATCGTCAATGAGGATAGATTTTAGAAATATGTTTTAGCAGGTAAGCATTTTTTGATTTCACCAAAATATCGAATATCTTCATTGATTCTGTTATAATTAGTGATGTTATCGTTTTTTTTTATCCTAGGCATAATACTGTAAAAATATAAGCATAAATGTGAAAAATTACGACGGCGTAAATTCAAAATGGCGAACCGCAAAAATCAGGACGCAAAATTCTTCCACAGAAATTTTCTAACACAAGTACATACTATATTTATACCGAAGAAGAATAATTTTATAAACTTGAAGCTGATAACTGAATAAACGGCATAAAAAGTTCCAACGTAAATGAAAACTTCGGAAGTCGTGACACACGGACGCCATTTCGGATTTGCTGAATCTACATAAAAACTTTACACGCATATTTGCGGCTTAGCAATATTCGTGTTGCTATGTGTGTAATTAATTTACAGCCCTCCCTCTGTTTGTGTGGTTTGTTTGATAATGCCATTTTGATTGGCAATTCGCGTTTAATCAGTCGCACAACATTCGAGTCCGATCAAAATTGCAGCCGAAAATTACGCACTACCAAATGTTAAAGCCATTAATGGTGCCCTTGTATGATCGAAGTTTGTAATATATCTTAAGATGTGGCAATAAGGACTACAATAACTGAAGAGCGGTCGGTTCTCAGTCCCCGTGGGTCGTTGTTACAGCAAAGCCAAGTGCTTAAGTCGGCTTAAGAGCCTAAAGGGCCACATACACAAACCTCATCAATCTACAAGACGCGAACAAATCTGACCTGTACCGAGGTCAGACAGTGTCGCTGGTATATAATTTAATTTATTATTTAGTACATTTTGTCGTCTATTCTGTATACAACAAAGCCCGAGTAGAAATTGAGGATGTAACGTAAAAACGTACTTAGGGCGTAAGCACGGGACAAAAATGTGAGCTTCGTGACATAAATTCTTGTTCACGTCGGCGTTCTATAATTATTTTAAGGCACAATTTTGTCTGCTTATTTTAACGCGACATGGTTTTACTTTATATATCGGAAGTAGTTCTTCTCACTTTCAACTTTTTAGCATAATATTCTATCGGTTAAATTGGTTAATATGGCTTTCAGTGATAAAGGCGCTTACTTTCGCACTACTTTTCAATGTATTGTGGTCTGAAAAGTTGTTATTTGTTTGATTTCAAGGTGTTATTACATCTTCATGCTCCATCAACTAATGACGAAGTCTATCGGTGTAGAACGATTCGACGCATACCTACGTGAAATAGAACGATTTCACGCATACCTATGTGAAATTTAATGTTCGCATTACAAAATTATTTGTAAACATTTAAAGTAATGCGGACAGATTTATTTGTATATACAGTAGAAAAGAATGAAAATTTGGCAGCCTATTTTAAAATTTTAAAACATATTTTTTTAAATCGCAGATGTCAACAATCGCCCACGCAACGATAAAAGAAAAGAAAGATATGACCAGCTCGAATCAAATTAGTACTTTAAAATGTTTCTCAATTTACTTTATTTCAACCCTTTTCAGATCAAAATACAAATTGAGTGCGTAAATTGCCAAGAAATACGAATAGGAATTCATTGGAATAAACCTATCAAACATTTATCAGTAATTAGAGATTAACGCTTCTGTAGTGATCTCGTTACAATCGCACCGCTATAAATCTGGGTCGGTGTCCGTCCGATTTCATTAGTAAGCCGTTGTTGCGCTATTCCTGTACTTACCCGATGCCGAAAGGAGACACTGAAAAACTTAAACTGTTATAATATTCATAACTTAAATCATTTATAACACTCATTACATAATATCACAGTATAACACCACAAAAACATAACATAATAGTAGATTATGGCACAAGTGTGTAAAGTTGGTGATTACCGCTGAGGCACTATTGAGACCCGAGCTTGGCGAGGGTCTTAAGATAGCCGAACACGATACACACGTGTATCGTACGACGTTTTTCAACACACTTTTATATACCTATATAATATAATAAAATAAAAAACATTTCAACAGTGAAAACGAGTTGTTCAAAATGTCAAACTCGAACGCGCAACTAACAATGGCGACAACTAACGTTTTGTCCCGTACAAAAAGTGAAATTAAAAGTTGTTTTTCTTACAAAGAAAATAAAAGTTAAGATTTGAGTGAAAGTTTTATTTTTACATACGGACAAGTGGAATTTATCTATTTGAATACGAAGTTGCATGAAGTGTCCAAGCAATAGCTACATTAATTCATTTGTTCCATTGAACACGATCTTTTTAGTATCGAAACTTTTTTAAGAACAATGCAACTCAATCAATAAAAAACTCTATAACTCACTAGTAAGTAATAGTAATGAAAAGTCACAATTTGATTATAGATGTCATTATTGTCAATATTGTCATATTAAGTATGCTTGATTGCGGTGAAATTAGAGCCACTTTATGAGCAAAATTATCTCCTATGCCTAGAACTATTTAAAGCCGCTCCATACTTACGCTTTATTTACTTTACTTCTTGCATCTAGAGTTCTAGAGAATCTAGACTTTAAGAAACACTTAAATAGAGAACGTTAAAAAAATGTCACACCTTCACTTACTAAATGTTTTTGTATATAATTGTAATTCAAATTAATTGGTTTTGGTAGAATAGTAATTGCTAAAAATAAATATTTACTTAACTCAATATTCATCCGATTTCAATGAGTTCCGCTTTCATTGCCGAAACGCGACACCTTAAATTTTGTATTTATTTTCGTCATCTTGGAAGAAACAATTTGTATATGCCCAGATTGTGTCATTATGCGTCAACACGCGCAGTTTTTTTGCTCATGGATTTCAACATTATTTTGATTCAGACAAAAAAATAACTCTTCACGATTTATTCCCCTCTAAATAAATGAGTTCGTGTAAATTTTGTAGTGCCTGGGTTACACGTGGCAATTTTTTCAAGCTAGGATAACAAGCTAGTGTTAGTAAACTAGCAAGCAGAATTACTATTCTGGCTTCGTGGGGACAGACCTAGCTTCGTTTCTTAGCTAGTTCTTCTGAATTAAATTTCTAACCAAGTAAGCTAGTTTACAAGCCAGTACTGTTATTAATAGGATGGAGTTCTATTTTCAAGCCAGTAGCATCCCCCTACCACAGAATTTACTAACCTGGCTTGTTTACTAGTATAATGCTGTGCATATATTTGCGTGATGAATTCAAATTTTTGTACTGTGTCTGGGTGTTTCTATGTATAATAAGTATGTTTTTAAAACTATATAATTATTATACTGATATAATACTAAGCAAACCTTGTACTATGGCGGCCAGATAGTCAGCTATCTGGCCGCCATAGTACAAGGTTTGCTTAGTTTGGGGTCAGATAGTGTTATGTGTGAATTGTCTACCAATATTTATTCATTTATTAATGTGGCCGGCGAAGCTAGTCTACATTTGACTAGCAGGCACCACGCTTTTGGTATGATCCTGACAATTTATAGACTTAACAGAATGTTAAACAAATCAGGTGCCATTCGCAAAATATTCTTATATTCGCCTAAATCTTGATTGCAGAATTCTTCCAAAAGTAAACAAGATCCACGTTGATCTCTTCTTAAAATCCACGATCTTGTCCTCACCCGTTTTTGTGTCTAGTGCGAAATGGCACTGATTTCGAAGTAACTGTTTTAGTCAAATCATGTTTGGTCATCAACAGCGAAAACCAGCTTAAATAATATATAACATAGCCTTGTGTAAACAGAACTAGCATGCCAGATCAGCAACTCGGGACATTAAACAATAGAAATAGATTACAATCCTAGTTTAACAACCTAGCGTCGTGTAACCCGGGCATTACAAATATTTTGAAAAAATGGCTAAAACTATATATTTTAGAAAAGTATTGGTGACACGGGTGATATTTTCCTAAGCTCTACTCATTACTATTGTCCTTAGCTAAAAACCATCGCTGTTAAAAGACAATCTAATTATAAAATTGTTAAAACGTAACTGAGAACAAGACGTATTTCAAACATGACTCAAATTCAATATTGCCTCTTTGAGTTTAACGTTACAAACCTTTTTACCTTTTAACCTTTACACTTTAAAACTTTTTTGAGTTTGCTTAGAATATTTTCAGGTTTTCAGCTCGCTTATGTCTTAAGTACATGTTGAGACTGTTGTGGTTATTTTTCTTTTTCTGTTGATAATAACGAGCTGCACAATCTACGCGGTTCCACGTTCTCAAGCCACGCATGCAATGGACAAGGTACGCTAGGTAGATAAAGATTTTCGGAACTTTATCTCAACTGTATAGATTATAGATATTATATTTCAGGTAGTATCTCGAAAATCGACCAACAATTAAATTGGTATACCTACCGTGCAACACTATCTTCCTTCTAAATTTACTCATGGCGGATAGTTCTAAATTGAACTTCGACTTGCCGAACGTCGAAATCGAAGATAAGTTTACGGAAGCAATATTCATAGCACACAAATGGCTTATCAGGCGGCTGCTTCTTATTAATAATTGGACAATTATCGGTCTGAGAAGGCCGCCCTCTGCATCCGGTCACGTCGCCCAAACTTCCGGCCTGCCATTAAATTAAGAGCAACCAAACTTCATTTATCTCGGCTTGTTACTTCCACGGCGATAAGGTACAGAAACAGGCCTGAACTTGAACAAACTTACAGCTAACTTCGCTGAAGTTTATCGAATTGCGCCGATCATTTGATAATTTGTTACTTACTCCATATTTTAAAATAATCTCCCGGGTCAGTCCTTATCGCGAGTTTCCATTCAAATTTGATTTCGCTTGCAACGTAGCAAAAGGTTTATACCTATAGTAGGAGATCCCGCTACACACCGACCTTTTGTTTTATATGTAATTTAATATGTCAAAAAATATATTGCAAATAGGTTGCCTAAAAAATTTCAGTACAGAATATGAAGATTTTTTTTTAAATATTTCAGTTAAATTTATTGAATTTTAGAAAAACTGTATTACATAACTTATTATTTTTGCTTTACTCAATGCTTACGAAACCTCATACCGAAATTCAACCCCTAAAGGTATGAAATAGGGGAATGGAAGTTTGCATGAAATATTTTATTTCTTAAATATATTCGCATAAAATTTCGCACGAATTGAGCATAATCAAAATAATGAAGAATGTATTACAGTATTTTTCAAAACTCAACCTCCAAAGGGGTAAAATAAGGGATGAATGTTTGTATGAAAATTTTTATTGTTTGAAAATATTTGCGTGAGATTTCGTAAGCACTGAGTAAAGCAAAAATAAAAAGTTATGTAATACAGTTTTTTCTAAAATTCAATCAATTTAAGAGAAATATTTAAAGAAATATTTTTTAATTGTTTTTTAGGCAACCCATTTGCAATATATTTGTTGACATATTAAATTACATATAAAACCCTTTTCATCCAATAAACAGCTCGGTGAAGGTCGTTGTATTGCGGGATCCTAGACTACTATGAATTTGTTTCCTTATCTGTGTCCAGTGTTTGCAAATCTATAAATGAAATTAGCTTTTGAAAACGAAATAACTTAACGAACACTTTTAAATGAAAATTATTTTTTAGTTTTATTGACAAAAGCAGCACGGTATCAGTCGGTGACTACGAAATGGTTGTATTTTGCGCAAAGATAATTGATTTGCCAGGAGTGGAATAAACTTCATAGATTGTAGAAAGGTTGCGTGCCGAACAGCGCTTGGAGGCAGGCGATGGCGGCGTGGCGGGCTACCGGCGCGCGGCGACCGGGGCAACCCGCACCCGCGCACCACGCAAATATTTATATCGCCCTCACAGACACAAGTCATTGCCTGAAAGCGTTGTCTTGTAACAGCCCCGTAGGCCCTTTTAAACAGAAAATATTGCCTGTCGATGTTATTTATAACAGAAATCACGCCACGAATAAATAACGGACGTTGCAACGCGTAGACAATACGATACATACACGACCCTAAATAAAGATTGAGCGAGGCTTTGTGCGGCGATGATCTATCGGCGATATTTTTTATTGTTCGCAAATATAGACTTATAATAATATTTGTTTCTTTCGTCGTTTGTTGATCTTTACGAAAATACGACTACAAAGTGACTGTTAGGTACATAATTATGAAATACTCGAACAATTCCCATGTCTAGATAAAATAAACTATTTTGAAACTATTTCATTAATATGATGAACGTTATATAATTTGCATGTATTATTACATTTAAATTTCTCTGAATCATACCGCTTTAGTAGTTTATGTAAATTGAGAATTTCGCTTCAAATCAATTAGCAGGGTCGAGCGAGCGGCCGCGGCGGTGCGCCGAACTGACATCGCCGCGGCACTGCACGTCGCTGTTTCATTCGTATCTAAAATAAATGCTGTTTATTGTTATTTTCAACGTGAGAAATGGTTTCCGTGCGGCCATGCTCACAGAAAATAAAGGAATTACGCAACCAAAACGTTTATAATCAAATAAATTACGACGTAGAACGCTCCTGGGCGAAACGACGAAACTCAGAAGCCAGGCAAGTTCCAATGACAATTTTAATAATTAAGAACGAATTTCTCTCCCCGTCTGTTTAAATGCAAGAGATCTGCATAAAAGATTCTTGTAGGAAAAACTCTGGTAGTATAGCTAAGATAAGTTGGACAGTTTGGTTTAAGGATAGTAAAATGTTGTGGCATCTTTGTAGCGGATGATGGCTAAAGAAAACTTTCTTATTTTGAGTAGAGTAAATCTTAAAGATGAAAAATGATATTCAGAATTTGAAAAAAAAAAAATTTTCTTCTAAATGACTGATAGTATTCCGAGAGCTGGTGGCAAAATTTGGAAAGGTTTTTGAAACAAGCTGAAAACTTGTCACATAGTTCTCCTTCCCTACACGGAGGTCGCGACCTGGCTGGTGAGTAGCGGGGCAAAATGAATCCCTCAATTCAGATCACCTAGCAGGTAGAAAGACCCTCCAAAATGATCTCTCTTTTTGAGAATCACTATTTTTTCTTATAAATAACACCCAATTTAAATTTCAAATTGCCTATAACCAATTATTTGTTTTTTTTTTTTCAAAACATATTTGTACTCGCCTGGCCATGTTAAGACCTCGTTTAAATTATCTGGCTTATTTTTTTTATTCTTGAAACATTAAAGAGATATAAAGATTGTACATTGAATCAAACATATTCACTACATAAAAAAAAATGTATGGATCTACGAGTATTTTAGCCCACCCCGAGCAGCCAGGTCTTCATCTCCGTGTTCGGGAATAATAGGAAAACTATGTGACAAGTTTTCAGCTTGTCTCAAATACCTACCCAAAATTTGCTAGCAGCTCTCGGAATATAGGGGTTTTTTAATCTCTTAGGAGACTATTGAAATGTAATACTTAAACATATATATAGCAGTTAAATCTGGTCATATTTTTGAAACGTCCTACCAGCCAAAGATATTTTATTTGCTGTTCATTTGATACAACTGAACACTTTTGGGCATGGGTCTGACGAAGAGATTTTTAGTTTTTTGTAAAAATTTTGACGACGTCACTCTTTTCATTTATATTATTTGTATGTTGTTTATTGGTTCTCCATTTGGATCTAAGTTTTTTTTCTCCTTTTTTTGTTACGCAATAGCTCCACCTACTCTGAATCGATTTCGATGTTTTTTTTTTCGGTTTGGTAGTCCTATATAAATTTTATCGTAATCAGTGAAGTGGTTTTTAAAGTATGAACAAGAAACTAAAATTTACTCTTATTTATCTAGACGTCTTAGTGATGGCTTCCTATGAAATTCGGTCGAGTTTCTGAACTTCAGTTTTAAATTGAAGCTAGTTTTTAAAAATACGGGACCCTTATATGTAAATTCGTCATGTCTGTCCGTCTGTCCGTCCGTATGTCACAGCCACTTTTTTGCGAAACTATAATAACTAAACTATTGAAACTTGGTAAGTAAATGTGTTCTGTGCACAGCATTAAGATTTTCATACAAAAAATAGAAATAAACACTAAATTTGAGGTATCCTATACTAACAACTGAAACTCGAAACTGAATAGTTGGCGCGAGATACGCTTCCAAAGTGGTACAATGTCGTTGTCTTCACCCTCCGCCCTGTAACTTCTCAAATTACTTCTTGTTATTTGAAAAGCATGGTGAGTGACAATTTTCAAAGATCTTGTCAAAGATCTTTTATATGTTCACGGGCGACCGTGATGATACAAAATAGCAAGTAAGTAAACTCAATGAAAACCAAACCGCGGGAAATTTCTAGTCAAGATATAAATATTCTTGAAATAAAATGATACGCAAAAACAATAATGTAAATGAGATAAAAACTTTTCTGAGTTTCTGTTTCATTTCAATCTATTATTTACTATCTCAAAGCGTTTAAATGTCGCAAAACTTTTTATATTTAGAGATAACAGCGCATAATGAAATTCGTCGTTTGAAGTTTGCAAAGATCTTATTTAAATATTTCCAGTGAACTCAGATAGCGTGCTTGTTTTGGATAAAGCTTAGTATTAAGTGAGATTAAATCAATGCAATGCATATTTCAGTGCCCGTAGCGTGAATAGGTGCTACTAAGCTATCATTGAAGTTAAACGTGAATAGACAGAACTTACAAATAATGGATGTTATAATTACTCTAAGTCAATAATAGTATGTTTATCTCATAGTTATCAGAGTTGTACGTTACAAGTGATGTATTGTACGATCGTAACATAGGCCTCTTGAATTTTATTTATCTATCCTGCGTATCGCATCCCACAGTATCGCGTTTTTCGATTACTATATGATTTGAATGCAGGCAAATACATTGAATTACTTTTTCATAATAATTATAAGTGTTTAATGAACATTTTTATTATAAACATACTCTTTATAACGTGTACAACAATAAATAAAACATAACTCATAGTGTCGTTTGATTTCGCATGTAAAATAGATACAGAAATCATACAAACTTTTAATAGTACTCGTAGGTAGGTATGTATTTAATTAAACACAAGTTCGAGTCTGATATTAAGCGATGAAGTGGTTGAAAGTCTGTCACACTTATCTTATATAGCTTACTTTAAAATTAATGAGCTCTAAGCAACATGTTTTTAAATTTAGTTTCTTCTGTATTTTAGTCTGTGTGTAAAATATTTGTAACGACTACCTAATGACAGCACATGCATAAAATATACATGACGACGCAGGATGGCCCAGCATTGTTTTAGACACCATGACGTCGGCTGTGATATACATAATATGATTCAATTAATATTTAGGGATAAATAAGTGTGTACAGTAAAACAAGTTGGCAAAAAAATTTAGATATTTCTCCGTAATGTATAAATAATAAAACTGAGCCGACAAGGAGTTGTGCAGCTAAAATGGCCAAATATACGGCAGCTTTTTGTATGTCTCCGTAATTATACTCAGCATAAACTATATCGTATCAATAAATAGTTACGTAATCAAATTAAAAATAATACCCAATATCTATACAGATTTTTCATTAATTTGAATAAAATTATTCAACCATATTATTACAATTATTAAAATCACTTTTGAACAAGAAAACATAAATGACAGTGTAATCATAAATAAAAGTGGATAATGTTATGGTCTTCTGTAATAACTCACATAGAAAATTTTATTTAAATTCAGTCATATCATGCACAAGACATAATGGATGACTCCTAATCTTGTACAATAAAAACGTCCCATCTACTCATTGGCAAACATGGACGGTAGTCTGCGCATAAAACAACAAAATAACTTCGGATACACAAGCACCGATATAAAGCATTTAAAACTTTCTTTTAGAGTCTACAGAGGGGTAATATTCGGATATAAATTCTCCGGGGCGGTTCACCCCACTCCTTGAACCCATAAAACGATAAAGATCATCTTTTGTAGCTTCTGAAGCGAACATTCTCATGTCTTAACAACTCCTGAACAATTCACTCGTATCAAACAAACGCGTCGTGACAAATTCGACGGTAATTATACAAAATTAAAACTTTGTTGGAGTTTGTTTGTCCGGGAATCGTTGAAAATACACACAGCTTTAACTTGTGCTTGTAGAGGGACCGTTTACAAAGACTTATTCGCAGAAACCTTTGACCGACTAATTTCCCGAAATGCTCCCGACGCGGAAAATAATAACACCCCACTTATTAATTTGCACAAATTCCGAAACAACGTAAAATGACGTCGGTTAGGTTCGTAGGCTTAAATTTTGTAGTCTGCGGGAACTTTGGCAAAATTGCAAAGCTTTTATCTTAATATCTTTTGTGTGTGGGCCTCATTATTATTCTTGACTTTTATATTATTTTATGTTAACCAGCAGACTGCCCACAAAAAGTTACGACCGTAAAAGTTTACCTAAACGTTTTATCGGCTATCAATGTAAATATTGTTTATTTAGTTTAATCTTTATTTTCATTCCATGCGTGAGTACGTATATTTCTTGGAACCTTATTATCTGAACGGTTGAATTCATTTCGTTGTATAGTCTCCGTTCCTAAATGCGTAACATTTGGCGATATTATGTGACAGTAAAATTTCAGTGCGAAAAGGCTGGTAGAGTCGGCTAATAAAAGTTAGCCTTTATTGCACCTTAAGTATATCGAATGCTCGGAATAGACACAGAGAAAAAACGTTCATTATCGGGCGTGGAGGGTAAATAAAACAGGATCGGTCCCCGGAGCCCGTTCGCTTGGATATTGCGACCCGCAAGCAAATTTGTTCTAGGCACAATAAGGCTTAGAACACGTACGTGCAAAAGCAAGCCACCGCAGCCAACGATAACATTTACGTACTAACATATTAGTGGGAGAAACTCATAAACAGAGCGACAAGAAAAAGTGGCGATTTATGTACCACAGCCAGACTTTACTAAAAGTTTTTGAATGGAGTGGTACACTTGTGACTGAAATAATGGTAGTTTTAAAACTATAAGTATTATGTTGATACATATTGTGAACTAGCTCTCTCCTTGGAGCTTGATTTGGGTCGACCTAAAATTGCTACGCACATAAATAAAATCAGTGATACAAAGTAAATTATGTAACTTCTACAATGGCACACAAAATATGGTTGAATGATTTTTCAGTTAGACGATACAAACCTACATACCTTTCTTTTTTTTTAGACCAGTAAATCGCAAAAGTAATTCCATATTTGGATAGTAACTTTCCAAGCAAACAACATCGATTATTTTTACAGCAAGGTTCAAAGCTGTTGTATCCACAAGCAACGTAAACACTCGCGTTTCCCAATTAAAGTAGCTAAATCGAGACAGTTTTTAACACTGGCCCACGTTTTTCGGAACATTAGCATCCATTTTTCGGTTTATTCTTGTAGCTGTAAATATTTACCCCGATAGTAATTAAGAGCCGACCTCCCCTTCTTCCGATTTCCTTCGCATTTTATTGCCGGTTGAATTGGTCTGTTTTTTCCTAATAGATATTCCAGCTAATACTCCAATTACTAATAAATAAAGATGTATTAGATGCTGACTTAACAATTCAGTTAAAACCATAAAAAATACGATTGAAACAATGTGACTCATTTTTAATAGCTTTTATTTTATGTTTTCTATTAATGTTACAGATTGACATGACAGACATGATTTATGATATACTGTTGATCATTTTAAATTGATTGAAATTAGAAGTTTCTCATATCATCTTCTAAAATACTATTAATGGATAGTTTGATTTATTTAAATACCTAATTATAACATTATAAATGCAAAAGTAACGATGTATGTCAGTCTGTCTATTACGCATTCCGGCCTAAAAAGCTAAACCCGCGTGGCACAACCAGTTACATTTTTACATTACAAAACAATACAAAATATGAGAATTTTCTCTATAAAATTCAAATGTATGATATACCACCATACGTCCATTTCATTATTAGTCCGTAAATTGCATTTTCATTGGGTTTTTTGTCATACTCTTAAAATTATTTCATAAAACCCAGCAATTTAAGCCTTTATGTCCTAGTATTATCATTAGTGGGCCACACTTAGAATAAAGTATTATGAAATGGGCAATAACTGTATTAAATTTAATAACCATTTAGGAGTTGTTATGTGAAGTTATAAATAAAACCACCAAAAAACAAGCAGCGCCCTGCGGTTTTACCCTCGTAGTGGTTTTCTTATTTTTCCGTAATAAAAAGTAGCATAATACATTATTCCAGACCATAACTTAACTGTGTTCTAAATGATAACCTGATCCATTCTGCCATTTTGACGTGATTGAGCAACAGATATCAAAATTTTCACATTTAATTATAATGATATATTAAAATTATCTGAGTTTGTAAATTTTGACTACAAAATCAATGTTTTTTTTTACAATTGTTGCTTTAGTTTTATTTGAGCAAGATTTAAAACTTAACCTTATAAAACTTTATGCAAATGTAAATGAAAAAAGAAGAAAAGTAATTAATTAACATGTCGTCCGGGCCAAGTTCGAATGAAGCCCTCGCACTTTTGCTAAATATCTAATAAGGATAACGACTATACTTAAAAGTAATGAGCTTCGTTACGAAGGTAAGTGATTAAAATTAATGTGCTTGATTGTTACAGAAGTACCCCGCTTCGAAGATAGTCTAAACAACCTCACTGTTTCACTGGGTCGCGAAGCAGTGTTTACTTGCGTGGTCAATGACCTCGGCTCTTACAGGGTATGTATTTGTTCAATCTACGTAAACAAATCAAACGTTAAATTTAAAGGAACAGTCCGCTCATTTCCTATGCCCTTATCACAAAATGGATCAGAGCTTTGACCTCAAAGCGCAAGTGGAAAGTTATATAAATCCCGTGCTTACTATAAAAGAGTCGCAGGGCCTTTTTTCGATAAAAGCACAATTTGACAGCACTAACTTGGTAGAAAATACTCACATTTTGTTAAAAAAAATCTGTGATAATTCTCTGTGACTCGTTCTTCAAAATGTTTTTTTTTACCTTATATAGGATTGGGTACACCAGACCGCCATCTCGTCTGATGCGATGATGCGGTCTACGGTGGATGTCCATCCGCTAAATATATATTTAGTTGAATTTTAAATCTTGAACTGTTAATTACGGGATGACTGGATTTTATTTACCATGGTGGTAATATGGAGTGAATATCCGATATTTTGATGCAGATTCGATGGGCAAAATAAACACCGGTGACATATCAACTCACTCCTACGTAACTCCCTTTGGAGATGCAAGGTTGATCCTTGATTTTTTCTGAATAAGTGTAGAAATCAAACCATATGAGTTGCCCTTGCTCTATCAGTTGTCATATGAGACGTAGTTATAATAAGGGACTATGGTAAAAAATTTAAATGGTTTCAGATTAGAACGTTATATTAGTTTGAAAGGGCCGCTTTCTGATTTTCTGATTTTGTTTTCTGAGCTAGACCTAGGTTGTAAGTAGTGTGTAAGTAGTAAGCCCTATCTAATACCGAGTGCAAGAAGGCCTTGAAAACACATTTAGCTACTTAAAATTAATTTATGCAAATGACGCGATCATCTTTCTATGACGATTTTATTAGATTTTTTGAATTGTAATAAAAAACTAATAGTTATATTGATTGCTGTGGATTGAATGTGTTAGTAAAAACATAATTTTATAGCCTAACTTTTTATTCTTAACTTTCAGAGTTTTCTGACGAAAAATGAAGTAGTTATGTTTTTTTTTTTCGAAATAATCAACAAAAAGGCTTTCCTGTAAATTTTAGAAATAGCAAGCGTATAAGCAAGACAGCCTTTCTAGTATCGATATAGTTATTATAAAAAAACTAGCTAGAAAAAAAACACTACTTTGTAGAAATTAATATTGTTTGAGTTGAGTTGTTTTTAGCCCAACAGTTTCATTACATATCAACTTTGAGCTGTGAGTTTCATGAACAGTTTGTATTAAATTTAGATCTTCGACACACAAAAATTCTCCTACAAAGCAAATACCTACATTACGATGCCGAAATATTCGTTGGTACGACATCTAGAAATTATGCATGTATTTACAGTAATATCTCACGACTAGTCAGAAACATCGAGTAAACATATTATATACCTATGTTAGAGGATAGACTGTCTGATGGGGTGATGAATTACAAGGTCGAAACTACGTAACAGTAATATTGTCTATGTAGTTACTACTTTTATTTACGGCAAATCTTTTGCGTTCCAGGCTGTCATACTTTGGAATGCCTTACCCGTGCCCGTCAGACACGCTCCAACACTGCCTGTTTTTCAGAAACAAGTCAAGGAATTCTATCTGTCACTGCTGACATGACACTGAAATTAATTATTCTTATCAAATATTCGTTTTGTTTTTGTTGTTATTTTATTTATTTAAGTATGTATATTATTTATGTTTTGTATTTATTAGTGTATTATTGAACTAAGTATTCCAAGTATTAGAATGTATGATTATTAATATGTAAGTTTATAAAATACCTTAAGTCACACTGTACCCTAACCCCGTCTAACTCTATTTCATCTTTTTCTCCAACCTTCGGTTGCCTGGAAGAGATCGCTTTTAGCGATAAGGTCGCCACTTGTTTCACTAGCTTTAAGGATATATCGTTTTGTATATTGTTTTTCGTATTGTGGACAATAAAGAGTATCTATCTATCTATCTACTTTTCCTCCTAAGGTTTTATTAGTACCTAACCTAGCCTATCATAAATCAGTCTATATGTTTGTATATTATTAATACGTGAAACAAAACTTTGTACTCCTTTTTACGCAAATTGCGTGGACGGAGAAGTATGAAATTTCGCATACCAATGCTCAAGCTACACGAAGCTAGTATTTTAACTAGGATAGCAAGCTAGTGTTAGCAAGCTAGTACTTCTAGCTTCGTGTAGACAACGCTACGCAACGATAGTTTTGTCCACACGAAGCTACAAGTACTATCTTGCTAACTTACTAACCCTACCTTGCTATCGTAGTTTGAAAAACTAGCCTCGTGTAGTAGAAAAGGAGTCCAGTTAATGCTTATATATAATATAGATTTCGTACCATATATACCTTTAACATTATATACCTTAACATCATTAATCACAATGTATGCTATGCTATGCTTTAAAAATAGCAGCATAAGTTCACTGTTAGATTAAGCGAATGCCCAATGAACATGGATTTCAATTTACAGTATTTCTGTTGCACTACTTCTGGTACAATTTCTGTTTTCTACTTTTTTACTAGATAGAGTAATGGTACTAGTAAGGTGTGATGGTACGCATCACGCCTCCTCATAATAACACAGTGCCGCGTAGCTACATTATCATAAAGAGTTCAAATCACTGTACTGCTTTGGATACCTGGCGACAAAGCACGTTTTAAGAATTCGATCCAAAGACGATTGACCTAGGGTATACGATCTGTGCTATGATATGACAGTTTACTGGCTGAATTCTCTTCAGACTGGAACATAGCTTGGCTTGCAATGCAAACAATCCTGTTGGATGGTAGAATAACTGACAAACTAAATACTTACCTAGGTGGTGTCCGCAAAGAGACCTATCACTACTGAACAACAAAAATAAGATAGGAATAGCGGGCTATAAATAGTTATTTTAAATTTAAGAACTAATAGTAGTAAAATTTGTAATAACAGTGATATAAACGTCACGTGGGTTGATTATATTTGTAATACCAGTATTAATATGCGAAACGTGAAAGTGAGTGGGAAGCTGTTTTAATTTGTTACTTATTATGCAAAAGGCAATGAACGATTATCATTATTAAATGTTGTACTTAGCGTATATTTCGGAATACTGACATTAACATTTTATGAAGACTTTTTTGATAATAACTTATTTTAAATTTAATAAAATTGAATAATTATAACCGTGGTTAAAAATTTAAAGATGCTGTGTTGATTTTCTTGTATTTATACTATTAAATTAGAAACCTTTGAAGTTATTATTATTTATTAATTTCTCTACTATTTTATGCACGTAAACACCTTCCTCTCGAGTCACTCTATGTATAAAAAAACCTGTGTGGTGATTTTAGGGACGGACAGACGCGGGAAGTGACTTTGTTTCATACCATGTAGTGATGATTTATATTGACGGAATCTTAAACTCTCTCTCTACACACGAGCCCTAAAATCAGAGGAAGTTACGTAAAACTAGTGGGGAGGACCCAACATGGCACCATAAATCACCAATCATATGGTGCGATGTAGGCTCCTCCCCACTACTTTTACGTCTTTTTCTCTGATTTTAGGTCTCGTGTGTGGAGCGTTTTAGACAGATGCTGTCACGACAACGCACGGTACGAAAACTCTCAAAAAGGTTTATTTTTCCCCGTTTTGTTACATTTTTCATTCATGCTCCGCTCCTATTGATAGTAGCGTAATGTTAAATACCCTATAGCCTTCCTCGATAAATAGACTACCCAATAGAAAAAAAACCATTTGGACCTGTATTTCCCGAGATCCTAGCGTACAAACAAACTAACTCTTCAACTTTATAATCCATGCAACTCACAATAACCATTCTTATTAGTACTCAACATTGCACCCGTGCGAAGCAGGGGCGGGTCGCTAGTTTAAAATAGTGTGATAATATTATTTCGGGGTCTCCATAATCGATACTGCTGCCAAAACTGCATTTTTTTTTCTCTCATGTCTGTCTGTTTGTCTGTGGGTATGGCGACCACGTAACACGCTGAACCTACTGATTCAATTCAAATGGTATGACTTGAGTTCTTACTCAACGGTTGGTAACTGGATACGCTTCTATACAATTTAATCCCCGCACAAGTTCAGGAAGGTCTCAATGAAACTAAGTTTAAAACTGAAAAGAAGCTACCTAATGCGCAAAGTATATTACACTGTAGTTTATTAAAGACATATTTGGAAAAGGAAAATGTCGAAATTAAAACTGGGTGTATACAGTGAAATAATTATGAAATCGAAATACTTTTTTGTCCTACTAACACGTTCGCAAGATTTGAGTTCGCGAATGAAGTAAGTGATGAAGTGAAGCGAAAGAAGTAGCAGGTTCCGCTAGTTGTAAATAATTATCTATTCAATATACGTACATTACATATTATGTCAACAACAGGCATTCACATAATGTACGAAAGGTCAACATTGGTAAAAATAGAGCACTTTAGTGTGTAATTACACTTATTAACCTTAGGTTAATTGGACCTTGCGCCTTCTACGCTTACTCAAAGTAGTAGCCATATGATAAATTATATCCCTTTTAAAAAGACAAAGATATTGTTTGGTCGCAGGTGGCGTGGCTACGCGTGGACACGCAGACGATCCTGACGATAGCCACGCACGTGATCACAAAGAACCACCGCATCGCCGTCAACCACAGCGACCGGCGAGTTTGGTTCCTTCACATTCACGACGTGCGCCAGTCCGACCGCGGCTGGTACATGTGCCAGCTCAACACTGACCCTATGAAGAGTCAGACTGCATATTTGGATGTTGTTGGTTTGTACACAAAATATTTTTATAGATATATCTCAAACATTGTTATAAACTATAATGATTATAATGTATCTACAGGACTTAATCACGATTTAATTCATTGTTTAAATACCTCGACGTTTCGGCAGCGTTACAAATGGAGGCATATTAGGACGCCGAAAGACGTCATTCCATTTCAGACTCCAGGTGTGTATAAGGTCGACTGCAGCTGTGGTAGTTCTTATATTGGTCAAACTAAGCGTACAATTGCTGAAAGGATCAAAGAACATATCGCCGCTGTAAAAAATTGCCAGACACAGAAATCTGCGATTGCCGAGCATTTGATTGATGCGGGAACTGGTCATTGGATCGAGCTCCACGACCCGAAGATTCTCTCCACCGAACGTCATTACTACGCAAGAATAGTTCGGGAAGCCTTAGAAATTAAAAAACATCGTAATTTCAACCGGGAGGATGGTTTTCGGTTATCGGCGTCGTGGAATCCAGTCATTAATAAATGTACGCATCGCGGAGTGAGTTCGGAGAAGCCTGGTGATACGGTTAGTGTTGTGTGTCGTGGTTGTAACCCTGCGATTTTTGAAGACCAAATGAGGGTAGATCTAGATCCCCTCATTTCGCAATGAGACGACCCGCAATTTCTTCAGTCTTCTCGTGACCACGGCGGTTGTAACGCTGCCGAAACGTCGAGGTATTTAAACAATGAATTAAATCGTGATTAAGTCCTGTAGATACATTATAAACATTATGTGTTCAAATCGCGAAAGTTTAAAAACAATAATTGTTATAAACTATTTTCGTATAAAAAATTAAACCGACTTCAATACCATAAATAGGCACTCAAAAGCGAAAAATAAACTAAAATCATTATTATAAGAGCTACTCACTCATCTATTTGAAGTCGGTGCCAGCCAAATCTAACAGGTAGTGGATAGATACTACTTACCTGTACCTACTTACCATGCCCCTAATTAGCATCAATCTACTAAGTTTTTGACCTGACTGGCACCGACTTCAAATAGATGAGTGAGTAGCGCTTATAATAATGATTTTAGTTTATTTATATCGCTTTTGAGTGCCTATTTGTGGTTTTGAAGTCGGTTAAATTTTTTGAACGAAAATAGTTTATTTTACCCACAGAAATCTAAATAATAAGGTACTTATTTAGATTTCTGTGATTTTACCCCTTTTTAGTGTAAAACAAGGGCAAAGTTTCCAGGGCAGTTAGAGAGCTTAGAGATAAATCATCTTATATAACTGGATGACAAGCGCAGTGCAGTGCTAGGTACTTGACTCTTTATGTTCCAATAGTTGCATGACACTATACTGTTATAGGCAGCCATGTTTCATCAGGCATATTTCCTGTTAGTATCGCCCTCGCTAAACCATAAAACAACTAGTACTCGTATATAGGTACGGTCATGTCATGTAATTTGAAGAACCTTATGAAGGATCACATTGCTTGTTTGTATAAGAAGTCAATTTTATCTGTTCAATCAAAACTTTTCTACTTACAACATTTTCTCCTGGTTCTCCAGTCTCAAATAATTTCTACAACAAGAATGACCGGTCCAATACCGTTTAGATTTTTTATAATATTACATAGTGCATACTACTTTAAGATTTAAACTCTAATGTAAGTACTCTTTTACTCTATAATCTAACTGTATTCCAAATTTCCAGCCGATCCCTTGAGCTGTTCCGGCGTGATTGTAAATATTTGCGTTTATAATATTAGTATTGGATTAATACGTTATACAAAACTCGCAATAAGAACAAAAATCAAATCCCCTGAAAATTAAGCTGAATCCCACAAATATTAGTTATTGTTGTTCGGTTCAGTTTGAAGATAACACTCGACAAATAACGACTATCTCTATGATACAACCCGTGCCTCTCCGCCTCGTCACCAGGCTAGAATGTACAGGGATTATTATGTAAATATTATCAACACAGGATATTATCCTATTTTGATAATATTTACAGTAATGCTATATCTATGAATACTGCGGCTTTACTTAACAAACAATTGACGATAATACATTAGAATTACGAGTATTTGTGATATATATAAGAACGATTTCACGTTATAGAACGAGTATTTTAACACAAGTGGTTTTTATAGTACGTATAAAGTGACACTTTTGCCAGTTATTCTACGGCGAAGCAGTCATGCATTCCAGTTTGAAGGGTAATGTTTCCAGTGAAATTACAGGGCATAGAGATAAAACTCCTTATATATCTAAGTGACGACCGCCGTGCAGTGCTAGGCAATGATTAGAATTCTTCATGTTTCAACAGCAGCGGATCAATGTGCTGTTACAGACATGTATGCTGTTTACCATCAACATATCTTGCTGCTCGTCTCGTTACTATTGTTGTTGTTACTAGCCTAGATTGCCCCAATGCTGGGCCAAAAGCCTCTCTGCCTTCCTTCCAGATAACCCGATTTACGGAGTTTTTACCGTGCGATTCTAGTTCGCCACGCCACCTTCCACCACCTAGACCCGGAGGTCGTCATATCATCTTTTACCACTCTATACTATAAAAAAACTAAACCAAAAATCCAGGCGAAATTTACATAAATACATTGTTTTAGTACCACCAGATATCCTGGACTACCCGACGAGCAGCGACCAGGTGGCTCGGGAGGGCGCCAACGTGACGCTACGGTGCGCGGCGCATGGCGTGCCTACGCCCGTCGTGGTCTGGAGGAAGGAGGCGGGAGACCTCCTGCCGACATCAAACTTCAGTGACACACACAGTAAGTATCAACATCAACAGCCCACTAAATGTTCCCACTGCTGGGACTCGGGCCTTCTCTCGCAAGGAGAGAGTTAAAGCCATAATCCACCACGCTGGCCCAGTGCGGGTTGGTGGATGACACATGACTTCGAAAGGTTCTAGGTACATTTCGGTTTCCTCACGATGTTTTCCTTCACCGTTTTAAGTTAGCGGCATTACGCACATGACTTCGAAAAGACAGTGGTGCGTGTGGGGTTTGAACCCGGGGTCTCCGGATCGGTAGGCGCCGTTCTCCCGACTAGACCAGATGTAACTTACCGTACCGTACCGTACAGTAAGTATACAACTTACTTAATCTACTAAATTTTCGAAGAGTTTTATTTTAAAATTTTATCATCTTTCAAGAATATTAAATCGAGGCACTTTGTACAATGTTTACTATGCAGATGCAGATGGTAGATTCAATCATCAGTTATGGGCTTAGTTGCTACGGACTCACTTTTCCAACATACTTGCAATTAGTGCAAAATCAGCAAATTACAATTTTGAAAAGGCTCAAAAGGAAGGTTTTTAACATACCGCAGCCCCACAATGTAGTAATGTATACCCACAATATCCGTGTGTATAAGTACATATAATTAAATTCTGAAATCAAAATGTTAGTATGCAAAGATAGATTTAATTTAAAAATGATCTGAGAGCATTGCTGCCTACAAACTGCCGTGCAGTTTGGCAGAGTTGTATTTAGGTAAATGTTATTGTATATTTTGTGTGGATTAAGTAAAAAAAAATATATATATATTTTTAGCGGTCCGTCCCGTAGTTCCGGCGATTAGCGCGTTCAAACAATAAACCTTTTCACCTTTGTTATATCACTATATGATAGCAGCGCTCCGCGGTTTCACACGCTTAGTTCCCGTATTTTTTTTTTATGTTACCTACTTCTAACACCTTGAAAAATTTGTGCACAAAGTTTCATGATAATCACTTAAGTAATTTTCGCGTGAAAACATAACAAACAAACATACATTTTAGCGGTTTTATCTGTGTAGTTGCCGTTATTTTTTCGGGATAAAGTAACCTATGTGATATTTCAGTCTATAATCCAACTGTATTCCCAATTATAGCCCGATTCGTTCCGAAGTTCCAACGTGATCGAGCAACAAAGATCCAAATATCTACACTTTCAAACTTTTACATTTATAATAATCTATACTATCCTACATAAGAATGTATTAATTTAATACATTTAGTCACCGTTAGGTTATTTCTGTTAACATATGTTTTTATTCCCACGCACCAAAGTAGTGTTACGAGTATGTAAGTAATTAAACTCAATTTCTATTTTTTGTTCAATGGTCTAGTAAAGTAATTTTAATGAACCAATAGCAAAGTATTGATTTGATACTTATAAGGTCGTTTACAGACGACAATTGCCTCCAAGCGCATTTGACGCAATCAAGACAAGGGTCGGTTGATAAGCTGAGACATTTAAATGCCTACCTACCTAAATAATTTAAGATTTAATTTTTTGATCTATACAAACGCAAGGGCAACACTATCTCAAGCACAAATTTAGTAATGTATCCTGTAGGAGTGCTCACACAGTACATTGGAATGGATCGGCTAAGTAACGGCTAGGGGATTTATACTATTCGATGGTGAGCGTGTTTCAAGGCGCATAGGCCACAACATCATTGTTCGAAAGAGAAAGAGAGAGAAAATTATAGTACTGTTGATAGCCAGTGGAGGATAACTTTGGATTAATTGAATTTTCATAATGTAATTTTGTAGGCTATAGTCATAACATTGCCAAAAATCGATAATCTTCAGGAAATGTATCCTTCACTTAAGCCTACACAGACGTTTTTGATGTCTCACTACACTCTAACTACCTAATAATAGCCAAATCGTCACTTCATTTAGAATTTAGGTTGTTACGCCGGAAAATAAAAGAAGTCAAATCTAAAGGGGTTTCCTTACACGCTTGATTTAGTAGCCAAGAAAAATCCAAAATAAAACAAGAAAAAAACAAATAATTTCCAATGGCAATTTTGAATTGCTAAACTGTTGAACATGGAATATAATGTTGATACTTTACCATTATTTCCTTATGTTGATCCAATATCCGAAGAAAAAAACGTTCCAAATTAAAAAGTTTTTATTTCATACCTTTCATTTTATTTCTAGAAGAAAAATACCGGAGTGGGTATTTGTTGATGGATTTAATCTGGGTGTTTTAAAATCTAGAGTCAATCGATTTCTTCTAGGTAACTCCATCGTAGATTGCACGAGATCAAGTGTGAAAAAACCTTTCATCTAAATAGATTCAGTTGTTGATAATACAACTTATAGTCAGTTAATAAGTATATCGGAGAATAAAATATTGTAGATATCCTACGCATGGAAAAACTTAAACGTACATCACTAAAAATATCCCACTACACGTAAATACTAAATAATCCATGAATACGCCCACTAAACATTTACATATTTCGTTTTACCAACTTACATGAACCTGATATCTAAATACTTCCTGAGAATACAATATTCATAAAGGTCTAGCCTCATACAGAGCCTGCTCGATACCGGTAAACGAAATATGATCTGGCTCCGGGGGCCAATGTCAAAACCAGGAATGTGGATAAAGGTAAACATCCCTTCAAGACTTAATACCATTATGCCGCGTTCTAGACACGATTGGCTGCAAAGCCCAAGCATTTCTGCTTAATAGAAAACGGTTAGAAGGGAAAAAGAAACGTTTAGAAATAGTAAATGTATTTTTCTTTTACTAGTATCCTATTATTAAGAGTAAAAATCGCCGTATGGAAAAACTTGATTATTATCTTTGATTTTAACGTCATAAACGTCAAAATATCCGATTGGATCAAAATATCGAATTAATTGTTTGGCTGATAAATAAACAGCACAACCTGTGGTAATTCTGAGATGTAGAGACAATTTTTTTGTAACTAGTCTCTAAGTAGGAACATTTAGGTTTTTAATTTTGCAACGTACATTCTTTGTCCATGTACGTTTACTTGTTATCATGTATATTATAAACGTGGATTTGTATATTGTGCCCTAGTTATATAACATGTAATGTTTTTCGGACTATCCTCAGACGAAAAGTGTTCCATATCATTCTGGTTGTACGCGAAGTTTTTTTTTCTTAAAAAATACACATGTATAAAATAAGAAATAGACAATGTAACAGTTAATAATTCGTAGTCTTCGTTCAAGGTTATATTGCGCTCCGAAGAATTATTGTTGAAAAAAATTAACGGTATCAGCTTTGGTAATAAATAGTAGTCAGTATATTTTGGAAATGTAAAACTTGGATTATCCTGGTTCGTTTACCTTATTAATAGCACGCTCCTAGAGTTAATTAATATTGGCATAGAGCTCCTAAATTTCAAGTCCACGAAAAACCTCAAATCGTAACAGTCTAATCTAACAAGAGAATATTCCCTCGAAACAATGTTATCTTTACCCTTCTGAAAACATTTATAATGAAAACCTCTGTACAAACGTTTATGTAGCAAAATTATAACTTAATCGCAAAGGAAAAGGCCGTTAATCTCTCAAAATTGCCACTGAAAAAACAGTCCAGCAACCAGCATTGCGGCAGCATACGTAAACGTGTAATAATGATACCATTTTCCAACAATTTTCAAAGCTAGCAGTACGATTCACCGTTATGACCTTGTATCTAACTAGTCTTCGGAAGTGACCCATTTCTGACTTGCATATTGTATTTGCACTGTCTTGTTTTATTTTTCCGTTTAGCCTTATTATGTGGGCTTTGTGAGGGTTGCTATATGGATCCACCTTTGTGGATGAAAAAAGATTCTCCAATGTGAGCCATCTTGCTTGTTTGAAAAAAATTCCTTTTCCAAAGTTTGTTAGGTAGATTATTTTAATTACTTTTAATCAATTGCGAACTGTTTTTTTATAATGTAGAGTAATGGGATAAGCAAGACGTACACCTATGTAAGCTATACGCCTAAACATAACAGCACAGTGCCACGTAACTAGTTGAACATGAAGAGTACAAATCACTGTTAGAATTGTAGTACACACGATTGAATGGCCTCAATATCATCATTTACTCCTCAATTGACCAAAGAAAGAAGGTTTTACCGTGAATAAGAAATGATTTCGAATCGTGAAATTCGTAAATAAGTAAAAAGTTCCTAATTAAAACTAAGTGCCATAGGTATACTTTTTTTAAATAAAGAGTAACGAGACGAGCAGGACATGTGCCTGATGGTGAGCTACATGTCTGTTACATAACAGCACAATGACACAGAGCAAGTGGTACATGAAGAGTCCAAATCTAGAGTCCAAACCTAGCACTGAACTGCACTCGTCCCTTTCGTCAGGGCCCTTTCGTTACTTGAATATCTCAACCACGAGCGAGAGTGGGTTTTGTGATAGATACAATCTTGGTGTCTTCAAAATAACAAGTTACTCGTTTTTTTTAATAAACGGACTCTATCATAGACCGGATCATTGTTCAACATCAGGCGAGATAGCGGTCAAACGTAAAATAAATAAAAAATAGCAAGGTTTGGAATCGACTATTATATAAAATATTGTTTTCTCTGTTAAGGCATTCCTCACACAACGCTAGCCACAAACTAAGCAAAATTTGTATTATGGGAATGTGGTAGCTGGTATAATAAATAATTATTGTAAATACAAAAATGCTTATGATACACAAAAATAATACATATAAAAAGATATACAACAAATAACTATATTCATCATACAAATTTGTGTCAAAAAAGGGAATCAAACCTAACTTCCGACTCCGCGGGCATACTACTCGTAACTATAAAATAAACCACGAGGCCAGTCTAAATGATATGAGAACATTTTCAAAGCGCATTTTATTTCTCCTCAAGCGTGGCGTCATAACATCGTTATAGCAGTGTCGAGAATTTTGCTACGTCCTAAGTCATTTATAGAAGTCGTAACATCTATTTGGAAAATCTTAAGTTGAACTTCCTAACACTTTGTTAAAACACTGCACGACCTACGTACATGTCGAAACTTTGATACTTTTATAAGTTGAGGTTCACGCAAACGTTATACAGATTAAACTGATTAACAGTAGGTACCCAACTTTAAATTGTTTTACGTGAGAGTAATCTCATTAGAGAAATTTATGAAAAATCTACGTGTGTTCGTTTTCTATTGGTGACACCAGACTTTTAGACTTCTGTAGTAGTAGGACTTATTGCAAAGTCCGCCTGGGGTAATATCACAGCTTTGCTACTTATTCTACCGCCAAACATAATATTGTTCTGGCCTGGTGGGACAATATTTTCTGAGAAATTACAGGGTATAGAAATAAATCTCTTGCTGACGAGTGCAGTGTTAGACAATAGTTTTACTTCGTGTCCAAATAGCTGCATGCAAAGAGTTTACTTAAACTACGTATAGAGTCAGAACAAACATTTTACACCAAAAAGACTACAGGCCCGTGAACAAAATGTATGGGTCAAATGAACCACCAGCAGACCTATGTATAAATAAAATTCAGCATTATGACGTTACTTGTAAGCTGTCCAACTGAGTTCAATCGAAGAGGGAGGGTTCTAACCCTCGATAATTTCTCCTTGTCGCATTTTTGTACGGCATGGCGGAATAATGGATTAGAAGAGCAATACCTCTTAACTTTAAAAATTATAAATTTTAAGTAGTTTGTCAGAAAAATTCATGATTTTCCGACGATTTACAGAGTAAATTTAGTCATTTGATTATGTACGGCATTGGTTCCATATAGTTTCAATATATCTGCTAATCCAATATTACGCAATGCTGTGCAAAAATCATGCGACAATGAGAAATGAATCTTGTGGAAGTGTCATACTTTTGTCGCGGCACATCACTATGTCGCCACAACTAACACACCGCATCTGCTTACGATTGGGACGAAGCCGTACGGAAAAACCTGATTTATTTATTTATTCTTTATCTAAGGCTGCATGCCACTATGCTATAATGTAAGCAAGCGTGTTAGTTACTCGTTAAAACAGATACATTATGAAAATAGGAAATATAAAATGTAATATTGTTCGATAATGTATGCGTTCGTATGCACTTTGCCACTATTTCGCCTCACCTTCGGTTTCCTCGCGAAGTTCACTTTCTAAAGAACAAAATTCTATAACCACGCAAAAATAGATGTGCTATGGTATAAATCTTTCTACCTTAGCAAAATTTGTAACAATAAAATTGAAAAACTGTTTATTCTTCGCTTCCCCTTCCAAGATACATAAACATTTCACAATCAAAGAAATGTTTATCAAAATGCCTCAATACTGGTTTTCATTTTTATACCAATAAGTTTGCACTTGGCCACCTGGTGTAAAACAAAGAAGCGGTATACGACTCTACGATACACATAATAAATTTTAATAAACGTAAGATTATTCTACGTTCTAAGTAGGTCTTATCGCTATGAATATTTGTGTAATGAACGGGGATTTTTGTTCACTGGCTGGATGTTTCTATGTATCTTATTGTATATTTACAATTGCATTATAATTATCATAAAAATAGCTCAGGGGTCGGCAACGCACGGCCCGCGAGACACATGCTACCCGCGACCTGCCTCCTTGCAGCCCGCGACGGTTGCCCTTTGGGTTCTAAATTAAAAAAAAAACTATTCCCGGCACAAAAAACTATATATTTAACTAAATGCAAGTATTTATACAGCTACCCATAAAATTATATAAATACATTTATTAATTTACTATCTATGTTATCTACCAACCTACCAAACTCATTTTGATAAAAACAAATGAATTACAAACTTTTAGAACTGCAACCCGCTTCTATCTACTTTTTTTCACTATTTGACTCATGGCTCCCAAATGGTTGCGGGCCCCTGGCTATAGCTAGTCCCATAGTCCATATGAGTATATAAAAATTGCCGAGCAACTTTTGTTGGACCTAAGTAAAAACACAACTAGGATTAATTGCGACCATTAGCATGTAAAAACAAAAGGCGAGTTGTGTTGAGGGCAAGGCTTCAGTTTCCACCAGCGTTACCGCCGCCGCTGTAGTCAGTTTGAAAGTTTCCTCTACTTTCACACCCTGTGCTGTTGTTGATCCGCTTCTGATATGTGAAACCCCACTGTTTTTATCTAGTACAAGCTGCGCCCCGTGGCTACAACCACGCAGTTCTTGGTTTAGTTTAAAAAAAATACGGATAAAAAGTAATTTGTGTTAAGTACTTCTAATACCTCCAAGGATATGTGTACAAAATTTTATGATGATTGGTAAAGTAGTTATCGCGTTAAAGCGTACCTTACGTTCCTAAACTTACTTTCGCATTTATAAAATCAATAGGATGTGTATTTGTTTGTTACCTAATTCCATCTTTTATTTAAGTGTTTTAAATATTAAATTTAATTTAAATATTTTTTATAGCTGTACGTGACTTGTGACGTTTATTGTAATTAATTATTTATATATCTGTGTACGATATATGGCGATTTTAGCTGCTGTTTCCGTTATTTTCCTGCAATAAAAAGTAACCTATTATTCCAAACTACAATTCACTAGTATTCCAAAATCAACCCAATCAGCTTAGCAACGTCTAACTTAACTGACTACTAGCCACGCCCCGCGATTTTATTTGCGTAGTCTTTGCCCCTGTCGTTTTTTCTCGGTAAAAAGTAGCCCATTTGCTATTCTAGGCTAAAAAAATGTAAACAATTTATAAACGTCGAAAAAACGTTTTAAAAGAGAGTAATTGTTCCCAGATAGCTCAGTGAGCGGAGCCGTGCTTCAGCTGACGAAGGTATCGCGGCTACACATGGGCGCGTACCTCTGCATCGCCAGTAATGGCGTGCCGCCTTCCGTCAGCAAACGAGTCATGCTCGTCGTGCATTGTAAGTTAAATTTTTCCTTCTACCCTCTCAATCAACGTTTTTTTAGTTAATAAATCAGCTCAATCATATTTTCGTTTAATATCCGCCCCGATTTTACCCGTGATAGATATATCGCCTGTAGCACACAGAGATCACGTACCTACATGTAACCGGTAAATAGTTTTTGAAATTGGTCCAAAAGTTCCTGAGATTGACGTGTTCAAACAAATTAACTCTTCAGCTTGCATGTTTTTTTAAAGCGTAGAGTTACAAGATAAGAATGGCATGTGTCTGATGGCAAGCAACATGCCTACCCATAACAGCACAGTGGAACGGGAACTGTGCGGATAGAACTGTGGGGCGCTGCTAGTATAGGTATAATCATCGCAAAACATCTAGTCCGATCTGAAGTTGCACCATGGCGACCTGCGACGGTATTGACTGTACCGTCGCGGGCCGCCATGGTAAAACTTCAGATTGGACTAGATGTTTTGCGATGATTGTACTTATAAATATATAACCTTCCTCACCACTAACAGAACCTACAGTTTTGGTTCATTTTAGAAAATGCACAAAAAATCTCTTTATTTATATGAAATAATGTAGCAAAATTAGTTGGTCCTAATTTTATTACATTCTAGTTTTCTATACCTATTCTAAAAGTACGCCGCGCCAGCTGGAATTTATATGAGACGCTTGTATTTAATTAGTTTTTTTCTAATAATGGCCTATTCTTTTGATGATTTTCTACTAAAGAATCTTCATTTGTTCGTTCATAAAGCTATTTAACGGGCAATGCGAAATACTTGATTTTTTTTTATTTTCAGTTCCACCAATAATGACAATACAAAATCAATTAGTAGGAGCTAAAGAAGGCGACACAATACACCTAGACTGTCATTCAGAGGCTTTTCCTCGTTCTATCAATTACTGGACTATAAATGATCAAATCATATCACAATGTAAGTAGTACTGAGATTTTCTTCCGGCAACCAATGTTAACCTTTTCTGCGCTGTTTGTTGATAAAAGGTATATTTTTCAGCGGACAAAAGGTTCGAAATTACGGCCGTCGAGAGAGGCTATGAAGTAGACATGAGGCTGAAAATTAAAAAAGTGAATAGAGGTACATTCGGTACATACAGCTGCATATCAAAGAACTCCCTCGGCGACACGGACGGGACGATTAAATTGTACTGTAAGTATTAAATGTAACCACGGATTTTGCGACACAATTGTGTTCAAGAAAGTTTATTTGGAATGGATGAATGGTTATCAAAATGTATAACATAGCTTAAAAAAGTATACTACCTTGAAAGACGTGTTTTGAAAATTTTGTGTTTGCGGTATCGATTCCATTAATTTTCATTAATCAACCTTAATTTTTCATTAATCTATTCGATTAGGAATTAGAAAAAAAAAACACTGTTAGTGTCATTGTCTATGAAACCACAATAATAAAAAATATTAAAATAATTGCTTACCCTTGATTATCGAGATGTATTTAGATCGTATTCAATCGATGTAAACTGAGCAATCACAATCTACAAAACATAATCATATTATTTTTACTTTAAAAGAGATCGAAAACCAGTGTTATTCATGGAGCAATTACATTTGATCGATGTGGAACTTTGTTCGTGACTTTGTTCACTGTGCACGGTTACATGCTTAGCTCTACGGAACAATGTGTTCGGAGTTTCGTGAAAGAACTTATCAGAAATACGTAATTTAATTCCTGAGCCCGGTGGAAACTTGAGTTTCTACCGTAGGAAGCATTTAGGAGTGAAAGGCGTTAATGGGCACGTCTTGTAACACGATATTTAGGACCACCGTTCGGACGTTTCTCAGGAGGATTTTGCTACAGAGTCCGGTAGCAAGAATCGTTAGACTGTGGAGGGGAATACTTGTCTTATAGGAAACGAGATCGCATGTTACTCTATTGACGTAGCTTACAATATATATCTTTTAATATGATATGACTGAGACGGGCTGGAAGGGATATTGAAACTATTCAATCATGCTACGTGATCATTATGTCTAAGGTAATATGTCTAATGTAAATTACTATAATTTGTAATAACAAACATTTCACATGCTTCTAATTAATTTTTAAAAAGCAACAACTTAAAGGAGGCAATGTCCTTAATTTCATTCAATATCTCACAGAATTTTAATCTTTTTGTTTGTCTATATACAATTAAGCTACTAGCTCATAATATCAGTACAACACGAAAACATGCATGAAAAACTGCTTCATTATAGTACATGTATTGCAACACTGATAATAATTAATATGTATCTATAATACAAGCATGCTCAAAAATCAACGGCCTCTTGGGCTTTCGAGTACGCTACCTGAAGCAAATGGGACGCAAACCTCGGAGGAGAAACGAAAACAAGGAGTTCATTGAACGCGTTGAATAGTATAAGGGTACTAGCATAAGGGTACAGCATTAGAGTGAAATAAGTCCAGGCACACTTACAGAAGTACTTCGTTATGAATATTTGTGTCAGTAGCCTCAAGTTTTATTCGTTAGGTTTATATGTATTCTGTCTGATAGGCTTCCCAATTTTAGGAATATGTCACTTCTAAATGTAATTATCGAATTAGTATGCTTACCATGGGTTTCCCGTTGCAGCCTTGTCTGGCAAGTTCGAGGAGATGCAGTACAACGAAGTGGGCGACTTCGAGGAGACGCCCGATGTGAGCGAACTGGAGGCGCTAAAGCGAAGCGCCGCGCCCACCCGCCCCTTCCCTCTCGTGTTCTGTGTAGCGCTATATGTTGTATTATAATGCTGATTTGTATATACAGAAATATATTGTTATAATTATACTTTTTGTTGCATTTTTCTTTTAAATATTACGAGTAATTAATAGTCTAAGACAAGCAGGTAGAGTAATCTAAGCGCCAAATCAGAAAAGTTAATTTAGCTATTTTTTTTGTCTCGTATTCACGCTATATTGAACATAAAATAATTATAATCAATAATAATTATCTCTTTAAAATTAACAGTACGTTTTTACGAAATAAAATAGGCATAGAAGAAATATAAGGCATCAAGGAGACGTTCAAAAGGTACGTTTGACAAAGAACAATCTGAATTTCTTTAAATCGATAGTAAATGAGTATGATCAGTTCTTACTAGGTCGTAAAAAACTACTTACTCGTCACACTTTTCACACTTCAATATTACTTTAAAGTAACAAGATAGCTAGATACGTACATCACACACACATCATCCGCTTTTTAGCAAATTCATAAATTCCGTCTCACCTTTTCGTGTATCTGAAAAACAGAACCCCTTCTTAGGCGGTTATAAAAAGAAACGGACCCGATCCCTACACACGCACAAAAAATAATCGGCTTTAAAAAAAGCTTAAAAAACAGAACGGATGAGCCCACCGGCCTACCTAGACAGTCGTGCAATAAAAAAACAAATCTCTGAAGTTGTGAATAAAACAGCACTGGGCAAACTGTTGGCGGCATTGTACAAACGTCACTTTTGATATATCATGCAGAGGTAGTCTGGGTATATATTTCATGTGTCGAGTTGTCGGCCTGTCGGTTGGCACCTGCGCTCGGCGCCTGACAAACCATAGTGTCGCTGGCGGTCCAAGATAGCGCACTATGCTAACTGTGGCGTTCAGCTAATATTTTCACGATGATAAATATTGCTTGGATATAATTATTATATTAGTCTAGCTGCCAGCATACTTAACATGCTTGAGGACAGTAAATAATGAGTAAGCTTCCGAATTATTGATTTTACCTGGGTTACCTGAATTACCTGGGCTTATGATACGGCTGATTCTGCAGAGCTATTTAGAGCTCTGTAATGGACCTTAATTAGATTGGTGGTCATTGTAATAAAGGTGAATAGTGCTAAGACAGCTAAGCATTTAGGTACCTACAAAACGTCTCATAGGCTTTAAGTGAATATGACCACAGTCACACTAGTTCTACCACTTCCGGTATATTTACCATGGTGTAATGAGTTAAAACTATGTAATAAAAATCCTTTACTTTAGTTCTGGATTAAACCATATATGGGGCTTTGTGTTACCCGCCATAAAATGGGTAGGTATCCATTTTTGCCTTACAAACAGAACAAACTCATATCATAAAACATCGAGAAACCTGCCTTAAAAAAGAAAATTTGTAGTAGCGAATTTTTTTAACTTTCTATAATTATTTAAAATAATATCACTACAATTAGCCTGCTTAATATTTCCTATTTTGGAATTCAGAGTTTCGAGGAAAGAGGGTCATACGTTTTCATGCTGACTGCATGTCCAGTTGATTTCTTACTTACTCTATAAGCATATGATAAAACTTAAATTTATCAAAAAAAACAAAACAGTAACTGAGTTATTCTAAACTAAGCACAGCTTATACTTTAGTAGCCAGATAGCTGTAAAATTTAATTAAATACCCATTTATTCGTATTATGCATATAAACAGAAACACCCAGAAACAGAATAAAAACTGGAATTTATCACAAGATAGTCATGCTTACTAAACTACATAAGCACATCTATGTGTTTAATAATAATTTATCTTAAGCTTATGTATGTTATGTGCGTTTCCAAGTTACTAAAACTGTAGGATACGCGTGGTCGTAGGGATAATTAAGTAGTGTCCTGATGCCAAGAGACAGTGAAGAATTGAGTTAGCTCGACTAAGCTACAAATATGTCGTAAGTATAACCCTTAAGCAGAATTCTCTCAACATTTTCTACATCCAAAACTGAGGTACTACAGAGCTCCAGTAAGTATACACCCTATCGAGGTACATGTTACCCTTGCATCTTGTATTGTTTAATTTTTATTTTACAGAATAATCTACAGTATTTACAAGCACATAAAATTCAAATTGATTCGTATGTTTTAAGTACTAATTTAGATTATGCAACGTAAACAAAATAATCCAACATTAAACTGACTTTGTTTACATACAAAATATAACTACGAATGTTATACCAGACTAGAATTCTTGAGTCAAAGCATTAAACCCACTCAATAGTTCCCAGACAGGCTAACGATTAGCTAATGATTGTTGTTCCAACAACAATGAGTAGGTTTACCTAAAACGTTTGTATTATTCGAGCACAATTTTCTCCTATTTGTAACAAAAATATCCCTGAAATAAATTGTAGTTTCTACATTCGTATTTTGTACAAAATGCTTTCACAATTTCCATACACTTGCCAGTTGTTTTGGTAGACACAGACTAGACCGCACAGTTGTTCTTTCGTACGAGACTCAAATGTAAAATGTCACCGCGAGCATAGAACGTGTCACATGGCGACTGTTATCAGACGTGTGCGAACAATTCTCTAAAGCTACTTACGAAATTGTAGCTTTAATAGTAGCGCTTGCTCCAAATAGGCGTCATTAGAATTCATTCCACACACCCGATACTTATCGCTGCGGTGCCTACCTACCTATTTTGTTTACGTAACTACGTGAATTTAACATGTAGGTATACCCACCGAGGTTAGTTTGTGCGAAATATTAAAGGAGTTATTATATTCTCTAACTTAACTTACTGCTAAGTAAGGTTTGTTAGTAGACTTTTGGTAGCGGCCCTCTCTGCGGTCGAAAACTTTGTTAAAGTTTGGCTAAGTCGATGTGGCCCTGTTTTAATCGGTAGTGATTTCCTGAATAATATCGTCAGGTAATATTTGACCTGGAACCTTTGTTATTGCAAATTTAATTTGTGCAAGAAATGTATGCCGGCGGCCATGGAAGAAACAACGAGAATTAGAAAATGAATTCGGTGTATTACAATACACAAGTTATTTACTTATTTATTTAACCTACTTGCTTGTTGTATTTTATTGTCAATTTTCTTTGTTTCGACTCTAGTACATATACGACAAAAGGGTAACATTTGAGTAAATAAATGTTGGATTAAAACTAAATTTGAGTGAACTTTTTTCTATCGGAATGCTCGTAACTCGAAAAAGCGACATCGTTTCATGGTTGATGTTCCTAAGACACGAACGAAGAGATTTGACTCTACTTTTGTGATAAGAACGTCTAGGCTGTCGAATACGTTGCCTGAGTGGGAGTGAGTGGGTGTGAGCTTATAAAAGGAAAAAAGAAACCGTGGTGGAAAACAGTGATGGGCTTTTGGGTAACATATCCGATTTCAGGTTCGATTCTAGGTTCGTAACCCGACTGCAAGTCTGAGCACTTTTCCATATAGGTGTACGAATTTGCTATCGCCACTGGCCTTGATTGTGAATAAAAACATTGTGAAGAAACCAACATCTAACAGTCTAACCAGCATTTGGCCAGCTTGCTGGATTATGGCCTTGACTCTATTATTGTGAGAGAAAGCAGAGTCATAAGCGAGAAAATAAAATGGACTGCTTATGAATAACATTGGTTAAATCAGGTAGTTAAAAAATTACAACAACTTAAGATAAATTCAAAAGGAAAGCGCCACAAAGACATTTCATGGGCCTGTGTCATACGCAAACCCGCATTTAGTCAGCCTGATAAATTATCCCCAAGTTCTTTTGCTTTAAAAACATATAATAATGAGACGCTAAAGGTAGCAATATCTTTCCGATACTTTAATACTAGCAAAAAACGACCGTCACGGTCAAGTTGAAAGGTCCGGATGCACCCTGAGAGCCTTGAATTCTCATTCACTTTAAATCAGACAGCGAATTACAGAGAGCGTGCCCTGAAATTCTACGTTTTCATTATAATGATGTGATAATACATGTAGGACTCTTGGCAGAGTCCGCCTGGGGAAGTACCACACCTTTGCAGTTATTTTACCACCAAGCAGTAATGTGCAAACATTACTGTGTTCTGGTTTGAAGGGCAATGTTTCCAGAAAAATTACAGACCTTAGAGACTTAACATCTTAGATCTCTGGGTGACGAGCGCATTTCATTGCTAGGTAATGATTTGGACTCTTCATGTTCCAATAGCTGTGTGTCAATGTACTGTTATGTGGCAAGCATGTTGCTTACTATCAGGCCCATGTCCTGCTAATCTCGTTACTCTTCATTAAAAAAAAAAACTTTCAAAGAAAGACCAAAATAACGATGTTTTCACTATAATTAAATTTGTGCTAATATCTAAAAAATGCGCCAATTTGCATAAGAGTATTTAGAGGTGTATAGCGTTATACATTGAAAACAACATACGGGACAATTGAGTAACCGGCCATGTGCGAATTGAACTCGCGTGCCGAGCTTTCCATACAAAAGTATAATTGTACGTAAATGCTATGGTATTTTCAATTTAAAATAATGGTAAATATTTTTTAAAAGTAATGTTACTAAAAATGGTTGCTTATTACAGGTTTTTATTTCATATTATAGAGTGACGAGACGAGCAGGACATGTGCCTGATGGTAAGCAACATGCCTGCCATGCCCATACCAGCACAGTGACACGCAGCTATCGAAACATGAAGAGTCCAATCGTTACCTAGCACCGCACTGCGGTCGTCACTCGGAATTATAAGGTGTTTTATCTCTTAGTCCAGTAATTTCTCTGGAAACATTGCCCTTCAAACCGGAACTCAGTAATGTTTGAACACTTCTGCTGGGCGGCGAATAACTGGTAAAGGTTACCTTAAACTTACCCAGGCGCACTGTGCAAAGAGCTCTACCAAAAGTTGAAGTTTAAAGTTTTTGCTTATCTGTGCTATAAGACGTTGCTTCGTACCAAATTTCAAAATACTGTGTTCACGGGAAGTTCGGAAGGAGGGTAGGTAGGTCTCTATAGGTTTTCATAATCTTGCAAATAGTGAAAACAGCAAAGCAGCATAGCGTTTATGTTGCAAATTGCAGCATGAACGGATGTATCTCTTTATTGCGTAGGCTTAGAAGTTAGATTTTTCATAGCTCCAAGGGAAGACCTGAAAATCAGATATGAATTTCAGCTTGATACCTCCACGAGTTCCTGAGAATAAAATTCGGGGCAGACTTATTCCCTTTGAGATACGGAACCCTAATAATAGAACATGTCAATTATCCTTATTTTTTAAGAAATTTTAAAAACTGGATACGGATTTTTCATAAATCAAATCATTTTTAATTTCAAACCTAACCTAAGCAAAGTAAATTATTTTATGTCTAATCTCTATATCATCTTATTTTTCTGGGTGACGAGCACATTGTATTCCTAGGACATATAGACATCTCTATATTGAATCCAAATCCCCCAATGATGCGAATAGTACTCCATACAAGATCAAATCTGTACTTGGAACTGAATTGACTTTAATCTCGTAAGATCAAAGTGAGCAAAACAACAAACGTACAAATAATAAAGGTTGAATAACTTTTATAATATTGAAAACATTCTACAGAATTTAATCATGAGACACGATTTAGGTCGTGATTAAGTCCAGTGAAATTGTCTTCAAAATGAGTTCAAATCACAAAAACTTAAGAACAATAAATTAACTTTTGTTATATTCAAAGTGTGTAAGCTATGTTATTAGGTATTTAAAATGATCAAACACTGTTAAATGTTTGTCAGTTTTATAGTTTTATGAGTTCACTGAAAGAATGTCAAAAAATAGTGTGATAAATGTACAAAGTTAAATCATACTAGTTTGTAGCACATTGTATTGAAAGAAAGATATTGCAGAGGATCATTGAGTGGTATGAGAAATACCTATATATAGGTAACACCACGTTCTGTTTCTAATAAGCTCCATTTCCGATTAAAGAAAGCGCTATTTCGCTAACGTTCACTGATCAGGTTTTTTGAAAGACCGATAAAATTCAATGGCAGGTCAATGAAAGGTGCTCACTACAATACATTTAATTTAAGCATCGCTCCCTTTATCGGAATTAAATTGGAGTTGGCGGCAAAGAATCCTAGTTTTTACTTTCCTTGGATAAAACATTGACTTCTGAGCATACGGCTGAAAACATCAAAGTAGATGAATAAAAAGAATATTGATTACTTAGGAAGTTAATTAAATAAATGAGAGGTTTCCTGGATTCAATATCGGATTTTAGATGTTGTTTGGAAGAGAAGTGATTACTTAACTAATTACTTTGTGATTTTTTCCATGGTACCATGGTAAAATTTGTCGTAAAAATAAAATAACTCATCAAAGTTACTGTCTAATGGCGTATTAGTTAGATAATTCGTTAAAGCATTTCTCGTAATTATTCGAACAAAAAAGTTGGTCCGTTTCTTTATAGCCCCTTCAATTTCCCTAAACCTCCAAAAGATTGCCTGTGGGATACCCTGGCTGATATTCAGAACATGAAAAAGATAAATAAATGTTTGAGTGAACATCAAAATCCATTTGTTACACAAATTATTTAACACTACTGGACAATGGAGACAGTTTACTAATAACAATAATTTTGAAGATATTTTACATCCCATCAAGACTTTGAAACACTCTAAATTAAAAAAAAATCCTAAAAAACAAGTATAATAGTTATTTAGTGTTTCAATCCACGTTCTTATTTTTTTTATTATTTCGCACTAAATTGCAATCTAGAAAATTACTAATAAGGATAATTCTTTGACGTTAGAGTGCTTCAATTCAATTTGATTTCAATTTGGAATTACATACTAATAATAATTTTGGATTAACTATTATATTGAAAATGTAATCGCTTTAACGGCCCGACGAGGTGCAGCTACAATTAAACGTCACTAAAGAAAATAGATCACATACGTAACTGGTTTTAATTTCACCCAGATACCGTACTGCGTACATCCTACTAATATAACAAATGTCAATGTGTGGATATTTGCATGTGTGTAGCTCAATCACGTCGGAACATCTGTACCGGGTGGGCTTGAAATTTGAAACACTGTTAGATTAGAGCCTAGAATAACGATCATGGGAAAATAATGGTTGCGGGGACTACGCGGGAAAAACCGCGGGGTACTTCTAATCAATATATATATTTATACATAATAAATATGTTAATACATATACCTTATACGGAGATTAGCAATGTTTTAGAATGTACGGCCTATAAATTTGCTATGGGTTTTCTCAAAGTTAACAGATAGCTACCGATACAACTTGGAAACAACAATAAACAAGTAATTAAAACTTATTTACTTATACGGACGGTTCGCGTGTTGTATCCGTGCTAAATGAGGCTTCACGTTCTGCTAACATAAATATGTGTCCGTACCTACGGTCTATGAACGTACCCGGTTGAAAACTTAATCTTTATAAATGCTTTGCATATTTTCTTCGTGCTTTGAGTAATGCAGACTTTTATTAGGAACAAACTGTAATGGTAAGACTTTATAGAGAACATCTTGGCAAGTACCACATCTGTAACAGTTATTGTCACACAAATCCAAATAATTATTTAGATTTTTGTGGTTATCCTCAATTAATCGTTTCATGGTTGTTGTTCCAAAGACACGAACGAAAAGGTTTGACTCTACTTTTATGATAAGAACGTCTAGGCTGTGGAATGCGTTGCCTGAGTGGGTTTTCCCCGATAGTTCCAATCTTGGCGTCTTCAAATCGAGACTGAATCGATTTCTTCTAGGTAAACACGCTCCATCGTAGACCGCGTCAAGTCAAGTGTAGACCTATAAAAGTTAAAAAAATCTATTGACATGCTGTAATGTGCAAACATGGCTGTGTTCTTATTTAAAGGGCAATGTTTTCCGAAAAAAATACAAGGCAGAAGGTTACATCATGCTATATCTATATCTGGGTGACGAGCGCAGTGCAGTGCAAGGTAATGATTTGGACTCTTCATGTGCCAATAGCTGTGTGTCACTGTGCTGTTATGTGTCAGGCATGTTGCTTACCATCAGGCACATGTCCTGATTGTCTCGTCACTCTTTATTTAAGGCCAGGTAGTTCTGTCAAATTCGGCATTTAACGCTGTCTTGTTCTCGCGACCGTCACCGACCGCGGAATCGGTGCCACAGTGCAGAAATAACATTAAAATATTGGACTATGTAATTTAAACTCATATTTTGTTCAAGATTTGTTTATACTGTTTATACTAGTGATAACAATTTTGTGAATTGTGAAGTGAAACGAAGAAATATTAAATTTATCTATACTCGTAGATATACAAAACTCAACCTTTTCTTTTTGGTCACACTATAAGTTGAGAAAGGCTTTTCCAATTTCATGCATCTTTTTAAAATATTTCCTAATAATTCACAAGTTCGTCAAAAATTAAAAAAATGTGCTGAAACGCAATGAAAGGCCTATAAAAATAGAAGGTTTTTTGGTCAACTTTGCACTAAATTTCTAATCCAATTTTTTTCTATGAGGTAAAAGATCACTTACTGAGCATAAAATTACAAAATGCTCACAGATCCAGGTAGAGCTTTAAACGCCAATTGAAAAAAAAACTGTTTTAGCCGATATTTTGGAAACTATATATTTTGACAATAATTGTAGAAAATAAAATTTTGCATCTTTTGTTGCTCGTAAACTTTTTTTGTAAAACTTACCGTTTACGATTTATAACCCATTTAATGATACGATCGCGATGATGCCGATAATAGTGGATGTAAATGATGTGGTCTACGATGGAACTTGTTTCTCTAATAGAAACAAGAACAATGTACCTCGTAACCCCAAGGTTCGAACCTTCGACAAAAACCCACTCTGGCAATGCGTTTCACAGCTTAGTTGTTCTTATTACAAAAGTGGAGACCAAACTCTTCGTTCAACTCTTCAATCATGATGATGAACGGTGCTGTTTATTCGAGCAACGAGCAATTTGATAGAATAACTTTAATTTAAAAACCCCGACTACAAAAAAATCTACACGTTAAAAAATATTACCTACTATCTAAGGACACTTTGGCACAGATTAATAAAGTTACTACTTAGGCGAGTCAGACTAGTCTTAGAATATCTTTATTACCAAAATCCATCCAGCCATTTGGAAGATATGTGGAAATAAAAGATTTACAAACATAAAAGATACGCGCGAAAAACATAACCCTTCTTCCATTCCGGTAAAAAGGGACATGTTTATGCTACTGGGAACAGAATTCAAATCTTATTATTTTTACATTGTTATCATCAAATTTGACATAAAAATCGTAATCCGTAAGTTCGAAAAAAAAGTTTACTGGCAACAAAAGATGGGAAATTTTATTTTCTACAATAATAATAGGCTTTATAACTTTTCAGAATATCAGCCAAAAACGTTTTTTCGAGCTGGCGCTTGAAGCTCCACCTGGATTTGTTATTATTTTGTGATTTTATGCTCCGGAAATGATTCTAAACCTTACCTATATAAAAAATACGAATCGGAAATTTAGTGCAGAGTTAAATTCTACGAGTAATTTTACTGCCTTAGGCTTCTTATCAAATTTAGTCGAGTGTTTAAATTTCTATGAACAATATTAACATCTTCATACAAAAAAATAGAAAAAACAATAAATTTTGGTGGTGTCACAAACTTGGAAAAGAAATAAAAAATAAAATTCTAACAAAACCATACGTGTATCTATGGAAAGTGTTCAAAATTGTATTGAAGTTCCTAACATTTTTTTTCTAAACTGAATAGTTTGCGCGAAAGTTTCTAATTTTGCTAATAAAGTTGATTATTTCCAAATAAAATAGTATTTTATTGTTTTTCTTTACAGCATTTGAACGCCTTAACACATTTTAGCTGATATTTAACATACAACCTGGGGGATTTTTATTTTATCCTGCTAAAACCTTAAAGTCACGGTACTATAGGACTCTCCCCTATATAAAAAATACGAATCGGAAATTTAGTGCAGAGTTAAATTCTACGAGTAATTTAACTGCCTAAAAGGCTTCTTATCAAATTTAGTCGAGTGCTTAAATATCTATGAACAATATTAACATTTTCATACAAAAAAAAAAGAAAAAACAATACATCTTGGTGGTGTCACAAACTTGGAAAAGAAATAAAAAATAAAAATTCTAACAAAACCATACGTGTATCTATGGAAAGGTGTTCAAAATTGTATTGAAGTTCCTAACATTTTTTTTCTAAACTGAATAGTTTGCGCGAAAGTCTCTTCCAAAGTGGTAAAATCTGTATGTGAGGACTTTTCTTCCAAGTACTAAGTAACTTACTACCAAATAATTTACCTAAATGGCATATAAATGCAAGTTAGGTATCATAAATGCTATTAGAGGATTTACGCAGGGGATTTCTCCCCTCTCATTATTTCCTTATCCCGATCTCTGATTTAACGGACGAATATTTTACCGATACTTATCTATTTTCCATTGCATCCGCATTGAATTTTTTACTGATGTGGTATCGACGTCAGTTTTTGAGACTCCCTTTTGGTCTACAACATAAAGTATACAGCGTACTAATTAGTATCAGCGTCTATTTGCAATTCAATGAAAACGGTATCAAAACCAAGATCATAGCGTGCTTCACTAGTAATACCTACTGATATTGTTATACTGTGGCACTATGATCGTAATATTTAAAATTTATCGGTTGTCAAAATTGCAAAATCAAGCACAGGCCCGTCGTCCGTGAGCGCCGAAACGCGACTGATCAGGCTTGCCGAACGGCGCGCTATATATATGGTAGATATTAAAACATAGTAAATAACTGATACTTTTATCAAGTCAAACTCTGCGAATGCATCTATAACTAGTGGCTTTCGTTGAGTACAAAAATTTAGTAAAAAATTGATTAGTTTAGTCATAAACTTGAAAAAAGTTTTTGAAAAGGGGTAACTTTGGGATTTTTTTCTATCAAGTAAAATTCATTAAATCATGTTATTGACTGCGAATTGCACTAGATTAGATCCTTAACTATTACATATATTTTTTTCAGAGTTTAATACACTATTTTAAAGGTCTTAAAGTTGTTTTAAAAATTCAAAATTACGGCCCACACGCCCTTAAAAAAAAAATCTCTGGGCATGAAAGCAGTTTAGGCTTCGGTTAGGACTTTTCATGTTAGAAATAGTTGTACGATTATGTCGTTATGCTAATATAGACAACGGTCTTTACCATCAGGCGCATGCCTCGTCCCGTCACTCTATATTCCAAAAAGCTACAAACAGCGAAAAAATTATACAATTACAATAAAATACCGGAAATAAATACTTCATAAAATATTAATATCTAGGTTACAAGTAGTAGGTAGTTTAGTGATTGGAATCCTACTAATATTATAAATGAGAAACTTTGGATATTTGGATGTTTGTTGCTCAATCACGTTGGAACGGATTGAGTCGATAGAGATTTGAAACATAGATTATATTCTGGAATAGCACATAGAGTAGGGTTTTTTTAATAAAGAGTGATCAGACGAGCAGGACATGTACCTGATGGTAAGCAACATACCTGCCACATAACAGCACTGTGACATGAATAGTCAAAATCATTACCTAACACTGCACTGTGCTCGTCACCCAGAGATCTAAGATGTTAAATCTCTAAGCCCTGTAATTTCTCTGGAAACATTGCCCTTCAAACCGGAACACAGAAACAAACACACCGGTACTTTTTGGTCACAGAATACCAATCTTCTAGTCTATAATAAACAGACCGTATTATTATAACTTACTAGCAACGCCCCCGCGGTGTTACCCGCGTAGTTCCCGTTCGCGTTATTTTGCCGGGATAAAAAATCTATGTGTTCTTCCAGGATTCTTCTTCTTGCTTCTTCCTTCTCTTCTATAATCTACCTATTTCAAATTTTATCCCAATCTCTTCATACGTTACGACATGATTGAGCAACAAACATCCAACTATCCATACATTGACATTAGGATTAATAGAATAAAGCAAAAAATATCAAGAAAACTTTGAGTCGTTTTACATAGACGCCGATAATTTATCGAACTACCAATCAACATTGAAAATTGAGAACCTTTCTGCAAGATAACATTCTGCACCATAAGAGATACGAGTGTACTTTCTTAAATTTTGGCACGTAATGGTCTAAAAGAAGATACAAAGTGATATGATCCGCAGAGAGTCGCATGTAAAACTTTCTCATAAACAAACAGCGTGGGTAAAAGCTTGTGATTTACAACAAAGCTTGTCTCTAACACCAAGCTACAGGGTCGCAACCAGAATGCATTGTTTGTTATTTTCTTACAAATCTCAACATCTTAAACATTCTTACATCGTCATAGGCAAATGGAAGTCCATGCTATTGTCTCGCGACGAAAACTAGCTTATATGTTATTTCAGACTATAATCCTAAAATTTTTGTATCACGGGAAAATAACGGAAATGGGAACTAAGTGGTTATACCCGCAGGGTACTGCTGGTTGAAAAGTGTCAAGCAAGACAAGCTAGCAAAGTGACAGAACGAGGAAGACATGTGTCTGGTGGCTAACCAACATACAAATACAACACGCTTGCTTATAACATCGCAGCGTTACGAAGCAATTGGTACATGAAGAATCCAAATCATACGTAGCACTGCGATATGCCAGTTACCCAGAGATATGAAATGATTGTGGCTGTCTTAAGATATGGAAATGTGACATAGTGGCTGTAACAGGATACATTAATCATCATCTTTACGGCGAAAGCAGAAAATAACTTTTTATTCATTCGCCGACATTATTTTGTATATGAACGGTTTCTTTTTAGGCAATCCTTTAAAGACCATAATTGAACCATTTTATGACTTCAACCAGAAACTTTCTAGTATGCTCCCCTCAGTACCACCCTGTCGTGTTTGCTTACAGCGTACCTAATCCTATATCTACTAATATTTTAAGCGCAACGGCTTCCCGTATTGCATTCCAGAAATAGGTCAACCCAACGCAACTTATCTACTACAAGATTCGTAGCTTGAAGTGAAACAGATTTAACTATTGATTTACACACCGCATTTTACAAAACTTTAAACTGAAACGCAGATTTCACATGTTTTTCTGTAGATTTTATTAATAACTAGTATTCAATATATCTTATGTCTGTTTTAGGTATTTTGTACTCTTTGTTTTTTCAATTTCCGTCCATATTTTGAAATTCTTTACAATCCCATAATCACCTGGAAGACATAACTTTTAGTGATAAGGCTTAATCGTTACGTTTTACCATTTAGAAATAAATAATGCATCTATTGTTTTGGATACCCTACTTCGGTACCTAAGTACACACGAAACGAAATATGTATTCTGGCCATTATTTAGATTTTTTAGATCAACAGTATGAAAAGTTTATTAAACCTCTAGTAAAAACCTTTAAAAGCAATAGTATGAATGATATATAGGTATTGCAAATACAATAATAGCCAAAAGAAGAGAAACGTGAGTAGAACGGGTAAAATAAATTAAAAAGAACCAAATAAATTTTTATTCGGCACATATTCATTTTATTCATGAAACGAGAAAACATGGCTAACTAGTTTTTAAAAACGAACAGTGCTTGATATATGGGCTGAATAGCGACCAATCTATCTGTGCTATCAAAACACGTTGCATGTTTTTTATCATTTTTTTGTGAAATATCAGCTTTACATTCTTTTGAATTTACGGGCAAGTTACTTATTTCAAATAGTACGTGTTATTTGTAACATCTACGGCAGCTTACCATGCTTACCGCTAGTACTAGCTTACCATTACTATTTATTAGATTAAGGTGTCGATAGAACAATTTCTCCTTAGGTGCTGCTCAGCGATGAAAAAAATGGTGGTGCAAAAAGCCAAGTATACACTAGATTTCACGATCGTAAGGTAGTTAAGTTGATTTCGCGCCTGCACCTTTGAAATTTTTCCCAAGAACTTATAAAATAATAATTTTGTCGTCTCTTTTATTATAGCGTAGATTGACGAGACGTGCAGGTCATATGCCTAATGGTAAGCAACATGCCTCCCCATAACACAGTCACACGCAGCTATTAGAACATGAAGAAACCTAATCATTATCTAGCACTACACAACACTCGTCACCCAGAGATATGAGATGTTTTATGTGGATGAAATATTGCCCATCAAACTGAAACACTTGGAGCGGTAGAATAACTAGGTGAGGTACTTCCCCAGACAGACTCTGCAAAGAGTCCTACCACTACAAATCGGCCTACTGACCTTAACGGTAAAGTAATCCATCGTGGGGTATCAAGCGTGTACCATGAAAGAGACATATTTCGAAGACACGTGTCATCTGCCAACCCACACTTTGTCCAACATGGTGGACAATATCCTTGTCTCTCTCCTTCTGAAAGGCTTCAGTTTCTAGAAGTGAGAACACAAAGTCGGCTACATATGCTGCCTAGTAACTAAAGCAGAATATAAAATGCTCACAAACCTAAACTCTTAGCTCTTCAAATAAAGTTAATTGCTTATTATAATCCTTCATGAGGAGTAAAATTGTCAAAAGGTAAATAAATTATAATTGTAGCTAAATTGTTGTAATATGCAATTACACAAACATTGAGGTTGTCCAAAAAAATGGTTGCTAAATTCGGATTTTGTTGGAAATTATCAAGTAAGATTATTGTAATATTCTAACAGAAAAGTCGAATAAAATTGGATCTTTTTGAAGCTATGCCTTTAGCAAAAAAGGTTCATTAATTAGACAGCGCCTAACCGTGGCCCAACCGCAAGGAACAAACAGCCAGGTAAGCTGATTTTCCGCGTCTTTAACTACATCATCCTGCTATCGTTACTGAAAAAAGATTTTATCGAAAAAGATCTTCCTAAAGAAGATTTACGCAATTAAAACGGGGGCAAGGAGGCTGATAGAAGTAAAAATGTTTATTTTGCCTTTTTGAATAAACTCTCTGAATTAATACTGGTACGACTCGCACTGAACGGAGTTTTTCTTGAAACGTTCATTAAAGTTATTGTGATAGGGTTTTTTCTTACGTACAGCTAGAATAGTTATGTATATAGCTTCCCTTTTTCAAGAAAAAATATATATTTACTCTACTTTGTCACGATATCGTTTGAAAAACTTAGACCACTTCAATGTGTTCCGATATGAACGGCAATGTTTCAAGAAATGCTATAAGATGACAGAGCAATGAAATAAGTCATAGTCAAGTCAAGTCATGTCTGGATAAATGCAGTATAGAGCTAGAGAGTTGTTTGGACTCATCACTGTGTGATTATATACATAGCTTGTTGCTCGGCATCAAACACAAGTTGTGCTTTTATTGTTGTGTAAAAACATATGTTCCCCATGATTTTATGGCAACAATTTTATTGTTACGGAAAACCCCGTTATTGATTTATATCATATCAATAATAATAGCACGCTCCATCGTAATCAGCAACATTGCCTACCTTTACGTGAGATTGTGGTCAAGCGTAAACCTTAACCTTAAGAGCAAGATATTGAAAATGTGGGTCATGTTTTTTTTATATCTGAGACTTAAAATAGTTTCTCTTGATCTTCAATCAGTGGGGCCGTGGGAATGGCTCCGCGAGGCGACGCCGCAACGTGGCACGCATACTGAACCCAGGTCAGGTATTTGGAATTGATAGATTCAACCGATGAAAAGGTAAGGATTACGTGGTCTCGAGTTTACTTTGATTTATTTGAGAAAATAGTTAGAGTACCTAATAAACTTTATGTGTAGGTAAGCTTTTTTACCAACTTTGGTGAGTTAATAAATATGTATAACATAATTTTGAATCCCTTTAAAATATAATTTCAAGTTATTTAACATAGATATGTACAACTATAAAGGGTTGAATTATGTAAAATTAAAATATTTTGGTTTTTGTTTTGAGTGCATTTAATAATCGACACTGAAGTCAAAACTGTACTCTTTTATGAATGTCTATCTGCTTTGTATTTGTCTTTTTCCCGGTGTCTCTCTCTGTGCCTGTGTGTATTAAGGCCCTAAATTATGCTAAAACTATTGGTAAAAAAATTTATAACACTTAGCCTGATTTCAGTTCAATTTTAATATAAATAAATATTGGTGGGCAATTCACACACAACACCATCTGACCCCAAACTAAGCAAAGCTTGTACTTTGGCGGCCAGATAGCTGATATAATACATATATAGTTTTAAATACTTTTTATAAATAGAAACACACAGATGCAGTGGAAACAATTGAATTCATTACACAAATATTTGCACTGGGTGGGGTAGATCACTATTCCGAGGTAGATCACAATATATACTAATATTATAAAGCTGAGATGATTTTGTTTAAAGGCGCTAATTTCAGGAACTACGGGACCGATTTCAACCGAGACCGGGACCTGTGTCGTTTCCATTCCCGTTATTTTTCGATAGCAATATATTTGCTATTCCAGAATCTAACTGTAGGCCGAATTGCAACTCGATCCGTTCAGACGTGATGAAGCAACAAAAATATATTTTTTTTCGAATAAAGAAATCGCCTTTAAATCGGGTTTTTTTCGGAAGTTATGACGGCACAGACAGATATACAGATAAACACTATTCCTTGATAGTTATTATGTTCTTTTTCGCTCCTTCGGAGTTGCAAAGTATTTATATACCATCAGAATCAAACAGTGTTTTTAGGTCTATCCAAAATACGCGCCCGACCCCGACGTTAACTTCGGTGATCAGTTATGTGGAGGCTTTTTCTGTTTTTTTTTTCTTTTCTTTTATAGAACGTTTTCTTCAACTGGAGTTTTAGTTTTTTTTTTTTTCAAACAATTTAAAACTCTTCCTATTATAGTATAAGCTCATATTATTCCTGAATAAATATTATATTTTGTTTTATGTTTGTAAAATCATTTTCACCCAAACCACATTTCAAAGCAAAGAAAACTTTAGGTATCCAACATTCAACTACGATGATGCAGACAAAATGTAGCAATGCTAAAAGTAATTGAAATACTTACAGATATGTCTCTATAACTGTTCGATATTCGAAATAAAAATATATCCGTAACGTAACCTTGTCCGTTTCGCAAGTTTCAGATAGACTCGACTTTCAAATGTTGGCTGCAAAATTGTTTTTTTTTTTAAATATAGTCTTCATCTGCTCAGTTTTGACTATCAAAACTACATTCAATCTAATATGCGTAACTAAAACTATCCGAAACTAACGGATACTCCGAAATAATTACGTATCCAAACGTATTCAAAACCGATACAATTTTGTTCATTTATCCATATCCGTATCCAGGTCCAAAATATCATATCCATAACATCCCTACTCCACACTGTGTTCACTCCAGAATAAGTATTATCTAACATTGTAAACGTGTTTATTTATGTGAAGAGGCATTTGAATAGGCGCTTTGTGAATAGGCATGTCAGTATATGCTACCTAATCTACGCAAACAAAATTATGAGTTCAGATAATATTAAATAATTCAGAAAATCCATGTCCATTACTTAGTTCTAAAATTTCGTTCTCGAATTGATGATAGGTTGGCAATAAAATGGTAATAACGTTAACTTTTGCTATAATCCTGTCAGAGCAGCAATGTGTTCACATTTTATTAGGTCGGTACTACTCAACGCTAACAAGGGGGCTATTATCATTACTTTTATTTCTGGGTTTATCTAGTGAATTTTTATTTCAATGCTTTCATTGTTTCTCCGCCATTGCACCTACAGTAATGACGAGCTTGACAAAGCTCTCCTTTTAGCGTTTATTCTATTCTCGTGGTCGTGAAAGCTTTTTTATTGGTATCTCCCAATTAAAATAAGGAATGTGAAGTGCAGTGTGATGCAAGCATCCAGGGGGACCCTGGTGGCAATAAAGTAGGCATCAAGCGAGCTACGTGCCTCGTGATAAGACGGAGTGTACGTGCAAACTCCTTATTTGAACACCAGCCCAACTACCAAGCAAAGTGGGACATTTAAAACACGGAAAGAAAATTTACATTATCACATTCCTTTAGAGAGCTATTTCACTATCCCGAGAGCTTAAAATATCACAGTAGAAGAGTTAGTTTGGAGTTTTCGTTTACATTTCAACAAGATTTTTGTACATACCTTATATAATGATAACATTAAATGACATCGCATCGAATAATAAATATAACATTGTGTAGCGTATATCATCAAACGGTCGATTTAACAATGTTGTGCTACATGTAAATACGATTTGCTTGGCTTAGAACGAAAAATAAATCCAATCAAAGAATTGCATCAAAGGCGACGTTTTTAGATCCATAACCGACTTTACGTAGGTAAACTTCCGATAAGGGCTCAATGAGGACGCTCAAAGGATTCTCAAGCTGCTTATTTGTTTGGATCCGCTCAAATATTATTATTTGCAAACTTAGTTGCTTTTTCGTAGTTAAGTATTATATAAGCTCAGTTGATTTTATTGCGTTTTTATATAAATAGGTTCTCGAAATATGATTTAAAAAAACGAAAATTATGATGATTGTAGCTCAATCACGTCGGAACGACTGAACGGATTGAATTAAAATTTGGAACACAATTTATACAGAATACTAAACATAGGTCGAAATAGTTGTTACTGCTTACTTAGGTAGTCTAACGATATGTTTGTCGCTTTTTCTATACACAACAAGAACAAAATTTAAAATTTTGACTAACCCCTGACTACCTAAGATTTGTTATCTGTACAACATTCTACTAGTCAAGCCCTTTGATTTGATACCCATATTAAGAGAGTTGTGAAAAAAGAAATGTAATTTGCCATTTTGTGGTAGCGGCCATCTTGGATTTGAAATTTGTCATAGTGCAAAGTATTCTACTAATCAAGCCCTTTCTTTTGATACCAATATTGAGGTAGTAGTGAAAAAAAATATAATTCGCCATTTTGTGGTGGCGGCCATCTTGGATTTGAAAAATTTGTTATAGCGTATAGTACTCTACTATTTAAGCCCTTTCATTTGATACCCATATTGAGGTAGATTGTGTAGAAATATTTTGTGGAGGCAGCCATTTTGAATCGTTATTAACCAGACATAGCTAAGAACACCCGCACGGTAATTAACTTTCAAATAAAAAAACTGCATCGAAATCGGCCCATCCGTTTGATTTCTACGGTCCCACAGACAGACACACACACAGACAGACAGACAGACAGACATCGACGTCAAACTTATAACACCCCTTTTTTTGGTCGGGGGTTAAAAATATCCAGAAGCGAGAGTATTATCTTTAAATATGAAACAAAATTCCATGAATACCTACCTCTTAAAAATACTCACGTATCTTTTCGAAATGTAAATTCTTGTCGGTGCAACCGTCTCAAATGTATAATTCAACAGTTACAGAAAAGTATCATATATACAGTGTCAAGCTATCTTTCTCCCCAATAAAAGGATTCAATAGTATTTTCTAGTATCTTTTACCCAACAAATTAAAATCCTTTTTTAATACAAAAGCCATCGGAAGCTATACGGCTTCTACGGCCAGGATGTGTCTGCCGGATCGCCATTCACCTGAACGGCTACCATAAACCCGGAAGTCACGTAATATGCGCTCGTCTTACTCCGCCGTGTTAAAGGCGGGAGTCGAGCGAGTTTTTGTGTTATAGGACCCGTGAGTTATCCAATCAGTCGTTGCCGGGAAAGCAATAAACTGGGCAGCACGTGAACGTGTCTCAGTCGCATACAAGCGTCGAGACTGGCGCATTGAAGCACTTTTTGTAGAGGTAGGACTCTTTTGCATTGTCTGTTTCGGAACATGGGCAGTATGATCCGAAACAGACAATGCAAAAGAACATTTGCTGGGCATTATTTACTAAGGATAATCTCTACATATAAAAATGTTATGTTGGTTTGTGTACGCTTCAAAAACTCAAAAATTTCTGCACCGATCGAGCTGAAATTTTACAATGATATATAATCCGCATCAAGGATTGTTTTTATCTAATTTTTGCAACACAATGTGCCACAGCGAAGCGTGGCAGGGTACAGCTAGTAAATAATAGATGTGCAATAAAATACACATTTTATTTAACCTAAACCGAAATCGAGAGTTTATGAATTACCTGAATTATCGCGAATAGAATTGAATCGGTTGAAATTAGTACCTTTTAAGGAGTATTGTTCGCACTTTTGACATGAGGAGCTGGAGGTTCTGAATCCAATCGGAGAGACGTGTCAAAAAGCTCAAAAGCAACGACACCCCTGACCGAAAAAGACTTCAAAGGCTTAAAAATTGGAGCGAAATTGATGAGGTATCGATATTTCACTACAAACATTTCGGAGAGGTTGTAACTGATCTGCGTGGTCTAACACCACCTTTCTTTTTTTAGATTTTTGACCCAATCATCAACCCAATAAAAAGTACTCGTAACTAGAGCTCTAACTATAGCTCTAGTAGCCACAGCATTGTTTCCCACATTCCCTTCCACTAACTGATGGCCGAATTTAGATTTATTACACTCGTGTTTACTTGAACTCTATACACACCCACAGGCAGGGATTGAGGCGAGATCTGTTAGTCTAGTTGACATCGCTTGGAATTTAAAACGGAATTGGCGTAGACTCTTTTGGTTTTGTCTCCTGCCTAACGAAATTATTTTTGAAAGATAAAAATGTAAACAGTTGCTAATCATTGAACTGCAAACTAAACGCGTAAAAAATCTGTACATAATTTAACGGTGTATTGGTAGGTGGAAGATACATATTACGTATGTATGGAACTGAGATTAGTGTGGGTACTGGAAGGCTAAGAACTCATGAAGCGATTTTCACCCGCGACCGCCATGGCTGAGAGCTCGTAGCTTCTATAGAATGAAGATAATATACCTATAGGTATGTAAAAACCAATCACAACTCACAACGCGTTTTACGCCCGCGGCGCGGCGCGGCGACTGCGGTACCGCGAAAATATGCGGTCTCATGAATTTTGACATTAAAATGTAACCGTCATAGTAGTTCCCCGATATCCGTGGTAGTTCCGCAACCGCGACGGTCACAGGTGAAAATCGCTCCATGAGTTCTTAGCCAAATAGTTACATAATAATTTTAAATTTAAAAGGCTGTCTATACAATCGATGCGATAATACAAATTATTTCTTGTCCTTATCTACTTCTTAAGCCAGTAAATGGGAAATTAACATTTACTTCAAAAACTCATGTTTTAATATTTCAAACCTTTAATAAAAAAAAATGTTGGCCTATGATTTGCATGCTTTGTACTTCAATTTTACTTGCTTCAAAAAATAGATAGCAGGTGTCGATAAGGAACCATACTTACGATAGGCACACACCTACCCCTGCCTGAATGAAGATTAACTGCCTCATCGAAAAAAGTGACGCGTACAAATTGCCTTGTAAATTGAGTCACCAATAATGAATTGCCATTATCACCGAAATCAATTGTACGCCCATTGAGAAGGTTTGAATGGCAACTGTGCAACAACACGTAATTTCAGAATATCCATCATATTTATCGATCCAATCAATCCAGACATTGAATCGCGTTTGGAATCTAATCGTTGCGTATTTGCATGTAATACACCCATTGTTAACGATCGGCTCTCCGATACAGTCATTATAATTGATACAGAGATTCGAAATTTGAACAGTATTTAATACACATAATACTATTCTGAGAACAATTTATTTTAAATTTAGCTGAAGCTTTGTGAATTCATGCATTTTAAACTATTTTAAAAGTGATTTATAATTTTACTTTCTCATATAATTAAAGACATTTTATAAAACGAAATGAAGTTAAAAAAGGTACATTTTTATTCTGTTATCTACGTGCTACGTGTTTTCTTAGAATACTATTGTGAAATTAAATCTAGTTACCTTTTGTTTTTAAAACCCAATTCTGTAGTTTGGTCAGCCTTGTATTTGCAATGAAAAGATATAGGTATAAGACAGACATCTTTGTTATCTAATATTCTAATGTTATCTAAAATTACCGCTTTAGATAGATAGATAGAAACTCTTTATTGTGACAGAAACATATTAAAGTGTTATTATTATAATAGTATTATTGTCTTTAGATATTATTCAGTATCTACAATGGGAAGTTGTCGGATTCTGTTGTAATTAATTCAAGTGGAACACTTACCTAGACGCGGTTATGACAAATGACGTAAGTCTCTGATTAAGTGGCGACCTTAAGATGTTAAACGCAACGATGGCTAAATAATTTGCAATAGCAGATTAACGAACCACAAATGACTACAGGCCCGTGAACAAAATTTATGGGTCATATAATACACCAGGAGATCTATATAGGATGATAGAAGAGTATAAAATAATTAGCGTTAGCACTATGCCGGCATTTGCTGTCCAACTGAATTGAAGTTGAAGAGGGGGGTCCCAACTCTCGATCATTTCTCCTTGTTGCATGATTTTTGTACGGTGTTGCGGAATAATGGATTAGTATTGAAACTATAAAAATTGGAAATTTTAATTTTTTAATTATAATTTTTATCGGAAAATCTCATGATTTTCCGACAACTTTCTGGCTAAATTTGGTGTTTTGATTATGTACGGTATTGGTTCCATACAGTTTCAATACCTCTTCTAATCCATTATTCCGCAATGCTGTACAAAAATCATACGACAAGAAGGAAAAAGCGAAGGTTGGAACCCCCTCTTCAACTTGCACTCAGTTGGACAGCTTGCAAATTGCATTATGCTGAATCTTATTATTTTATACCCTTCTATCATTCTACATAGGTCTCTTGGTGTATCATACGACCCATTTTTTTTTCACGGGCCTGTATTCCAAAAGCAATCAAATGTCCTACGGAACTCTGAAATGGGATGACAACGCTAAAGACGATCTTAACAGTCAGACCGGCTCTGTTGCCTTCATGAAAATTCAAACCACATAAAAAACTTAACACATGGAATCCCAGAGCAATAATCCAGATTTTACTAAAACTGGAACAGTTGACAAAAAGGTTTAAAGCTGTGTGCACTGCGCAGCTTGTAGTAAATTAAATTTTTCACTTAATTTTTACATATTAAGCTGTGTGGTGAATGCACGTTTTGCAAACGTAAAAAAGTTTGCGGAAATGAGTTGTGTTTGCCAGACTTTATTGCTTAGTGGTAGGGTTGAAAAACGACAGGGATTTCCCAGGTTCGTTCGGTAGTTTAGTTATGTGGGTGGGTGGCAGGAGCGCATCACCGGGTAAAACTTAACTTAGTAACTGTAGCAGACAGTAAAAACAACCTTTTATTGCCGAGGGAACAAGCCGAAGTGCATTATTGGTCTACCTATTTTATGGGATGTGCTATAAACACTTGCTGGCGTCGTGAAATTCAGCATTATGAGCCGGTTAAGAATCGAAAGCCACTGAGCTACTGATTTGGTTATTTCCGTTCGTAGTTCAGTCTGGCCGTCCATAAAGATTTCGTAAATTTTAAATTGCCAATTACTGCAGTGTATTTAATTAAATGAATTTTTCACATATATCTTAACCGTCCGTGAGTAGGTGAGATTAATTAATTTATTAATTACTAGTAAGTATTCCGCAACGAGATGACAAATAAGTACAGAATAAAAATATATTTTACAAAGCAATTACTTTATCACGTTTTGCAACCATTCTCCAATAATGTTAGGAAAATGCATAAAAACATCCCATTGTAAATTAATTACATTAAAATCTGAACTACGAGATCTCAGTTCAATTTATTATTGGCGGCGATGTGTAATGTTTATAAAAACCGATACATGATACATCTGTGGCAGCTGGAGCCGGCTTCAAATGAAAGAGCTTTGATGCATGTATTCCTGTAACTGCACTGCGGCATCAGCCTAAAGCAAAAAATCTAGCAACGAGAGAGCCACTGTTTTCCATTACCGTAATGGAGTTATTTTTCTGTTATATTTTAGAGTCGCAATTTATGATGGGCTTTTTGATAGACCAACATTGCCAATATACCCAAAAGTAAATTATAAATGCGCAAAGCGAACTTCATAAAAACCGTTTCAAACAACGGTTAATCATATTTTCCGAGCGTACATATCGCATCCCCCATGTGGTGTCAGAAAACTAAGCGAAACAATGATTTAGATGGAATGATGGTGGAGGTGGGAAGTAAAAGCTATAAATTTAGACCTAATTACTGCCAGGTGTCAGAGGCAAAGCCGCAATGCTGTACAACTTTGCTCCATAAGTCAAGCGCGATCGAGATGAACGAACGACGTAATTATAACACCCACAACACGCAATCTATTGTTATAGCTAAACATTTTACAGAAAACCATACAATTTTCGCTACCAAAATTAAACATGTCTACCTATCAGAGTTCATTATGATGAAGTAATCTTATGAAAACAAGGAACGAATATTCGTTAAATTGAGTTCGCTAATTGAGTGGAAATTATAGAGTCGGCGTTTCCATTGATAGCCGCACCAATACGAAAGGTAGCGTTAATCATTCTGTCAGACTTGATTAAATCTGAAATACGAGCCGCCGCGCCATCTATTGAGACAAGCGAATAAATAGCCGCCTTCAAAGTTGTCGCAATGTGCTAACGGCCCAAATATATCTTTAACTGCTAGCAAAAGCGTCCCCACCTTTGAAACAAAAGAAATACAAACGGCCGCCCCGGCGTGAAATTAATTCAAAGCGATGGGCCGACGAAAATGTATACAAAGGTAAGCGAAAAATAAAACGAAAGAGCTCAACTAATTTCCAAGGTCCTTTTTAGATAAAGGCCGCAATTGCTGCCCTTCAGTTATCGCCGTATCTACAACTCCTTGGGACTGCACGGCCTCATTATTACAAAGTTTGTTTTAAAAATTACAAAACACCTCTTAATGTTAGGATTATGCTGTTCCGGAATCGTTTTTACTTTCCGCTCAAATTTTTATGCGCGTCGTAAAATTTGTAAGTTGATGGCTTGAAGATAAAATATTATAGATATTGTGTTCTGACACGTTAAATTCGAGTGCGTATTTGCCGTTTTCAGTGTCTGCTGATGATATAAATGTTCATAACTGGCAGTTAAATCAGACTATTAAAGAAATGAAAATAAAACAGAATAGGTCATTAGGAGTAGACGTAATCCAATGGAGCGTGGAAGAAGGCACCTTGTTTCGTTCTCACGCACTCTCCGTCAACTTTACGTGTTTGGAGAAGCGTAAGGCCCTTTCCTTAGAACCCTTCATGTACAAGAGAAAAAATAAATGATAATACTTTGCTCAAACACAAAGTTGAGGCCGTAAAGGGTTTATGGAGCTACTTGAGAAAATCTGTCTTGAATATCGTACTCAGTGACTTCAAAACTTATGCAAAACTTAAACTAGAATAATAAAATTATTATTATAGTAACGTATAAGAATATGTGTGAATGATAAGCCATGAAAAATGATGTATTAAAATAACTACTAATTATATTTAGAGTATAATTCACCTTGAACTATATGTATAAGTATTATAAATATCAGCTATCGCACCATAGTACAAGCTTTGCTTAATTTGGGGTCAGATGGTGTTGTGTGTGAATTGTCCACCGATATTTATTTTTTATAATTAACATAAAACATAGATAAAAGTTTATTGCTTCTACTTTGACAGTTATTTCATAGATATTTAGAGCCTTATTAGATCCCAGATTTTTATAAAGTTCGGTTTTATGGTTTGACTGGCCTCGTGGCTTAGTGGGTAGTAGCTCTGCCTGCGAAGCCGAGGGTCGTGGGTTCGATTCCCGCCCAGTGCAAATATTTTTGTGATGAATTCAAATGTTTGCACTGTGTCTGGGTGGTTTTTTATTTATAATAAGTATGTATATAAAAACTATATATTTTATGTATTATATCAGCTATCTGGCCGCCATAGTACAAGCTTTGCTTAGTTTGGGGTCAGATGGTGTTGTGTGTAAATTGTCCACCAATATTTATTTATTATGGTAAAACACTGTTTTGTTCCAATTATCTCTCTAGACGTGATGTTACTCTATCAATCACTGTTATTGACAGTATAGTATCGACCTTAGATAAAGAATCAGTAAATAGATCAGGTTTTTTCGCACGGTTCCTTTGTACCAATCGTAACCAGATGAGTTGCATGTTAGCTATGGCGGCATAGTGATGTGCCGTGATAAAAGTATGACACTTCCACAAGAGCGCCAAGGCAAGAGCGATCAGACCTGTGCTTTCGGTGTTTTCGCGTTTCTTATAACTCTATACGTAGTATACGTAAACTTTTTGGGATCGACAGAAATAAACATCAATTTAACCTAAAAATATACTTCACGTGCAAACGAGATGCACTTAATAACTGGAATGATGACTGGGTTGAAAATATATGATTCTAATTAGTCCGTCCGGTAGACTATGGCAAAATATGTGACGCGTATTTTTTGCATCATAAAAATAATAATAAAAGTGGTTAAGTGCGAGTCGGACTCCCCCACGAAGCAGCAAGTAACATAATATAAAAGTTCTCGCAGTTCGTAGTTACTTTAGTCAGTGTTTTAACAATAGTGAATTTATGACGTATTAAATTAAACCAACTTACTAGATCTCATTCAAACCAATTTTCGTTGAAAGTTTACAAGATAATGTAAATCATATTTTTTTTAGTTTTGTCATTCTCTTATTTTAGAAGTTACAGGGGGGGGGATATATTACCACTTTAGAAGAGTATCTCGCGAAAACTATTCATTGTAGAAAAAAATTATGTTAGAAACCTCAATATCATTTTTGGAGACCTATGCCCAATGTCCATAGATAACCCACACGTATGGTTTTAATGGGAAAAAAGTTTTGAATTTCAGTTCTAAGTGTGGGACACTACATTTTTTTTTTTTATCCTACATTTTTTATCCCTACATTTTTTTCTATCTTTTGGTATGAAAATCTCAATGCGGTTTACAAAATACATCATACTTATCAAGTTTAGATAGTATAGTTCTTATAGTTTCGGAGAAAAGTGGCTGTGACATACGTACGGACAGACAGACATGACATGACGAATCTATAAAGGTCCCGTATTTTGTCATTTGGCTACGGAACCCTAAAAATTACACAGATATAGATCATCAACTTGATTTCACATCTTTGGGAAAATCTTACAGTGAAGTGATGATAATCACTGTTTCTTCATAATTTGTTTGTTATGTTAACTTTGTTTAGTTTTTATTTATATTATATTCTTGATTCAGGATGACGGGATGAACAGGAAATACTTCTGAAGATAAGCAAGACGCCAGTTGAGAATTCAGCAGTGGCACACAGCTATTTCAGGAAGTGTCCAAATTCTCCAGCGCTTCACTACGCTAGTCACCCAAAAATATAAGGTGATTTCTCTCTTTGCACTGCTATTCCTTTGGACCATTAAACATTCAAACCAGAACGGGGAACTCAGTTAAGTTTGTAACTACAACGCTGCTTGGTGGTATGATAACTAACAAACATTTCACTAAGAAGATTCAGCAGGATTAGATGACAAGTCTTCTTACTAATTCGGCAAGAGAAAAAATGATAAAGAAAAATCCAGCACATCATTTGGTTATCTATTAGTCACTGAGTGAGTAAGTGGCAGCTAATGACGTATAAGAAGCTTGTATGCTCGTTAGGGCAAAAATGACAACCTCGTGCCGTGTAGATCAGTGAATCAAAATAAAAGATAATTTTAACTTTTAAATTTATACACTTTAGGTAACTTTTAAACAAACAATTCTATTGCATAATTCCTGAAAGAAAAAAAAACTTAGAATTAATGGTGCCTAGGCCACAAACAGACACAGAAGCATTTTTTTTTATATTATAGACGAGATGAGGAGGCCATGTGCCTGAATTCCTGCCACGTAACAGCACAGTGACACGCAGTTATTGGAACATGAAGATTCCGAACAAATCATTGCCTAGCACTACACTGCGCTCGTTACCCAGAGTAGATATCTAAATTACACTGGAAATAATGCCCTTCAAACCGGAACTCAGTAATGTTTGCTCATTACTGCTTGGCGGTAGAATAACTTCTACAAAGAAACTTTGCAAAGAGTCCTACCACTACCAAACATACACGTCTTTATGTTTTACTTAAATTAGATGTATTTGTTTTGTATTTTCAAATTAGAGAAAAAAATAACGATGTTTAGATTAAGTCAACATAAAAGGGCCTTGCAATATGCGTACTCAGGTTTATTATTGTGTCTGCACATTTGTATTCACTCGGCGTTTGGTTGAAACGCGTCATTTAATTTTAATGTTCGTTAGCGTTCCTTCATTTCATATGCGTGTAAATCATGTGCAGCTTTTTTGTTTCCTGTACCATATGGTAAGGAATTATATAATTACAACATAATATTTGTTGAATTTTCGTTATTATGAAAATACTTTATAAACAAGGATTTTTAAGTAGCTTTACATGATAGGTACTACAATAGACGATTTGTATTCTTTTCGGTCTTCTCGGCCGTTGCAACGGGACGTCGAGAGGTAATTAAATAATAGTTTATGTAGATTGTGATTAAATCCTGAGTAGGTTTGATTTCTATGATTTCAAGATTGATTTCCATGTTTGGAAAAAAGAGTTAAAAATCTTGAACATCGCTACAAAGTTGCATATATAGATAGATAGATTAACTCTTTATTGCACTTAATTTAAACAACAAACAAAAGTAGCAATTGGTGACCTTATCACTAAAAGCGATATCTTCCAGGCAACCATAGGATGGAAAGAGAGATTTGAGAATAAGGAGGAGGGGAACTAAAACACCAAGTAATATATTGATATACCTACACAGTAATTTTATATTATATCGATATTTTATCGGATTTTTTTCAAAGAAGATGCAGCTGATATGCAAAAAAGTTTCACGAGTCATGGATGTTCCAAAGATTCGAATGAACAAGCGTGATTCCATATTAGTAAAAATAATATCTTAAATGTGGAGTGGTTATTTTCTAATAGATAACCTAAATCAAGAAGTCAAGTCTAAAGTGAAACGGTTTGAATGATGGAACGTGGTCATCTGTTATACTCCATTTGCATTTTTGGAAACGGTAACTCATGGTGTATAAAGGATTTCTAAGAAATCCTCATCCACAATGTGCACTATAGAGCCTTGAGCGTTGACGACGGACTAACGGAAAGGAGCGCCCGATATTCCTCCGTAGCCATACCTACAACGATTTTCATCAAACACGTATTTTTTGAAATCGACCATTACATCGTCCAGACAACGTCATACAGGTAAGCAAATACTAGTATGTTTGTTTTTAAACGGGCAGAACTTTTGTGTACACGTCTAATATAATGAGAACTACTTTACGCTACATACCTATTTAGGTACACAGAATTATCCACATACTCGTACCATTGAGGGTCTAGAGATAATCAAGTTTTTGATGATATTTCAAAAACTACCACACTGATTTCGATAAAATGTATATGATACCACCGGCGAAGTAGTATCTACTATACAAAAAAGAAACAGCTAAATATGTTTAAAATTGATGGAGACATTGCGTAACATACCTACATACAAAAAAAACTGAATTGAGAACATACTTCTTTTTTGAGCTTCCTTCCTCCAGTACAAGTAGTCCGGCTCGTTGTTAATGTTTCAGCCATCGCTCTCCTCGGCCTACTTCAGGGATGGAGATGACCTGACACATGCCTCTGCTGCAAGGAGGAGCCTTTTTAACAATACTTATGTAAAATGCACTCCTGTAATTTTATATTTTGGGACCAATCACGACATTCACAGCCACGGTGCTATGAAAACAACTTTTGCTTTGACTTTGAAAACTTGTTGAAAACTATAGTTAGAATAATGTCAACATCACATTAAATTCATATCACTCAACAAAATGGGATGTTATTTTTTTTCAAATTCAGAACCGTCTCTTATCAAAAGTTATTCACAATAATACGTACCTACGTAGGTAAGTATGCAACGTATCCCAAAGGGTTATGATAAAGATAGGGTTGCTCTACACTTAATCAATTAAAGTGAAAATAACAAAATATTTGAAGACATGCTAATGCTTACTATTGCGGATTCTGTAATAAAAAATTTACAACTTTACGAATAAAATCATTATAATATTGTTCTTTCAATGTAATAATTAATTAATTTTGATAACGATGACGATACGTACTGCCGAACATACCATTTGAAAATTATTCATTTACATTACATATAAACGCATATTTTGCTAAAACTATAACTTTTTTATTCCACCGGATAAAATCACGCGTGTAGTGAATATAATCTATTAATCATCTTAATAGCAAAATTAAGGACATAATCCGCAAATTCGAATTTGTCTGACACAGCTGTCGGATCATAATCCTGAATTACGCAATTCTCTCGGCAAATTTATTTTTAATGCAAATAAATACAGATTCGTCGCACCTGCCTGTCTAGATGTAGCGAATAATTAAGCAGAACATGAAGCGAAATAATACAAATTACTTCGAGACTTAACTCGACTTTGTTTTACGGGGACACCTACATTATTCTTAGCAGATTAGGCACTTGACACACTCGCGAGTGAATTAATAGGTGCCGCGATTTAGGTGTTTGCGGATTTGGTTTAACTGATTATGGGAACAACATACGAGTATTTAATGATTTTCTGTTAAAGCTTAAGCGTTGCAGTGAGATTACAAGATGCGTTATATATCTATATATCTACCTAAGTGATTCCGTTCTTTAACCTTAATTCCGTCTTAAAAGAATCTGGAATATCTTCTTGTTTTTCTTTTTAATTTTAGAAGCATTTTTATATGCCATCGAAGTTTTTCGATTCAATAATCTAGTGGTGGTTACAACTATTGTTTTTTGTTTGTTTTAACAATTGTTTCAATAATGACTTAAAGTAAGGTTATGCTTTACTTACCTTACCTTAAAAATTCAAACAGGCATCATGGAAATGAAGTACAAAATTAAAAAACATACGATTTAAAGACGTTTATAACATGTTAGGTTCAGTGGGCTGTAAAGGCCATCTAAGACCAACTTGTTATTGGTCGCATAAAGTGGTCAAGTGCGTGTCGGACCGCTCATGAAGGTTTCCGTAGCAGCAAGTAACATAATATAAAAGTTCGTGTAGTTTAGTGTTACTCGTACTTTAATCTGTGTTTTAACAATACTGAATTTATGACGTATTAAAATAAAACTACTTACTAGATCTTCTCATTCAAACCAATTTTCGTTGAAAGTTTATATGGTAATTAATGTACATCATACATTTTATTTAGTTTTCTCATTCTCTTATTTATCTTATGTTAAAAACCTCAGTATGATTTTTGAAGTCCTATCCATAGACAACCCACCCACACGTATGGTTTTGATAGAAAAAATATTGAGTTTCAAAATATTCTATTTTTTGTATGAAAATCTTAATGCGGTTCACAGAATACATCTACTTACCAAGTTTCAATAGTATAAGTTCCTATAGTTTCGGAAAAAAGTGGTTGTGACATACGGACGGATAGACAGACAGACAGACATGACGAATGTATAAGGGTCCCGTATTTTGCCATTTGGCTACGGAACCTTAAAAAAGTTGGGTTACATTACGACGCAACGTTGCGATGCGATTACTGTCCGTTTACAGTAGCGTTTTAGGAAGTCGTTTGATGCGATAATGTGTCGCGTTGAAATACAAACAGGTACTATCCTATTCCAAAAACGAGACCCGTAATATCCCATAATATATTAGTTTAACATTCGGTGAGGCTTACATTTAACATGCATATTGCATAATAATGTTTTATGTCAAAAATGAAATCGCATGGTTGCAAATCATCGTTGTAGAAAACGTAATCTTCTGCAGCCAACCCTACTTCATTCCAAATGTTAATAGCTACTTCATAACAATAACAAAGAATCCGAGTGAGATCTCCCGGACACCACAATGGTTTCCAGGGAACACAATCTGAACCGCGGCAATATCTCAGAAATATCTCGTTGCTATTGCCGAGGTCGTAATTGCTTCTTCCGCCTCTTGACATCATTATCTTTGCCATTATGCAGCGAGCTAAGCTGTGTCGTCGACGCTGTTTCCACAAGCCTCTACTAATTTATTATTATACACTTAAACTTGCGCCCCGCGGCTTGCTGTGCGCTCATAATTGCGACATAATATTGGGCTGGCGCTGTTTTGGTTGCGGCATTAAAAGCGTTAGTTTAATGTTTAATATGTATGCAACTCCATAAATATGAGACGTATGTTGTATGGAATTACGAGTTATCGGTGGACGTAGATTGGCTGGCTTAGATATAAGGTTTAGCTATGTCTCTGTTTCTTGTGCAACGTGCCACGAATTACCACAGATCTCGAGCAGACAGTTTCCTCTAAGTATTCTAGAACATGTCTGAATTATTAAGACAGGTAAATCACGCTAAAACGGAAGTTCTTCGCCGTGAACGTTGAGCAAACTAGAACGTAGAGAATTAGCCCAAGATCTCTGTTAAATAATAGTAACAAAATGCATTTTTAATAAAATTGGTGAGCGGTGGTGCTTTTAAAAGACGAGTCAATAGAACGGTCACAATTATTAGGTCGTAGGTTCGAATACGATACGTTGCCACTGGTTTTAAAGATGAAGGAAAACATCGTAAGAAAACCGGTGCGCTCTAAGGAAAATCGGCGTACGCAAGCTTGGTGGTAGTAGTGAATTGTGTTATTGACCCTCTCATTATGAGAGAAGATTTTAGTCCAAAAGTAATCACCAAGCAACAAACACTATACAACTGATAAGCCGACTTGGTGTGTAAATAGATACCGCACTTCGAAGAATGTTTTATACTACGATCGACTGCATCGTGGCTTGAACATAGTTACCGAAAGTGATAATGGGTTGTTCCTAGAAAATAACATACTATGTTTACAAGTAGGAACAACTTTTATATTAGGATGACTACCTACTATTAATACGATCAAAAAACTTGCAACGATATATTTCTTTGATTTTTATATTTCACTGAAAATAATGGGAACAAGAACTACATGGGTAAAACCGGGGGGTGCTGTTAGTAAATACATGTATTGGATCATTTTTGTAAATGATTGAACATGTACGTTATAATTTACGTGTTTTAGGCTTTATTGTAGTAAGCGGGCTAAAAGCATTCGATCGCGTAATTTATCACAATAACTGTGATTAATCACCAAACGATCAATTCTTCTTATTCATTGGCTGAATACATTACAGAATATGGAATGGAATTGTATAAAAGAGATTTGCTCTTATTTGTTTTAGATGTTTTCAAGATTATTGCTACGAAAACTTTTCTATTGTATTGCGTAGTGTATAAGAGCCAGCCTAGAAATGGTCTCATTTTCAGATATGCGTGATATTCAATTCGGAAAAATATAAATAGGTGAATTATTGGCACAAAATATTTATTACTTACTTCAAATTTTATTTTAAATATCACATTTGATAAGGTATATTTAGTTTGATTTAAATGGAAATGTACAATGTGTCCCAACTGGCATCTTAGAAAAAATATTAAATTACACACGTTGATTTCATTAGCTATCACGAACTTGTTGTTATAGTTTCAAATTGTTGATAGTATTTTGCCCAAACTGATAAAGACATTTAATAATGCTGACGAAATTAACAAACAGACTGAACTAAATCAAACTTTGCGTAAATAGTAATTTTCGAACTTCAGGCACTCGTAGTTTGAATACTTAGAATATATGTTTAATTAATCGGTTGATTGATTCCAAAGTCTGTGAACATATTACTATAATCATCTGTAAGATAAACAACAATACACGCTATTGTCTTGCTGTATTTAAGATAAGATGAGCCAATAGAGACTCTGCTTCATGAAAGACGTTGTGTCTCCATTTCGTCCTTGATTTCGTGGTCTTTGTGTAAAATGCATGGCTCACTCTAAGTATTATTTCGTTATCTGTTAATGCAAAAGTTCACAACAGCCACGCTACTGTCTTTATTCTATGCAACTTTGGTTTAGACCACTTAGATAGTACGTTGTACGTACGATAGTAGTTAGATAGTCTTGTGAGGTTTTGTAAAACACATCTATACAACTACTGGTGTGTAGTATGTAAACACAGCATAGTATACTAAAATCATATATTAAGCTGACAAATGCTCTTGTCATTCTTACGTGCTTCATGGACGATAAAGACCATCGTGAAGAACTTTCTTGACACCATCGTTTGTAGGTGGAAGACAATTAAAAGGTATGTAACCCAAACTAGTTTTTTTTGTTTGAAAACATACTTACCTACTAAAACATCATGCAAACTGGTTCAGTATTTACATTGTTAGTAACTATGAAGCAGTTGTTATTCGATAGATAGCACAACCTAGCTACCTTAAGAAAAAGTGTAAACCAACTCTGCAGTTGTTTAGAAACTCAACAAATTTGCTCAATGTCTCACATTCCATATTTCTGTTGTACATTTACAATAAAATATATGGGATATATGTTTTTTTTTTTAACTATAATAGGTTCGCACTTGACCACAATCTCGCCTGATGTTAAGCGATGATGAGATCTACGATGGAGCGTGCTTACCTGGAAAAAAAACGATTCACTCTCGATTTGAAGACACCAAGATTGTAACCATCAGGGAAAACCCACTCAGGCAACGCATTCCACAACCTAGACGTTCTTATCACAAACGTGGAGTCAGATCTCTTCGTTCGCGTTTTTGGAACATCAACCATGAAACGATGCCGCCCTTTTGTGGAACGAGAAGTCCAATAGAAGAAAGGGCAAGGAGGTATTAGATCATGCAGATCAGTTGCACACTCTCCGAAGTGTATCCGATAAAAAACCGATTATGTATTCATAATGACTAGCCAAGTGCCATCTATTCAGTTTAGTGCAGATGTTTCGTTTTACTCTGTGGCACGTTTGGAATATCTTCTGTGTTTTTTCACTTGCAGTGATTTGAACTCATCTTAATCAAATAGCTGCTGCGTGATTCTGTGCTGTTGTGGATACTTACCATCAGGTTAATATTGTTATCTTATTCATCCCATCATTCTACATATGTTTATGTATACGAGTATACATATTTCTTATGTACTTACGTGTGCTGACAGTGAACCCCTCCTAAACGACTCGACCGATTCGAATGGCGCCGTGGAGTGTTTAGATTTACAAATCAGCCCGGCAGATGGCGCTGCAGTCGATACCTAGGTTATTATCGAAGCGAAGTCGGAACGGGTCGCTAGTATTATTAAAAACATTGGCACAAAAATTATTCATTGGCATTAAAAGCAAGTTGGCTAGATAACTTGTTTTGCATAACTATTTTTGCATCGCTTGCAAGCCATCAAATTGGACAATGTGCATTACGTCCGACGCTTCGAATAAACGTATTAACGTATAGCTACAGTATGAAGTAAATTGTAAAAGGTCTTAATAAGTATAGTTTGAGCGAGTCAACTCTCTGGTAGATATTAATGAGTCACAAAACTTTAAGAACAAGCCACAGGAATAGTTGGACAGCTTGAATTGTAATCGTATTGCGGGGAAGTTTTTAAAAGTATAAGTCATCCGTTATGTCTTTGCCAGTAGTTTCATATTTCGAGTGTTGTTTAACAGGATTCCGTGAATTTTGCAGACTTTTCTCTGCAATTCAACACATTTTTCGTTGAGAGTTTTTTTGGAATAAAGTTATTGAAGAATTAAAGTTTCCAAGAAGAGAGACGATTTTCTTAGCATTCCATGGATTCACCGTGCGGGTGCCGGGTCCATCGTGTTGCAGAGAGAGAAAACCCGAGTAGTTCCCGAGACTTGTGACTCGGGCGTAGGTTTAAGGGGCCCCTTTCTGACGTACATCAACACTCACCATCACCAATACTCGTCTTTCTCTCCCTGCCCATACAGTAGCTGTTTTTATACGTAAGAATATGTGTTTCTTTTTTTGTTCTGTTTTTGTTTGTATATTTTTACAAACCCCTAAACTTTCGCCTTTAAAATATTGTTGATACCTGTATTTTCGCATTTTTCTTAAATCTTAAATCTTTTCCCTACAAATTGCAACAATTTCAAATAATTGCTAACTTATTCTTAACAATTCAGAAATTTCGATTTACCCGTTTAACTTAAACTAACTTTATAAAACTTAAGCAAATATAGACTGTCTGTCTATTACAATTTCGGTATAAAATGAACTGGAAGAGGTGAGTCCGCCGGTGGGCTCTCGCTGCTTTGTATAATATTTGTGTAATAAATCATCAATTACTAGCGGTCTAGTTGCGAGAACGTCCGATCCACAATAGCGTGGTGGTAGGCTGGAATCTGTCTGAGTATTTTATAAGTGCATATGTACAAATGTGTCACGGCTTAACGGTGAAGGAACATATCGGGGAGAAGACTAGCATGATCCAAAAATGACATCTTTCGAGGACAATTGTAATCCGCCCAGCCACGCTTGGCCGTCGTGGTGGATTAAGGCTTTTACTCTCTACTCGTAAAAGAAGACCTCGAGTCTGAGCAGTGGCATCATAAATTGGGATACTTATTCTACATCTAAAATGTTGTCTAGATTATGACAAAAATACCAAAATAAATTTCAAAGAAGATGCCAATAGTCTCACTTCATTAAATAAGGCGGGAGGGAAACATAGGTATCCAGTTACTCTACTAAGAGTGAACAAAATATATCTTCGCGTACAAGTACCTACTGGTACTTTGTCAAAGTGATTTATATCCATGACGCGGGTAAAACTTGAACTTTCAACTGATACCCTTCAAACATGTTGTCAAAGGTTTGATTTACAGCGACACGGTTCAACAAGTATGGCTGTAACCTTTAAAAGTTCAACAATTGACATTTTGCGTCGAGCGACACTATTACGGGGGCAATTCCAGGATCATTATTGAGTTATTTGGTGCATTGTGCGACTGGTGTATTGATTGAAGTGTAACCTACTGACTTGACGGAACAATGAGACGTATAATACATGATTATACAAACAATGAAACCATATCTGCATGCCTCGCGTTCGAAGGCCGCATGAAGCGAAAACAGAACAGTGAAATGGATTGTCATGATTCAAACACAAAACTATTGTCAATATTATTTTTGACGTGATAACTTCTTGTGGTGCACCACACACAGACATTTCGTGGGCTGTGAATGAAACTAAGCGTCATGCTCAGAAATAAAAGAAATGTTCGGGTAAACTCGGGAGCGAGAAAGATGGTCAGCTGCTGCTATCTGTCAGCTGTCACTGTATTTTTTTATTCTTAGTCATGATTAGCCTGAATAGTCCTTCAGCCGCATTTGTCATTGTCATATCGCTGTGTTTACTATGTTCATGTAATCGTCTTTGTTTTTAATTTAAATAAATATTTATTAAAATTATTCAAACGTTAGTTTAGTTAAGTAACTTCTTTTTTTTAGCCTTCCGTTCTGCCGTGCGGTCTTAAGCACGCACATTTTTTTTTTATTGTATATGTTGGTCTTGACATAATTTTAGGTTTTATATTATGGATTTATAAAAATAATAGGATTGTATTGGATTGCCATTTCGCCTCATTTGATATCTACAAAAATCTATAATTTTCTTGATACCTCTATACCTAGATACACGGTGTCGTATCAAGCCAAGTTCAGAACTGCCGAGCAGCACCATGTGTAATATTACACAAACCATTTGAAGCCATTGACTTCCTCATAACTCAACGATGATTTCACATAAGCGCCTTAAATTGCTCTTACATTGAGACTTGCATGACAGAAATATAATTTCCAAACCGCGAGTAAAAACGTCCAAATATCATCATTCTTAACCCTGTCTAACCAACAGACGAACATTCCATCATTCATCATTCCATATATGAATACGTTCCAGATAACCTAGAAAGTTTAAATTTAGCAAACAGATAGGAAATATATAGAAAGGAATTAATCAGAAACTAGTACATCCATCATCAGTACAAGTACCTACAAGTCTTTAACAGTTATTCTCAGTTATTTGTTTCATGATTGATGTTCCAAAGACACGAACGAAGAGGTTTAACTCTACTTTTGTGATAAGAACGTCTAGGCCGTGGTTTGCGCTGCCTGAGTGGGTATTCCACTCAGATGATGATTACTATCTTGGTGTCTTCAAATCGAGAGTGATTCAGATTCTTCTAGGTAAACACGGTCTATCATAGTTAGTTAGTTTAGCGGGGCCTTTTCCGCACCTAGCCTCTTTATTGGGCCATTGTACGTGACTCATACTTCCCTTTCTACTCCAACCAGCCTAGGCCGTCCCAGAAGGCAAGCATCCTATTAAAGTTGCGATAGGCATCCGGAACAGACGACGGAGATTGGAGGAATTCACACGGTCTATCATATACCGAATAGTCGCTTAGCATCAGCCGATATGGCGATCAAGTGTAAACCTATATAAGTTTAAAAAAACTTGTTTGTAATTATACGTTTTAATTTCAATTAATTTATTTGACTTGTAGTTAGTGCCTGTAAAAAATTATTAGCAATCAAAGTTGATGGCCATCAGTTTTTATGTAGGTTGTATCCCCACGTGAACTTACCTAACCAACGAGTGGAATGCGAAATACGAACCAAACAAACATTTAAACTTTTGTATTTATAATATTAGTAGGAAATTTTCTTGAGAGTTCAATAGATAACAACAGGTAGGTAATGCGTTTCGGCCTATTCCCAAAAACACATAGTTTTCATAAATCCCTTTCATAAAAAAAATATGTACAAAAACAAACGATTCATTGGTACCAAAAACCAGTTGAGAAAAATATATAGTATATAATATATTTTAGTAGATAAATTACTAAAGATAAGGAAGTGATATTTTTTTTCCGAACATAAAAATAAATTAGAGAATTTTCGCAAAAGTATGACATCACACTGCTGGATAGGAGCCAAGTCACTTAAGATAAGCAAACGAATAAATGAAGAGCTATTTAACCGGCCACCTTACCTTCGGCTTCCGTAGAGCCGGTGTATTTTGGTGAATAGCTGTTTTCTTATCTATCGGCGATTGTACTACAATCAATAGGTTGGAGCCGCGATACGCTCGATGGCGTTTGATGTCCCCTTTGGAAAGTGTCGTTCAATGGCACGAAACATCCTCATTTAAGGACGTAAGCAGAAAATCTTAGAAAAACAAACCTCCATAGGCGGATGACGAATAACCTCAAAAATTCTTAACGGAAATTCTCGAAAGATCAGTGTTTTCCTTCTTTTTGCACATGTACAACAGTTTAAATAATAGGTACTCGTACTTAATCATTTATTTGTATTTGAAATTTTTGACATGACCCGTTCTACCATTTCGACGTGATTGAGCAATAAACATCCAAACTTCGACATTTATTATATTGGTAGAATAACAATACCAAAAATATTTACTCCTCACCTCAGTATCAGCTAATATTTTATAAGATGTATATAAATCTTTGCCCTGTGATGTATCTAGGAATGTAATGAATGAAACAATGATATAAAACATCTTGTATTCATAACATAATTGATTAAAAATAAAGAATTTATTGTTTACTTATAAGTCGACATCGGCGTATTATGTTATGTAACTATTAATTGTGCTGTTTAATAACTGTATCTAAAGATTTCAACGGCCTACTGGACTTTGACCAGCGCAGATGGCGTTATGTCCTAAAACTACGCAGAAACTAAAGTTGGAAACTAAGGAGGCTACTAACGCAAGGGCATCTTAAACGGTACATTGAAGTGTTCGTTCGTGATCGCCGGCATTTGTCTTGCGGCGGGCTAATTAGCCAGCACCCCAACCCCATCGCGCCGCGGCTACCACCTTATACCAAACCACAGTCTGTATTCAGTACTGTTTAAAACTAACTGTTCTGCTGTGGCTACCACCTATACAAAACCACAGTCTGTATTCAGTACTGTTTGAAACTAATTGTTTTGTTATAGTCGTTTTCGACTGTACGTATACATAAATTATGGAACTCTTTTGTGAGTTGATATATTTAACAGTGACGACGTTTCTGTATAGATCGAAAAGCACGGCATTTTCCAACTTATCGATGTTTATTACATTTACAAAGCTAAAACTAAGAATTATTGAACGCTTTAGTAAACTAAAATTTTCTGACGCTCAAAATTGTGTAATTGCGTGTCCAAACATTACTGTGGTCCAGTTTGAAGGGCAATGTTTCTATTGAAATTACAGGGCATAGAGATAAAAAATCTTATTTCTTTGGAGGAACGAGCGCAGTGCAGTTCTGGTAATGATTTGGTATCTTTGCGTTCCAATAGCTGCGTGTCACTATGCTGTAATTTATCATGTTTTTACCATCAGGCACAACATGTCCTATTCAATTCGTAACTTTATACTAAGTATAAAAAAAACTAAGCTAACACTTCCGATAAAGTACCCATCGTATTTCCAACATTAACCCGATCGTTACGTCCTTACGTCGATGCTCTCTGGTGAACTAATGTTTTACCTTCACGTAGCTGCTTCAAAGAGCAGTTCTTTTTAGCGACCACCAGTACACTCGACGTCGAGGAGGTTGTCGTACAGCTCGTCTCATTCTTGTGTCGCGAATACGTGACATAGCATCTTGAAACCATTACGCCTCTTCTTCATCGTTCAACCTTCTCGTTACTTGTTTCTATGCTTCTTCCAAGCTTGAATAATGAAGACTTCTACCAGCATCGACGGTGACTGAGAGATGGAGTTGCTGAAGTGTAACTGTATGATGTATACCGGGATAAACTGAGAAATTTGTTGCAGATCATCAGCTACTCAAAATCTCGGACACATAACTAGCTGCTGGATATGTTAAGCCGAGATCCATGAAAGTAACCTAACTGGACTACGTGGAATATTACACATGCTTTTAAAGTCATCGTTGGGCACCCCCTCCGATTGAGATTCACGAACAGCAGTTGCTCGAAGAAGACGTCTGCATTTTTAATAAGTAAAGCGGTTTTCGTTCTCCTGCTATAGGGCACCCGCAGAAATCACAGGCTGAAGTAGATAGTGTACCTCTGGTTGCTGAAGCGGTCTGCTTCAGCTCGGTTCTTCAGCTCAAAATATAAAATAAATAAAGTGGGATCAGGCGGAAATCTTAGCTGAGCGTAGGTCGTGTCTTCAGAAGTGCTTTGGGACTGATTTTAGCAGCTTCTAGATACCTGTTTGGCGGCAGGTTGATTTCTGAGCTTGAGGTAGATGGTCAAATTGATCCTTCTGCAGAATAACGGGACCTAGTAAACAAGCTACGTAAGGTCATAAGGTCATAACCTGAGTATATTTTTTTTTTTTTTTTTTTTTATATAGAGTGACGAGACGATCAGGTCATGTGCCTGATGGTAAGCAACATGCCTGACACATAACAGCACAGTGACAAGCAGCTATTGGAACATGAAGAGTCCAAATCATTACCTAGCACTGCACTGCGCTCGTCACCCAGAGATCTAAGATCTTATATCTCTAAGCCCTGTAATTTCTCTGGAAACATTGCCCTTCAAACCGGAACACAGTAATGTTTGCACATTACTGCTTGGCGGTAGAATAACTGGCAAAGGTGTGGTACTTCCCCAGGCGGACTCTGCCAAGAGTCCTGACCACTACTGAAAGAGTACTAAACTACTGAGTATGATCTCTTCGAGAGGTTTATTTCAAATTTATCAGACCAACGTTGAGTTTTCAGGGTTTCGATTAGAAAAAAAGGTTTAAACATGAACATGGTAACGTCAAATCAGATTTAAAGATGAGCCGGCGCCTTTTCCACCTCTTTTATCACACTAAGTTTTGACTCATTACTCAGTTGAAGAAAATGCCATGGTGAAAAATGAATAATAGCACAAACTAATTTTATAACAGCATACATTTCAGCATCGATGACTCAATATTGACTCTTCCTAGGCTATTCCCAAAAATTTACACTTATGGTACTTATATTTACACATTTTAATACAAGTTTTAAATAGCAATAGCAAATAAATCCTCATAACGTTGTTACACAAAACAAGTAATTCAGCAGGTAGTAAAAGGTAATGAATTTCTAAAAGGTCCACATTGACTGTAGTTTGTAGTTGAAGCAGCAATTCCCTCGATACTTTGTAATAAATGGTGTTATAACTGCCAGATTGAAATAGCTACAGCAACATTAATTAAATAGTAGTTTTCCCAGCAGGAATTAAGTTGTAAAGTTAAACGTATGCATGTATAAAGCAGTTTTTTGCCCTGCGCGTGTGTTAATGAAGCTAGTGGGCGGATGTACCGCTCGTAAATACTAGTCCGTTTCGTTTTTCCGTTTCCGGACTAGCGCTGCCATTACTTCGCCGCAACATGTCTTATTTAAGCTATGTAGCTACAGTTATTCACTTAATTTGTAAGATATTCACATAAGGTATGTTTGCTGCTTATGAGCTAATTATGGCAATGGCAAACAAGTTAAACTAAGTAATTTTCAAAGAGTTCCCGACGTAAACGTAACTATAACAAAAACCTGACTCACCACTGTATTAAAACATTTATTTAATGCTCACGCGAGCCAATATTTTTATCTCCCGACCAAAGGAGCGTTATGAGTTTGACGTCGATGTCTGTCTGTCTATCTGTGTGTCTGTCTGTCTGCATGTGTGTCTGCCTGTGTGTGTGTCTGTCTGTGCTCAAACGGATGAGCCGATTTCGATGCGGTTTTTTTATTGGAAGGTTAATATCCGTGCTGATGTTCTTAGCTATGTTTGGTTAATATCGATTCAAGAAGCCTCCACAAAATGGCGGATAAAATATTTCTTCACAACCTATCCCAATATAGATATCAAACTACTATACTATAAATAAAATACTTTGCAAATTTTAACAAACAAACAAATTTCAAATCCAAGTTGGCCGCTACCACAAAATAGCGAAATATATTTCTATTTTCACAACTTCCTTAATATGGGTATCAAATGAAAGGGCTAGTAGAATGTTTTACAGATAACAAATCCGAGGTAGTCGAAGTTTAAAATTGTAAGCAAAATCAGATCGGTATAGGAATTTTCGACGTTTGTGACGTGAAAGAAACTTAAAGAGCTCAATTTCAGATAAATGAAACTTAGTTTAAGTTTTGTAATACGGTGGTTAAACTCTCTTTAATTTAGATTGATGTCACAAATATCGTTTTTATTGTAGTATGTTGCGTGATAGCGCCGCCAATCGTAAATCGATTTTGATGAAGATAAAACCGGTCTGGCTGTTTTTGAAATAAACAAAAACTAAAATTTTATTAAACTTGTCTCGACGACTTATTGATGTATTTTTATAAAACTTTCATAGGTACCTACTGTTTTCTGGTTTGGTATTTCAAAAAATTCAGTTACCCCATTGAGAGCTTATTTAGTTCTTCTGGTTTATTAACAATAAGAAAATTATACATCTTACATAATAATTGAATATACAGCACTATAATCTCATTTACATCGTTATAGCTTTTAAACTATAAATGCTACTAAAAAGTTGCTAATAAAATTTCAAGATAATTTCATGCTCTACAATTCAGTTACCATTATTTTTAATTTAAAATCTAAGCATTAAGTAAAAACCATATTTAGTAAAAACCATATTGTAAAAAGTTTGGAGCGCTATAATTAAAAAGCCTATGCATTATACAAAAAAGGTTTCAATTAAAAAAGATGACAAATATTATTATCCAATAACATTTTCACAATTTTTATCGTACGATGCGTGGTTCGCGAGATATTCAATAAAACGTATTTTCCAAGATGGTGGCTGAAGTGAGCCCCCTCCTGCCGCGCCAACTTGGATTTACATTCCGGGAACACCCTTAAACATATTCCAAAAAAAAACAGGTCCCGTACGTTTCATTGCAAACGTACTTTATTTGCTGCGGCGCTTGGACTATGTATTTGTTATTGTAGAGATTATCAGAGTCTCCTTCTACAGGTTTACACATACTTAAAAGGAGACTCCATCATACTAGTTTCGTAAGAGTAAATGTTTAGAAGAAATGAATATTTTGTATTATTGATTTTTTTTTATGTGATCGAGTGTGCATTTAATTTTAAAATGGAGCCGGTTTTTCAAAGTAAATCAATTATGTTGGTTATTCTCATCGGTGCCAATTACGTCACAGTTAAATATTATAGTCAACTTAGCCAACGTTCCGATTTTTGTAAATGTGATTTGTTTCTTATCGTCATTACTAGATGGCGTTATAAAAACATTAATTTGAATAACGATTTGGTTGAAACTGCCAGTGAGAACTAATTGATGCTTATAATAAAATTGTACTCGCAGCTTGAGTCATCCAACAATTTGAAGAAATTCATATGTGTTATTTATTAGCCATAAAAAGGGGCAGCACGATATTTTGCTTATCGTGTTATCAGTGAAATATGAACGGTAGAGCTGTAAATGTTAGTTACCTACTGAATTTTGATTTGTTTACTGACGCCCTTACGTTTATTTTACCCACACTATTTTCAATCCTATAATAACACTTACGTAGTAGACTTTTATGTTTGACCTGTATTCTCAATGATACCATGAAAATTAGATTTATTTAAAGCGTTCGTTTAAATCAGATTTTTTCTATTAAACTTATGAACTACAGTTACTATAAAAGTTTATAGCAACTACATAATAGGTGAGATTTTCAATTCCATTGTATTTTTTATGTACGAAGTTGTATATTTTTAAAATTGTAAGGAGGTGCTTCTCAAAAAAGTATTCTTTTTATAAATTTGAATAAGATCTGACCTAGCCTTAAAGTGATCCTTAATGCGAAGGTATTGTTACTTTTAATTGGTAACTATCATTAGTACATTTACAGATCATTGTTTTGAAAAGGATATTCATTCGACTGTTTTGTAGGAAACTATTAATGTTTTACTGCCTTGGACTTTCTTACTGTCATGATATCATACACTACACATATATTTTAAATATATTCGTAAACGTTCAACAGTACGAGTTATTGATTTTTACGTTTTCTCAAAATTACTTCTGATTAGATTCAAACTTAACAGTAAGCCAGTAACAGAGCTTTAGGTTAGGTCGGCTAAGTGCTAAGTACAAGGTGTAGTTTCTGGAATCGATCGAAAGACGTGCCAAAAGCGCAACGACACTCTTGCCCGAAAAAGACTTTACAGTTTTGAAAATCTTTATCAATTGCTGACTTTGGGTACGGGTACTTTACGGAGAGTGTGCTACTGATCTGCCTCATCTGATACCACCATACCCTTTTTCCTATCGGGAAAAAGTGAATCGTTTCATGGTTGGTTCCAAAGACTGGAACTAAAATGTTTGACTCTACTTTTGTGAAAAGAACGTCTAGGCTGTGGAATGTAACCTGAGTAGGTTTTTCCCGATGGTAACAATCTTGGTAGACCGCATAGTCGCTTAACATCTGGCGAGATGGTGATCAAGTGTAAATCTCTGAATTTTAAAAAGAAGTTAGATAATATAGTGCTGTATAACGAAAATTACCTGTTTTATTTCTGTTTGTTTAGCGATCATAAATGTCTATAGTAATTTTTAGACCGATTAAATTTTTCAAATAAATACGAGTATGCGAAAATTTTACGGCGTAATAGCTTACCTAAGCCAAACGGAAATGTTTGAAACATGACGGAACGACATCATGCGCGGTCCGAAGGGGGGGGGAGTCACAGGGGACATGCCCCCCCCAAACTCGTTAAACCTAAAAATCTAAAAATATTCAATATATCTATAGTACATTTACTATTTATAAACTCAGGAAAACAACGGCTACTACGGCAAAGTCGTGAGGCTCTAGTAATAAAGTAATTTTTACTCGATTTATTGTATTTCGACTGGTGACCCACTACCCCCCCCCCCCCAAAATCTGAACGACATCAGAATATATTTGTATACTAGTATCGACTTATAATGGCAATGTTTCATTGCTGCTTCAATATGGTGCTATATTTCGGGGCTATTCTCAAAATTCTCAAAAAGATTAGAAGACGATCTAGGTTATAAAATAAATTGCCCATTTGTCTGATTGACATAGACAAGTTTAAATTTGTTTGCCAGAAGGTTGCTCATGGAGTTCTCAATCTAAATATTAGACTTTACTTTACCTATCCATTTACGCAAACAAATTTATTTTAATAAGAATTTTGAATTGAATGCAGGTGCGACATTATTCAATTTTGAAATTTAGAACTGCCGAAACGTAGGTGTATAGATCCGTATTGGATCATTTTCGTCTATGTAATACGTTACGTCATAGTTTTAGGAAGTATTATTGAAGTGAAAATATCTTTTGGTGCATCGCTGCCGCTGTCAATTAAAAGGCTCAATCGAGTGAAGTCGAGACCCCCAAGTATCCCCGACAGGGAAAGATATATAGAGAAGCTGCTCTTCACTATTATGTCACGTTGTTTACTATTTTGATTTGTATAGATATTTTTAATCTGATTTCTTTCTCATTTATCCTACTTATACGATCCATAATAATACTACATAATATAAAAGTACCTGGTTGACCGAGCTCTGCTCGGTTTAAATGAGTTTATAAAAAGCTCTAAGTAAAAGATTAAAAAAATTTTTCACATCTATTCTTACATTTCTTTTTTTTAGAACCACTTTTATATCACGTTTTTGCGTCATATTTTTCAATTTCTTGTTCTAAAAATAATTTATATTCTAGCACGATGCGGACTCGTGGTTCTCTGTATCGATGCGACGGAGGCAATACTTCGATTCCCTAAAAGCAAATTGCAGGAATTGAGGCAGTAGTTCGTTGCAATTTCTGCAGGAAGCTCGATAATATCAGTGGCCAGGGGCTCATATCGCCGGATCCTTGTAGTTTACTGCGTTCGAATGTTTTGCTTTTATGTAACCTACGTTCAATATATATTTCTATGCGGCGTGTTATCGAACTGCTTCGCTGAATCTAGTTTTGCGTTAAAGCTGGCAATGTTTTTATATTTTCTTTCTCTCTCTACGACACATTGAATAAAAATAAACCCAGCTAAATACGAGGTAGGTACTATAATAGCTATAATATTTACGAAGCAAAGGTATTGGACAAAATTATGATGTCTATTAGCAAATTAGTTTTAGAATTAAGTTTTATTTCTTGGCTCACGTTATTTATCAACTAACTGAAATTTGCGTGTCGGAAAGTTGAAAATGGTGTTATTAATTTAAACAGCCAGATATTTTTTCTAATAGGGATCCTAATTTTTTTAAAGAAGATATTTTACATGATTTACGACAATTTTTTTTTAATAAATATTGACGAGACGTGCAGGACTTGTGCCTGATGGTAAGCAACCACACACCACAAGCCACATGACAGCACAGCTATTGAACATCACAGACACGCAGCTATTGGAACATGAAGAGTCCAAATCATTACCTAGCACTGTACTGCGCTAGTCACCCAGATATATAAGATGTTATATCTCTAAGCCCTGTAATTTCACTAGAAACATTGCCCTTCAAACGGGAACACAGTAATGTTTGCACATTACTGTTTCGCGGTGTGCTAATAATAAAGTTAACCACTACGTATTTGTTGTAACCTAAATATTTTCAACATTATGATCTTATGTAAGGTCAACGTTCTCCCATCTCCTTGTTATATCATCATCAACAGCCCACTAAATGGTCCCATTTCTGGGGCTCGGGCCTTCTCTCGGAAGGAGAGAGATAAGGCCAAAATCCACTACGCTGTACCAGTGTGGGTTGGTGGATGTCACATGACTTCGAAAGATTCTAGGTACATGTCGGTTTCCTCACGATGTTTTCCTTCACCGTTTTTTCACTGTTAGTGGCATTACGCACATGACTTCGAAAAGACAGTGTTGCATGTGGGGTTTGAACCTGGGCGCCGCGCCGTTCTCCCGACTATACCAGCCGTAACTTCGTAGCTTGTTATATCTTATCTTATCTTAATATATATAAATCTCGTGTCACAATGTTTGTCCTCAATGGACTCCTAAACCACTTAACCGATTATAATAAAATTCGCACACCATGTGCAGTTGGATCCAACTTGAGAGATAGGATAGATTTTATTTCGATTAATGGGCTTTATGTGACGATATCCGAGCGAAGCCGAAACGGGCCGCTAGTAATATATATAAATTACGTGTCACTTTGTTTGTCCGCGATGGACTCCTAAACTACTTAGCCGATTTTAATCAAATTTGGACACCGTGTGTAGATTGGTCCAACTTGAAAGATAGAATAGTTTTTATTTCGATTAATGGGCTTTATGTGACAATATCCGAGCGAAGCCGGAACCGGCCGCTAGTAGGTACTCGTATATAGTATAATTCAAAATAAAAATCAAATATTTAGGCTCTGAAATACTCCAACAAGACCATCATCAAACACATACTATTGTAAAAATAGTTAAAATAGTAATTATTACATTTTTATTGTTTTTTAAATGTAATTTTAACCATAGTTCAAACTTCCCTACAATTATTTTATCACTACCTATTATGATTCGAAAGAGACTAACCCCGTATATCAAACATATTGCACTATTTTCCGAATATTAAACATAAAATAGGAAAAATATTCATCTACATAGTAGAATAGACGAATGCTAAATAAATCTTTTTTTAAACAGAACTCTATAAAGTAATGCAACTCAATGTGCAAAAACAGTAAATTGTAATATATAATGGAACTTCACGGTAATTCCAGATTCAGAGCGATGATATCTAAAGTGCAGTAGGCTATTAGAGCGAAGCTCGGTGGCCATTTCCTCAACTGGATATTCAGGTACTTAAGTAAATCAGAGTTATAAATAGTGGCCTGGTTCCAAGTGCTCTTGGGTACATAGCTAACTGCTTAAAGTACAACTGTTTATTTCAATAGGTATGACTTCCACGGGATTGGTGTGTGGTGCAAAGATGATTTAGCAGCTAGCAGTGTAACTCACTGAGGTCACTGATGCAAATACGACATTTGCTCAATTCAGACGTTTGAAATCATGGAAATAACGTCTTTGTTGGTAATACTCTATATTTGCCACATGTACTTAAGAGCCGGCTCACGTCGTCGCACGAAATTCAAAAAGTTTGTGTTCCGATATTTCCATCTTTAGTATTATCTAGAAAAAGATAATTACGTTCAAAAAATAGGCCGATCTTTCTTGTTGACGTTTCCTTGTTTCAATTTTACTAATAATAAAGCCTTTAGTCGTAGGGAACGATCTCCCATGACCATTTCGCCGAAAAGTCGCCGCCGTGTCAGTTTCAGACTTCTAAATCTACAAGTGATACTCAAAATTTATACTTAAAAAAATATGGGGAACATCATACACATATTTTATTAATTCATTCAAGTCACATATATCTGAATTTTGGTCCCATTTATTAGTAAAAAAAACAAAATCATAAGCCAATTTTAAGTTTTATATTGCAGTTTTAGCGTTGTCTCTGTGTAAAATACACAATAACTCCAAAATAAAATTTAGACACGATAATACTTTGTTCTTTGTAGAATCCAATTCTATAGTTACTTTTCAAATCATAGTTGTCAATTTTTCAAAAATATAAATTACCAGCAGTCGAAATTACAATAAATTACGCTGCGCAATTTAGTATGCCGCGAGCGGCCGTCGGGGAGGACCTGCGTCAGTTAGCGTGGGAGTCGCTTACGTAATATTTCGCGCGTTTATGACATAAACTAGAATAATTATAGTGCGACCACAAAATTTTAATTCGTTTGGCGTTTTATAACGTTTCATTCTGATTTTTCGGATCGGACCATCACATTTGATCTTGTTTACTTCAAGAAGAAGCAGAATCTGTCATTTTTTTTTTTGACTTGACAACGTCTAATAAGTCGATGAACGCGATGGCCGCCACCACAAAATGCCGAATGTCATTATTTTTTACTACTACCTCAATACCATGACCATAACCATGCACATGACCATGACCATGACCATGCCCAATGACCATGAGGAACGGCCATGACCAATGACCACGACCAATGACCATGAGCAATGGCCATGACCAATGACCGTTCCGACGTGTTTGAGCAACGAACTTCCAATATTAATTAAGTATGTACAGTATGGGTAACAAATGAAAGGACTTGACTAGTAGAATACTATGCACTGTCACAAATTTCAAATCCAAGATGGCCGCCACCACAAAATTGCGAATGTCATTATTTTTCACTACTACCTCAATACCATGACCATGACCATGCACATGACCATGACCATGACCATGACCATGCCCAATGACCATGATGAACGGCCATGACCAATGACCACGACCAATGACCATGAGCAATGGCCATGACCAATGACCGTTCCGACGTGTTTGAGCAACGAACTTCCAATATTAATTAATCATCATTAATTTTACTACTACCTCAATATATATATCAATTTAAAGGGCTTGACTAGTAGAATACTACGCACTATGATAAATTTGAAATCCAAGATGGCCGTCACCACAAAAAGCGAATGTCATTGATTTTCACTACTTCTCAACATAGGTATCAAATGCAAGGGCTTGACTAGTAAAATACTACGCACTATGACAAATTTCAAATCCAAGATGGCCGCCACCACAAAATTGCGAATGTCATTATTTTTACTACTACCTCAATATGGGTAACAAATGAAAGGGCTTTACTAGTAGAATACTATGCACTATGACAAATTTCAAATCCAAGATGGCCGCCACCACAAAATGGCGAATGTCATTATTTTTACTACTACCACTATATGGGTAACAAATGAAAGGGCTTGACTAGTAGAATACTATGCACTATGACAAATTTCAAATCCAAGATGGCCGCCACCACAAAATGGCGAATGTCATTATTTTTACTACTACCTCAATACCATGACCATGACCATGCACATGACCATGACCATGACTATGCCCAATGACCATGAGGAACGGTCATGACCAATGACCACGACCAATGACCATGAGCAATGGCCATGACCAATGACCGTTCCGACGTGTTTGAGCAACGAACTTCCAATATTAATTAATCATCATTAATTTTACTACTACCTCAATATAGGTATCAATTTAAAGGGCTTGACTAGTAGAATACTACGCACTATGATAAATTTGAAATCCAAGATGGCCGTCACCACAAAAAAGCGAATGTCATTGATTTTCACTACTTCTCAACATAGGTATCAAATGCAAGGGCTTGACTAGTAGAATACTATGCACTATGACAAATTTCAAATCCAAGATGGCCGCCACCACAAAATGGCGAATGTCATTATTTTTTACTACTACCTCAATATGGGTAACAAATGAAAGGGCTTGACTAGTAGAATACTATGCACTATGACAAATTTCAAATCCAAGATGGCCGCCACCACAAAAAAGCGAATGTCATTATTTTTCACTACTACCTCTATATCATGACCAATGACCATGACCATGACCAATTACAATGACCATGAGGAACGGATATAACCAATGAGTACGACCAATGACCATGAGCAATGGCCATGACAAATGACTGTTCCGACGTGTTCGAGCAACGAACTTCCAATATTAATTAATCATCATTAATGTTTACTACTACCTAAATGAAGGTATAAATTTAAAGGGCTTGACTATGCACTATGATAAATTTCAAATCCAAGATGGCCGCCACCACAAAATTGCTAATGTCATTATTTTTCACTACTACCTCTATACCATGACCAATTACCATGACCATGACCAATTACAATGACCATGAGGAACGGATATAACCAATGACTACGACCAATGACCATGAGCAATGGCCATGACCAATGACCGTTCCGACGTGTTTGAGCAACGAACTTCCAATATTAATTAATCATCATTAATTTTTACTACTACCTCAATATAGGTATCAATTTAAAGGGCTTGACTATGCACTATGACAAATTTCAAATCCAAGATGGCCGCCACCACAAAATGGCGAATGTCATTATTTTTTACTACTACCTCAATATGGGTAACAAATGAAAGGGCTTGACTAGTAGAATACTATGCACTATGACAAATTTCAAATCCAAGATGGCCGCCACCACAAAAAAGCGAATGTCATTATTTTTCACTACTACCTCTATACCATGACCAATGACCATGACCATGACCAATTACAATGACCATGAGGAACGGATATGACCAATGAGTACGACCAATGACCATGAGCAATGGCCATGACAAATGACTGTTCCGACGTGTTTGAGCAACGAACTTCCAATATTAATTAATCATCATTAATGTTTACTACTACCTAAATGAAGGTATAAATTTAAAGGGCTTGACTATGCACTATGATAAATTTCAAATCCAAGATGGCCGCCACCACAAAATTGCGAATGTCATTATTTTCACTACTACCTCTATACCATGACCAATTACCATGACCATGACCAATTACAATGACCATGAGGAACGGATATAACCAATGACTACGATCAATGACCATGAGCAATGGCCATGACCAATGACCGTTCCGACGTGTTTGAGCAACGAACTTCCAATATTAATTAATCATCATTAATTTTTACTACTACCTCAATATAGGTATCAATTTAAAGGGCTTGACTATGCACTATGACAAATTTCAAATCCAAGATGGCCGCCACCACAAAATCGCGAATGTCATTATTTTTACTACCACCTCAATATGGGTAACAAATGAAAGGGCTTGACTAGTAGAATACTATGCACTTTGACAAATTTCAAATCCAAGATGGCCGCCACCACAAAATTGCGAATGTCATTATTTTCACTACTACCTCTATACCATGACCAATGACCATGACCATGACCAATTACAATGACCATGAGGAACGGATATGACCAATGACTACGACCAATGGCCATGACCAATGACTGTTCCGACGTGTTTGAGCAACGAACTTCAATATTAATCATCATTATTTTACTACTACCTCAATAAAGGTATCAATTTAAAGGGCTTGACCATGCACAATGACAAATTTCAAATCCAAGAGATGGCCGCCACCACAAAATGGCGACTGTCATTATTTTTACTACCACCTCAATATGGGTAACAAATGAAAGGGCTTGACTAGTAGAATACTACGCACTATGATAAATTTGAAATCCAAGATGGCCGCCACCACAAAATAGCGAATGTCATTATTTTCACTACTTCACAATATAGGTATCAAATGCAAAGGCGTGACTAGTAAAATACTACGCACTATGACAAATTTCAAATCCAAGATGGCGGCCATCTTGGATTTGAAATTTGTCATTGTGCATAGTATTTTACTCGTCAAGTCCTTTCATTTGATATCCATATTAAAAAGTAGTGAAAATAATGTCAGTCGCCATTTTGTGGTGGCGGCTATCTTGGATTTAAAATTTGTCATAGTGCATAGTATGCTACTAGTCAAGTCCTTTCATTTGTTATCCATATTGAGGTCGTAGTAAAAAATAATGACATTCGCCATTTTGTGGTGGTGGCCATCTTGGATTTGAAATTTGTCATAGTGCGTAGTTTTTACTAGTCAAGCCCGTTCATTTGATATCCATATTAAAAAGTAGTGAAAAATAATGTCAGTCGCCATTTTGTGGTGGCGACTATCTTGGATTTAAAATTTGTCATAGTGCATAGTATGCTACTAGTCAAGTCCTTTCATTTGTTACCCATATTGAGGCAGTAGTAAAAAATAATGACATTCGCAATTTTGTGGTGGCGGCCATTTTGGATTTGAAATTTGTCGTAGTGCATAGTATTTTATTAGTCAAGCTCTTTCATTTGTTACCCATATTGAGGTAGTAGTAAAAAATAATGACAATCGCTATTTTGTGGTGGCGGCCATCTTGGATTTGACATTTGTCATAGTGCGTAGTGTTCTACTAGTCAAGCCCTTTTATTTGATACCCGTATTGAGGAGGTAGTGAAAAAAGAAATGTATCTCACCATTTTGTGGTGGCGGCCATGTTGGATTTGAAATTTGTTATTGTGCATAGTATTTTACTCGTCAAGTCTTTTTATTTGATACCCATATTGAGGAAGTAGGAAAAAAGAAATGTATTTCGCCATTTTGTGGTGGCGGCCATCTTGGATTTGAAATTTGTCATTGTGCATAGTATTTTACTCGTCAAGTCCTTTCATTTGATACCCATATTGAGGGAGTAGTGAAAATTAAATGTATTTCGCCATTTTGTGGTGGCGGCCATCTTGGATTTGAAATTTGTCATAGTGCATAGTATTCTACTGGTCAAGATTTTCATTAAATTTGATACCCATATTGAGGTAGATTATGAAGAAATAGTTAGTCCACCATTTTGTGGCCATCTTGAATCGATATTAACCAAACATAGCTAAGAACCAATGCACAAATATTACCCTTAAAATAAAAAAAGAAATTTTACTAGTTATCAGATTTTTGAAATGCAAGAATAATTTATCGTAACGTAACGGGACAACGAACGTAACGGGACAATAAGTCATCAAGTTTCGTGCACGCAGCCAACGTTCATCGATTTAGTAGACGTTGTCACGTCAGAAAATCTCATCAAAATTTTTAGTACACTGCCGTTACGGCTCAAGATCGTTCTGTCCGCCTAAACGCTCGAGCTGAATCGAACGGACGCACGCTGACAATGTTGCAGGATTTTACCTAAAGTTGAGTTCTGTCGTTTTGTGAGAGGGCTCTTAAAACTATTCTTATTTTTTGTGATGAGACATAACCTTGATGGTAAGCTGCACGCCTGGTTTATTTATTACAGCAGTGTCACATAGCTATTTGAACATGAATAGTCAAAATCACTGCCTACCGCTGCCCTATACTTGTTACCCACAGATTATTTATTTCTTTAACCTGTAATTTCTCAATAACCAATCAAACCAGAATACAGCAATTACCACACAGTACTGCTTCTCAGTAGAATATAGTAGAATATCTGACGAGGATGTGGTCCTATCACTACAGAATCCTTTTGAAAACCTCAATTTTGTACTTTTCCTATACAAAATGAGTATTCTTGAATATTTTAAAATTATTAAGCCAATTTTACATCATCATAGCGTTCCTATTTCTGAATGTTCTTTGAACGTTGCCAATGAAATAGACACATGGGCAAACAATCTTAAATCGATTATTCGTTTCAAATAATTTGTCTCCCACATTTAATAACTAATTCGTATAAACATACATACGCTCGAATTGAGAAACCTCCTTTTTTTGAAGTCGGTTAAAAAGTAATAATATCTAAGAAATTCGACGGTGCGGTGCAGCATTCCGAATTCTAAAACAGAGAAACCACGTGAACGACGGATATCTACTGAATGTCGAAGTGTACGTATACCTACGTACGTACACGTCGATACAATTTTCAATATTTATTATGCGTCCGTATTTTGAACAACAATTGTGTGTTGTAATAAACAAACAAAACTTGGTTAGTCTGGATTATCGGATAGTTTATTGGTTATCATTTACCATGTACCTTTTTTCTAACTATATACCTAGATAACCCTGGCACAGTGGCTGACATTTTTATCGGCCAGTGCAATTCTAGAACTAAAGTCCACTTTACGGCACATATCCTGACATCACATCAGGAGCAAGAATTCAGGTTTTCACTTATAAACTCATCGATCTAACTGTAGAACAGGTCAATCCACCGACCTCAGGGTACTTAAGTGCCTCCGGAGGTTCTGTATTCCCGCTAAGCATATTAATTTGAAGGCTTAATCGCTCGGCAACCGTGATTGATTACTGACACGCACTGCCTTTATAATCGCCACTGTGAGTAGGCATGAAGATACACGTTCGGTATTAGCAGGATTATTTAAATATTTAACGCAACTAAAAATAGTCTAATAATGCTACTTGCTTATCACCGGCATTTTAGAAGTATATCACAATAAACGTAAGCGGCACAGTTTCACAGGGTGTTTGCTATGTATAATAAGTATGTATTTAAAAATATATAAGTATTATATCAGCTATCTGGCTTCCATATTACAAGCTTTGCTTAGTTTGGGGTCAGATGGCGTTGTGTGTGAATTGTCCATCAATATTTATTTATTTATTATTAGTTTATGTTCGCAATAATGCCTGAGCTCCGGCCCTTCTCGCACAAGGAGAATGAAGGCCATAATCTGTGGTGGATTATGTTGACCAAATGCGGGTCAGCCGATGACGCATGTCTACGTAAGGTACCTTAAAACATGCTGATTTCTTTAGTGACGACAAACTTGTACGACGGCTCTTGGAAAAATACTCAGAGGGGCAGACGGGACTCAAAATTACGGCAGAACCCTTGTAAAATCGGTCGTTTACGTGTTGGTCTCTGGGTTTTTTTTATGGAAGTATTAAGTCTATCCAGTGTTTAGAGTATGACAGCAGATATAAACACATCTATGTACTTTCAGCATTTTTTAGTGTGGAGAGAAACGCAATTACGCATCGTCCGCCGTGCAGGGACAACAACGTAATATATATGTAAATATTTTTAAGCTATTGCATAGCTTTTATCGTGGGCCTGGGGACCGAATTTTAGCGATCGTGCATCTCTTTCTTATATTCACAAGAAAGAGGGATGGAAGACCGTAACGCCGTCCTCCCCACTCGGTCATTCGACTTTGAATCTTATTTTTATTAGCTTTACAGACTAAATGCTCTTAGCAGTGTTGCCAACTTAACGGATTTACCATGATATTTTTTATGATAAACAAATGTCACTCTTCAAAATAAAAGCAATTCCAAAAAATTGTTAACACCCCTATTGCTTATGTTGATAAAAATGCATGCAACATGCAATAGCTTTACCGCGGCAGTCTCCGAGTGCCACACTATTTATTTTTTTATTATCTTGTAAGTAATTCAAACCACTGTATTATTATTTTATTTTATACTCATACCATTTAACTAAATGTTTGTTATTTGTTTTATTTATTTAAATTGGCTAAATCATTTTACCTCTCACAAAAATATTGTCCAAGGCAATGCATTTCCAATTGTATTAATTTGATAATATTGCATGGAATAATTTACGTAAATATAAAATTAAACTGTTTGATTTGAGTTGTATAAATTAACGGGATAATCTAGAGCGACTGTGCGTGAAATAAGTTAGCAAAATTCGAATTACATTTTATGTTAAGAATCGTAAAAAATCAGCTATACAAAAATCCTTTTTTCAACTGCACAAGTGTAAAAATAAGCTTTATTTAGTATTAGATAAGACTCCAGAGACATTCAGTTGTGTAGTTTTTACCTAAATATTGGTCAGCTAATTTTGATTCTATTTTAATTAGTGAGTATTTACAACTAAGTAAATAGGTAAGTATTATGTCAACTGCCTGGCTTCCACAGTACAAGCGTTGCTTAGTTTCGGGTGAGATGGTGTTGTGTGTGAAATGTCTAAACCAACTTTATTCACACAGTACTACTACTCGTATCTAGGCCCATACCAAGCAATGACTGTATTATGGAAGTGAAATAATTGATACAGAACATGTGTAAGTTTTAGTGCATAGGTAGGTACTTATTTTCTATTTCATGTTATTATAAATTTTAAATATTTATTTTAAAACTAAATAAATAAATAAGTATTTTATCAGCTATCTGGCTTCCATAGTAGACAGCTTTGCTTAGTTTGGGGTCTGATGGTGTTGTGTGTGAAGTGTTCACAAATATTTATTTCATCATAAATGTAATTTGACATCTGCTAATTTTATTTAAATTGATTACTGAACTGATAAACCGTCACAACTTGCATATAAATGTATTCCGAATTCACTCGATTACGATATACCCAGCCCCAATTCCGCGCACGAATTTAACCGAGATTACTGAATGGAAGTTGATCAATGACAAAAACTGATCATGTCAATTGGTTGTTTCACGTGAGTTCGGTTACGTCATTAGTATTATGATATTTCTCGCTAGAACCGCATGATTTTTATAGCACTAACAATTTCATCGTTTCTATTTTACTTAATTTTGTTTACTTAATTAAAACAGTGTCTTGCTGTTCTATCGCCTAACTAAATCGGCTTTGGCTTTGTTATTTCTGTCTGTGTAAGAAAAAAGAGAGCAATATCAAAGCTAAGACAGTTTTAGTTAGGCGGTAGATGCCCTGTTCCTTTTTTTGCCTTCAAAACTAATTTACATGTCAATTCTTTTCGAACGTCAAAAAACCGTCGTTTGCATTACGGCGCACTTTTTATTTTCACTTGTTTACGTTGCCTCTTGAATGAACTGCGGAGAATTCGAGTGAATGTGCAATTTTCCATGATTGAGAGTTTAAATTTGTTACGCCGCTGCTGATGAATTGGTTTTATTTCGAGTGCGGAATATGCACTACGCTTTATGGCTGTTATGAACTTTTTTCACAAAAACTTCAGTCGCTCAACTTCGATTGATGCAAACAAAAATAATCATTTATTATTATCAACTAATTAGTAGATGAATATATTAAAAAAATATAAGTATTTTTGGTTCCAATACTCCACGTCTGAGCTCCGTCACTTGCTCAACGTACCGAGTTTTTACCTACATTTCTGCGTTCCCCCGGCAGTGTAAAGATATTAGGGGTGCCGCGCGGCGCACGGGCTGTTTGCACGAGTTACTTATAAATGAACGCCGAGCGCACGCGCAAAAATAATGTTGCGGTAATATTGTGTTGTAGACGACTGCAATAGTCAGAAACTTAAAGCTAGTAATAAAATATCTTTTTAAAGGTGTTTGCTAAAACAGGAAACAAGGTGACTGACTGTTTTTATCGTGACTAATGTATTATTGACGAAAATTTTATTTAGTTTCAAATTCACAGAATTCCGGACATTAAAACAATCATAGATTTTATTAAAATAATACATATTTACATAAGCAATTATAAATATAACCTACAATGATTATTTGTGCACCTTTTGAAACTTTTTGCAACCCTAGCAAGTTTGGTCAGAGACGTAGGCAGACGACATAGGACGACGTACGCACGGCATTCTCAATTCTCTGTATGCGCTCAAAGGTGTATTTATGCTTGCAGTTACCCCGAGGTAAGTTGTTTGAGACAGTTAGTTTTCGTAGTGGTAGGACTCTTGGCAGAGTCCGCCTGGGGAAGGTACCACACCTTTGCCAGTTATTCTACCGCCAAGCAGTAATGTGCAAACATTACTGTGTTCCGGTTTGAAGGGCAATGTTTCCAGAGAAATTACAGGGCTTAGAGATATAAGATCTTAGATCTCTGGGTGACGAGCGCAGTGCAGTACTAGGTAATGATTTTGACTCTTCATGTTCCAATAGCTGTGTGTCACTGTGCTGTTATGTGTCAGGCATGTTGCTTACCATCAGGCACATGTCCTGATCGTCTCGTCACTCTTTATTTAAAAAAAATAAAATAATAATAAAAAAAAAAAATAAATAAATAAATAAATAAATAAAAAAAAAAAAAAATAATAAAAAGTTAAGGTAATTACCGCGTAGATGCACTTTTGTTCGAGAGTGCTGTATTTAGTGCTGTATTTATAAAGAAATAAATCTAAATATTGGTGGACATTATACATTGACATTTTTTTTTTTAACTTTTATAGGTTTACACTTGACCGCCATCTCGCCTGATGTTAAACGACAATGCGGTCTACGATGGACATATATTGAAACTGAAATCAAAACTGTACTCTTTTATGAATGTCTGTCTGCTTTGTATTTGTCTGTTTCCCGGTGTCTCTCTCTGTGTCTGTGTGTATTAAGGTCCTAAATGATTATGCTAAAACTATTGGTCTAAATTTTTATAACACTTAGCCTGATTTCAGTTCAAATTTAATATATATAAATATTGGTGGGCAATTCACAAACAACACCATCTGACCCCAAACTAAGCAAAGCTTGTACCAGATAGCTGATATAATCCGTAAATATTTTAAATATATACTTATTATACATAAACAATACCCAGGTACATTACAAATATGGGAATTTAACACACAAAAATTTGCACTGGCTGGGAATCGAATCCACGATCCTCGGTTTCGCAGATAGAGTTAATACCCACTAAGCCACGAGGCCCGGCATTTGTTACGTAGTAACTGGTTTTTCATCTGTATCCAAGTACAGGATGCCTGTGTATTCTACGTGTGTTTATAGCACTTGCTTTCATAGTGGATTGGTTTATTTATTTCAATTAGTACCGTTTAACATAACGAATTACACTAATGACATTTAAAAATTTGAGTTAAGCATGGAACATTATGGCCATGTTAAGATATTAATATTACATAATCTTATGATACATACCTCATCGTCAAAAATAAAAATGAAAAAATTACTACAGAAAACAATATGTAAAAATTAATGGATAAAATATTTTGACCGTAACCGACGTACAAAAAAATATCTATTAAGTAATTTTTTTTCACTAATTTTACTTAATTCCAACAGACAACAAGAAATTGTAGTGAAAGATGGTCTTGGCTCTTGTAAGAGCAACCTAAAGTGGGTTAATGTAATTTTTATTAGTTAGGAGATAACTGACGAATTGATATACTCGTAATGCGATAAAAACACTTTAATGGTACCACAAAAAATGACTTTACATTGACAAACAATTATGACAATAAATATTTTGATTGTCTTCCCGCACACATTCCTGTCGCGCTTGTAAGGAGTTGTTTTGAAGCTGACCTACGTTGCTAGCACTGCTCCTAGCTGCTAGTTTCCTGAGGAAGTGGAGAATTTCGACAGTACCTACCCTTAGGCTTGTGCTAGAGAGGCCACTTAATGTCCAGCTCGAGGAACGACAATGGTTCCAAGCCAGCTTCCACGACCAGTTCGGTGATCTGGGCATTTGTCGCCTGAAAGAGCGTTTTCGGCCTCATCGCATGGGGTCGCGGAGTTTGTTGCTTGTTACTAAGTAACGGTAGCTGGATCCCCGTCCCTTATGCCGATGAGGCTTTCCGCATGTGGTCGTCGCTTTGTCGGTGTGGTTGACGCTGATCTACCAAAGGAGCAGATACATCAAAGGAGCTCGGATGGTGTGGTAATCTAGCAGCTCACCTCCAAACTACGTGATGAAAGCTTGGGGGCTGATCTAGCCTGATTGAAATCATCCACAAAACCTGAATCCAGCGCTTGGCTTCATGTCCTATCTTCTTCGCACTTGGGCACGCTGTCTAACAGCGATTGTTTGAGAGTACAGTACCCCACAAAAAACGCCGCATTATTTAAAGCAGTAGACATATGCAACTGTAATTATCAGTAAACGATTTTCACGGGCGTTACCTTACAACACCTTGTTATTTTAGTATAACACCTTCAAGTTTTAAAAGTCACAGAAAAGACAGGTCTCTTCGTAAATAAATCAAGATCACCAAGATCAAGAGCGTCACCGATAAAGCAGTAGGTAGTGACTATCGTGAGTTTCAAACAAGCGTTTTAGCCGTCACTCGAACAAATTGATGGTGAAGGATTACTTGCAGCCGCCATTTTTTAAAATTACTCGCTGGTAGTCGTGTTTATTTCGACTCCACAAAACATACGGTATGGAAATTGATCATATAGTATGAGAGAGACTTTTACGAGTGTACGTAAATGACATAAAACCATACCTGCGACTTAAATACATAGATAATCACACGGTATCAAAAGCGAATGGTTTTAAAAAATGGGAGCCTTTGGTCATTAGCGAGTGTATTACATTAACTATGCTATATTTTATTACTATGTCGCGACAGAAGTTATTAATAGCTTATAGATATTGTTATCGCATACACTATTAGTGTATCTGTGTGTGTTTTATAGGAACTAAAATGGTTATAATCTACGAACACACCTTGTTCGTAAGTATTATCAAGATATGCGTGTTGTCAAGATTCCAGGGTACGAATAGATAATTTAAGTACAAATATGAATTAAAACTCACACAGGTATACAAACTATTCTATTTTTTATTTTATTTAGAACAACAACTTACTTGGATATTACTTACCTACATGAACTTTATTTTCATGAACTTTTTTGAAGTAGCTGAAAATATTGATATAAATCACCATCCATCGAATGCTTGTATTTTGTGGACGCAGTTTCGTGTGACGCTGTCTTATCGGGGTTGAAAAGGGGCGTGGCGTAATTTTGCATCCGTCAATTTCATTTGGCTATTGTCAGCGACAACCGTTTTAGAGACAAAACAAATTAAAAAAAACTAATTTAATATCACATCACACTAAAGTATAACACATATGTACATATATTCTATATTACACATAAAATAAGACTTAAAAAAAACAACGGTTTCAACGTAAGATTTATTCATAATAAAAAATGAAAGAGGAAAATTTTTACATTTTTAGGCACGCATAACAACTAAAATGTATTACAGAAAACCTCCGGTTTTTTTCGATATTGACTAAAAACCAGAAAATAATTTAAAATGACACATTCATTTAAAACATAATTTAACATCACTTTCTACTTATTAGTGCTATGGTGTCTCTTTTCTGGTTAATCAACGAAGAAGCGTTCTATCTCTTGTAATGTTTTATCTTTCGTTTCTGGCAAGTATTTATTCAGAAAATATGTAAAAATCGAAGCAGAGACACCGTAAAAAAAGAATGCACCATGTAATTGTAGTAGTTTGAAAATATAAGGTGATATTTTTAAAACAGATGCCATAAGAAATTCAGAATATAAACAAAGTAGCAGAAGCGATGAACTCCTGTGGCGCAATGATATTAATTCTCCAAACAAAACCGTCGGTATCACTATGGGACCTATGCTGATAGATACAGAAAACATCATCAACAGCGAGATAGATACGTATTTGTTTTCCATAAATAAACCTAAATTAATCAAATACAAATACAGTGAAATAATAAATAAATGAACTATTCCCAATAATGAAAAAACAATTAGCAAAGTCCTCCTTTTGAGGTATTTCGACAAAACGCACCCAACTTGCATTCCTATAATGGTGACACCTTCTAGAATAAGCATTCCAATGTATCCGGTGTACTCGTCCTGGGTAATTTGTCGAATGAGTTCGACTGCGTACATTGTACAAACCATTTTTCCAGAAAAGTGATACAACGATATCACAGCCATATTTAGAAGTACAGGACCGTAGTAGCTCCTTGAAGTGATAGTTTGGATTACTGTTTTTAGTTTTTCTCTAAAACTTTTTATTTGGCTGCTACTACATTCTTCTAGATATTTTCTTTGGGAATCGATGAGACTTTTTAATTCTTTTTCAGATTCCTTATCATATCCTTTCAACCAGTGATGAGCCGCAGCACATTCATCAAACCTCCCCTTCATCGCCAACCAAGAAGGTGATTCGGGCCAAAAAAATGAAGATAAACAATATGTGCAGCATACGAATGCAATTAAACCAATGTTTCTCCAATGTGAAAATGTGCCTGCAGCATTTGCCACCCACACTCCCCAAAAAAATATTGATGATTCTGACGACATTAATATTCCTCTGTAATGTGATGATGTATACTCTGCTAAAATTACGACTAGTAGAGTCATATTACTTGCCAGTAAAATTCCTTCCAGGATCTCGCTAATAAGTAGCTGCATCACATTTTTGCTCCAGTAGAATATAATAAAGCACACGATTGTGTTGGCACAAACAACGATGAATGGTATTTTCCTACCAATGAATTGAGAGATAATTGGTATTATTATGACGAACGGTAATGCACTGTAGCCATGAATGCAAGCTGAAAAAAATTATACACAGTATAATGTTATTTTATCCAACAACATCATATTAAACTCAGTAACAAAACATCTACAACTAGTAATATTTTGTTCAGTGGCTAACTAATTTAGTTGTACTCGTGTTACCTTAATTCATTATACTCACTTAGCCATGACTCCATTTCAAGACTAACGGCTTCCGTCGAATTTGCTTCATTCCGTATTTGTGGAATAAAAACCGTTGGAGCTCCAAAACATAGTCCCAGAACAAAGAATATAACGTAGCATCCGCTGCACACGTAGAGCTGAAAAGTAAGGTAAAGAAATAAAAAACGGGTACTTACAGACCTTAATAGTAAGAAAATCGTAGGCAATAATTTCGGCCTTCAACTAATTTGGGCGCTCACTGTGATTATAGTTTTGTTTACAACGAATTAAACAGATTAAACTGTTTTAATATGACCGAAAATCAATTAGGTTGCATTGTTTCATTTTTAGGGTTCCGTAGCAAAATACGAGACCCTTATAGATTCGTCATGTCTGTCTGTCCGTCCGTATGTCACAGCCACTTTACTCCGAAACTATAAGAGCTATACTATTGAAACTTGGTAAGTAGATGTAATCTGTAAACCGCATTAAGATTTTGATACAAAAAATATAAAAAAACAAAAAATTTTAGGGGTGTCCCTAGACTGTACTTAGAACTACGTCGTACGTACGTAATCAACGAACTAACAAGTAACTAGTTTTTTTTAATACGTCATAAATTGACTATTGTTGAAACACTGAAGTTAAGTAACAACGAACTACAAGAACTTTTATTTTATGTTACTTGCTGCTACGGAAGCCTTCATGGGCTAGTCCGACTCGCACTTGACCACTTTTATTATTTTATTTATAGTACAGAATGACGAGACAAGCAGGACAGTTATTTTATTTATTTATTTAATTTTGCTTCTAATTGCCTGTATGAGATCGCTTTTAATGTCAATTTTATTTCCGACATGTTTTTATTTTATTTGAACTATAAACATTGATGAATATGAGATACTATCGTTTACAACTTTTCGTGATTATGCTAAGTCCTTTTAAAAGTATCATTACCATACACCAAAATAGATACACAATTCAAATAATTATAATAACGTTAAAGATATAAATGTATACTAATTGTATAAGTACCAACCTGACGCAATAAGTATATCCATTGTTTACTGTGTTTTGTTTCTTGATGTTCTATTTTTAGCTCATTATAATCACAGTTATGCATATTCGTAATCCAAGTTTACTATAGATGTGAGTACGTGTTTGTACTCGTAATACCATTAAAATATACTAAACAGTTCTATGACACGTTTTAGAACAATAAACTACTTCAAGTATGAAGAGATTATGTGAATCACATTAGAAATAATTTTTCAGTAATTCGATTATTTTTCATTATACAAGAAGTTACAGTCAAGCACCTGATAGACACGTGTGCTCTTTATTACTATAGTAATTTATATGCTGGCAATAAGTAGGCAGTCGAAGTCTATTACAACATATTTTATTATAACCGGTTGAAAATTAGGTCCGACGTTTGTCTAATACAATGTAGTTGAATTCTACAGAGTAGTTTCATAAATGTTCAGGTACCTACAGGCACTAGCTAGATCGTATTTCGTATGATTACACATTTTTTTTTTAACTTTTATAGGTTTACACTTGACCGCAATCTCGTCTGATGTTAAGCGACGATGCGGTCTACGATGGAGCGTGTTTGTCTAGAAGAAACCGATTCACTCTCGATTTGAAGACACCAAGGTTATAACTATCGGGAAAACCCCATTCAGGCAACTCATTCCACAGCCGTTTAGGGTCGTTAGGTATCTATAGGTTATAAATAGGTTAGGTTAGGTATCGTTTAGGTCGTAGGGTCGGTTGATCCCGTATGCACCTTTTTGTAATTTTCCAAGTACAGATGTAGATATTAGTCATCACCACCAGCTTGAACGGTGAAGGAAAACATCGTGAGGAAACCGACATTCCAATAATCTTTCGAGGTCATGCATCATCAGCCAACTGGTAATCTACACCTTAATTATGTACTTCATATAATCGTACTAAAATAACAAATGTGAACATTGTATTGTTTGGATGTTTGTTGCTCAGTCATGTCGAAGAACCGATTGGGTTCCAATTTGGCTCACAGATAGTTTACTGTATGGAACATATTTATATGTTATCTATCACGTGGAAGCGGATAAATGGATCAAATTAAAATTCACATCATACATACATATCACTATCGTATGTGTAAATTAGATTAACAACTGGTTTTTCACTACACAAAACACATACGGCTATTTTAAGTGCGCGCAAGCACATCCGTTTTGTTTATTTTCTAGTTTTTTTCAACATACCATGTAGAGGTGTAAATTAACCTTTTAAGGCTAATTTACATTTATCTGAGACAAATATTCTGTTTTCATTTAAATTAATAGAAAGTGTGTGCGTGTACTCGTACCAACTCATACATTACGCATGCATACATACATTACTTCATCTCTTTATTTCCCATGTTAATAATTCTAATTTAAACCTTAGAATAGATATATCTTCACCGCACGAAGTATTATGAGTATGACTACGAAGTAAGATAAAAACATAAGAAAACTCTTTATTGAAAGCCACAATAAGAAGAAAAATTAAAAAAAAAACTTAAGAACTATTACAAGCCTGAGGATATTAATTGCCGACCTTATACTAACCACTATACTGCCCTGGTGTCAGGACTTAGAATGAGCCATCGTTTCCCCTTGCCTGCGGTAAGAGCCCACAAATTGGGAACCCGACTGATGGTGCTTAAACCATCACAGTAGTAGCACAAATTAAATTTCGACTAATATGTTATAGAGAAGGATGAAAATGAAAACGAAAAAATGTTTATTGTGGCAATAACGAAAGACATACACAAAAACACCGGAAATGGTACGTGTTTGTGACCAGAAACAAAATACAAAAAACAAATACATATTGTGTCAGTGTCCACTGAACCCCACACCAAGGGTACCTGTGTTGTGGGATCCAGGCTTCTCCTAATTGTAACAGTAATAAATGGACTGAAGATCCATTGCAAAATAAAAATATTAAGAAGATTCCAGGTATATTTGCATCTATATTATAATAGTTTATATATACGAAGTTGTAAAATATGTTCAATAAAATATTCACTTGTAACAAACTCGTGGAGACTACACAAAATCAGAATCTTCGAAACAAAGATAATCTACGAGGTATTACTAGTACGATTTATGTAACATAAGTTACATAAATCAACCAAAAATCCAGTTGTTGTGTTGGGCAACAACTTTATAATAAACTGCCAAATTGCATCAAACCAATTGCATGACCTTCATATGAATCGTTTTGTTCAGGTGTCAAAGATCTGTTACTGTCTAAAATAGGGACAAAGGAACAAACTTATTTTTTCTGCTGCCCTCTTTGAGGATAAGTTATTTTTAGCGCCCCATTTTTTCAAATACTTAAATATTAATTATTGTCAGCTAATTTAGCGGAGATTAAAACATTAACTCTTTCTAACCAGACTTTTACTATAACATATATTTGGGACATAAAAAGGAAAGTTTTCGCCAAATTTCGTGAAAAAAAAAACTTATTTGAAAAAGATAAAATTAAAAAACCAACGAAACTTGGGTTTTTGAATGTAAAAAATCAAGCACACATTTTTAGTGAACAACAAATATAGTTCAATATTTAATCACAGCAATGTTAAAATACAAAATAAAACACTAGGATAAACTAAGTAGGAAAAAGTTTGTTTATTTACACATAAAATAACAGCAACCAATATTATGCCTTTTAGTTTATTCTATCAGATCTTTTCTTGCTTCTATTATTTTCGGTTCATCTTTAAAATATGCTTCTATCTCTTGCAACATTTTATCTTTAGTTTCGGGTAAATATTTATACAAAACTATTGTAAATATTGAAGCACAAACACCGTAAAAAGAAAAAGCACCATGCAAAGTTAATTTTTCAAATATATGAGGAGACATTTTTAAAACCGTTGCCATCAAAAATTCTGAGTACAGACACAATATAAGAAGTGATGCGCTTTTGTAACGCAAAAATATTATTTCTCCAAACAACAATGACGGCACTATCATAGGCCCTATACTAATTGTTACTGAGAATGCCATTAGTAAAGATATTGACACATATTTATTTTCAGACAAGATATCCAAATGTACCAAGTATAAATAAAGAGATATTATGAATAAAAACATTATTCCTAATGCAGAAAAAACTAACAACAAAGTCCTTCTTTTGAGATATTTGGATAGAACACATCCGATTTGCATCCCAATAATAGTGACTCCTTCTAATATTAGCATTCCCATGTAACCAGTAAACTCATCTTTGGTAATCTTCCGTATCAGTTCAACTGCGTACATTGTGCACACTAACTTCCCGGAGAAGTGATATAAAGACATCACTGCTACGCCTATTAGGAGTGGCTGGTAAAATCCTCTTGTTGTGATTGTAGCAATCACTATCCTGAGTTTATCTTTGAAACATTTAGCCTTACGACCTTTGCATTCTTCTAAGTATGCTTTTTGTGAGTCGATTAGACTATTGAGTTCTTTCTCAGATTCTTCATCGTATCCTTTGAGCCAGTAATGTGCTGTGGCACATTCATCAAATCTTCCGTTCATTGCAAGCCAAGAAGGTGATTCTGGCCAAAAGAATGATGACAGACAAAATGCACAACACGCGAAAGCAATTAATCCAATGTTTTTCCAATGAGAAAACGTACCTGCAGCGTTTGCCACCCATACACCCCAGAAAAATATGGACGATTTAATAGTCATGAAAATACCCCTGTAATGTGGTGAGGTGTACTCAGTGACGATCACGATCAAAAGAGTCATGTTACTGGCGAGGAGCATTCCTTGCAGTATCTCGCTCAATAATAGTAGCATCGCATTATTACTCCAGTAGAAAACAATGAAGCCCACGATAGTATTAACGCAAACAATAATGAATGGTATTTTCCGTCCGACGAATTGCGTGAAGATTGGTATCATTATAACAAACGGCAGCGCGCTGTAGCCGTGGACGGATGCTGGAAAGTAAACATAAATTACGGATTTTTTTTTAAGTTTAAAAATGCAGATCAGAATGTAATTGCATTAGCATAGCATATACGGCATGAGGTACCTCTTTGAGTGACAATGTTTTTACGTTAGGCCAAATAAGGTTAATCATTTTGATAATGCGTCGCATCATCCGTGGTCGCATCCAATAAGCGCACGGAAGTGGGCATGATCATCTTGAGTATCTTTAGTATATTTAGACCTTTGTCTTGTCTATGGATAATTCAGATGAGCTTAGTGCAATTAGTTAGGTTTGTAGTACCTCTAGTGTAGGCTGCATTTTTGGTATTAATTTAGGTATGTTAGTAGGTATACTAAGGTTAACGAAAGATTAAACACTTGATTTTCGTAGACTTTCGTTCAACCCATAGGTAACCTCTTTCTATCTTGTTCTATTCAGTAACTTCAATTTTCAAATAGAGGTATAACTTAACTGTGTTCCAAATTTTAACCCAATCCGCTTAGAAGTTCCTACGTGATTGAGCATTTATTACAATAATATGAAGTAGGAAATAGGATACTTACTGAGCCAGGACTCCATTTCGAGACTAATGGCATCGGTTGAATTAGCTTCCTTCCGAATTTGTGGTATAAATACTGTTGGCGCTCCGAAGCAAAGTCCCAGCACAAAGTAAAGCACCCATGCTCCACTGCACACGTATAACTAAAAAATAAAAGCAAAAAAAACATGTTAACGGACGTTCTTCTTTTTAGGGTTCCGTACCCAAAGGGTAAAAACCGGACCCTATTACTGAGACTTCGGTGTCCGTCCGTCCGTCTGTCACATGGCTGTATCTCAAGAACAGTGATAGCTAGACAGTTGACATTTTCACAGATGATGTACATATTTCTATTACTCCCATAACAACTAATACTAAAAATAAAATAAAATAAATATTTAAGGGGGACTCCCATACAACGACCTTGATTTTTTACCGTTCCTTGCTTGATACTAATAACAGTGACAGGTAGACAGACGCTTTAACTATTCACAGAATATTTAGTTTTATGTTCTCTTTAAATATTTATAATTTATTAAAATAATATGTATAATTAAGGGGGCTCACATACAATAAAAGAGGTTTTCGCCGTTTATTTGCTAATGGTAAGGAAACCTTTCGCATCCCACTCGCATTTTCCAGTTTTTTTTTCCTGTTTCTTCTGTGATAAATTGACAATTGATTTATGTATTGATAAATATGAAAAAATATGGAGCATGTATGAAGGCGTTTCCTTTTATTCTTCCACTGTATTCTTTGATATAATTTGACGATTGATTTATTTAGTAATAGTAAAAAGAAATGCATCAAATGTAGAACGTTTTCCGCATTTTTGTTTTTCTCTATTATCTAATAACAAGACGATCAATTTATTTAGTAATAGTCAAAAAAAAAATTGCAGCAAATTAACTTATTTTATCAAATTCTGCTTAAAATGTTGATTGTGATACAAATCCATAGATACATTCTGATTCTGACAAATATTTATTCCTATATAGCCTATTATAATACAGTCAAGTAACCTTAACCAAGAATATTTCATATATTCTAGTCTTAATGCGATGATTAGGATTCCCTAAGTCGCGATGACTCTTCAAGTATTCAACATTTCAAGGTATCAAATCCGAATAAGTTATCGTGAAATTTAATAGACATTACATATAATAGTGTTATTATCTGATTCACCTGTCTCAAAAACGGTTTCCATGGTCTTTTTCTCTTCTTTATGTATGTTTCTCTCACTTTCACCGCGTCATATGAACCTTCCATTTTAAGTAATTTTTCACACAGTTTATGCGAAACCGCCTCTCAATTTAATGATATTTCTGCAGCGAAACAAACATTTCCGCGATTCCAGTGTGTCGTCCTTAAAATCCAGCTGTGGAGTGAATGTAATTGTACATATACCTCAAATTTAAAAACAATTTTGAAACATTGCTCAGCAAAAATACGAGTATTGTACACCAATTATATTAGTATTGTTTTAGTACACCAACTGTTCACAGTATTTACTTTTTGACGTGTATGTAGAACAGTGGCCTCATTTGTTATGGTTACAAAAAAAACTATCCACATATGCTAGAACTTACGATAATCTGCTTGTCTAGCGGACTTATTTGGAACCGTAGTAAATTAGTAATATTTTCACATTCCAATAGAAAAAGGTAATTAATGTGTAGAAAAGTTCAGTGAGTGGTCCGATATGAACGATATTTCGTAAGTTTTACTATTTGATCCGAAGATAAAACTAGAATAATTAAAGACTATGGATATGGTACAATAATTCAAAATTATAATTATCACAACTTTTAAAGAAGTCAAAAGATTTAAATAATGTAGATAAGTACGTACAGTCAAATTGATCAAATGACCCGTAGGTTCTTGGCTCGGGAATGATTACGTCATCACACAACAACTTACCTCGGTGGCATCTTGTTGTGTGATGGCTAATCCCGGTCGGAGAGGGAACTTATATTGGCGCTCTTCGTTATTCGAGCAGCGCCTCTAGAAGTTCGGTATAGAGGGACTTGGGAAGGCTGATACTCGGCTAATATTCTTGTCATGGGCATAATCACCCCACATTTCTCCCCAACAATACGCCACTCCGCCAATTCCTCGGTTTTACGTTTCTAACCGCCACCAGCTGTTACGCCACGCAATCATCACTCATGATGTGACATGACAGAAATGACTGAACCGATTTTAAAAATTCTTTCACCGTTGGATATGTACAGGATTACGATGAGTGCTATATATGTACAACGGGCGAAGCTGGGGCGGACATCTAGTGATTTGATAAAACTTGGTCTAGATGCAAATGTAAAAAAATTTGGGTACCGGATTTTGTGTCACTTGTCTCCACCGTGAATAATAAAAAACTTGAGAGGTGTCAAGGGACACCCGAATGGAACGAAGTTCCTTTCTATTAATTAGTGAAGGAATTATTATTATTATTTTTTATTATTTACAAAAAACCTGTATACACTCAACAAAAATAATCGTCGCGACACCACACTGTTCAATGCGAAATAGAAATGAAAATATCTGGCTTGCTTTCTATAAGAGAGAGAGAGAGAGAGAGAGAGAGAGAGAGAGAGAGAGAGAGAAACATTGGACGCCGCACAGCTTACAATAGCAAAAAGTGTCGTGACAACTTTTCGTAAGAATTTTTTCCGTCTAGCCCCCCTTTCACAACGCGCGATAAGGAACTTCGTTCCAATAAATAAATAAATTTTGGTCACACACAACACCATCTGACCCCAAACTAAGAACAGCTTGTACTATGGCGGCCAGATAGCTGATATAATACGTATATAGTTTTAAATACATACTTATTATAAATGGAAACACCCAGACACAGCACAGCACAGTTTAAATAACTTTTGACTAGGGTTCTCTCAGCAATAACAAAATAAGGGTGAAGTGAAGACACACAATCCTAATGCAGTGTACACACTACATTGATTTAATAGACTGTGGTCATATGAATTTTTATATTCTAAAGTATTAATTTGCTTTAGATATATTTGTATATACTGTATATTAGTAGCATCATATAGTGGATTGGTGATGCTATTTTTTACTAAATACTGAATAACACTACTTACTAGCGAATGAGACGGTTTCAAGATTAAGTATTCCAAAGTTCCAAGGTGCCAAGATACCACTAACCTTTTATCATACGATAGATAAAACATATTCAAGTTGATTGATTTATATAGAAATACAGACGGTCATCAATAAACATAACTAGGTCAAATCACTAACGCATTCCTGAGCTGTGCATTCAACTCGCGCTCTTACTGTAGCTGACCCGACAAAACACTATTGAAGTGATACTAATATTATAAATCTTACTAATATTATAAATGTCAATGTCAAAGTTTGTTGCTCAATCACGTAGCAACGAATGAATGGATCGAGCTTAAAATTTCCAAATTTCCAAATTTCAAGCTCGATCCGTTCATTCGTCTTGGCACCTTGGAACTTTGGAATACTTAATTCGGGACCATAACTCTAGATCGACGCAGCTGGTGGCGGTTGGAGACGGAAGACCGAGGATCGGGCTGAGTGGCATATCATGGGAGAGGCCTATGTCCAGCAGTGGCTAAGTACAGGCTGATGATGATGATGATGAACTCTCAGATCCCTCTCCGAAGACGAGACCTACAAATATCTCAGTATGTCACAGTCATTCGGTATTGCAGCAGATGACATTAAGAAATCGGTGAAGGAACGCTTCTTTTTCCGGCTGCCAAAAGTACTTAAAACTCGTCTGTCAGGCGGTAACAAAGCGCGAGTCTTCAACAGTTGGGTAATGCCTCTGCTGATATACTCCTTTGGGATACTGAGACGGACTCAGACTGAGCTTGACGCCCTGGACAGAAAGGTCAGTCAACTGCTCACAAAACACCGTATGCTACACCCCCGCTCGTCTGTTATGAGACTGTATATTCCGCGGAAGTGGGGGGATCGAGGCTTTTTAAATGCTAAGAACCTACACAACCGCGAAGTATGCAGTCTCAGGGATTATTTCCGCAACAGCGAGTCCGGGATGCATCGTGATGTAATTTGTGGCAGTTGACAGGAGCTTCACGCCTCTTTCATTGGCATGCAAGAACTGGCGCAAACCATTGGTGCTCAGCACTGATGATCGCAAGGAAGTGTGGAAGAGCAAGGAGCTGCACGGGCTATTCTATCGAGCCCTGACGGGACCCGATGTGAATCTGCTCGAGTCGGTGAACTTGCTACGCTTCGGGGACCTTTTCGAAGAAACCGAGAGTTTTGCCTGTGCAATTGCGCACGAAGTTATCAAGACAAACAATTACCGGAAATACATAATGAAGGATGGTACGGTCGACATTTGTCGGGCATGTCGCCGTCCAGGCGAATCTCTTCGTTATTTGTTGTTCGCATTTTGCTAACGGCGAGTACTTACACAGACGTAACCTAGTAGCCAGGATCATCCACCAGCAACTTGCTCTTCGATACGGCCTTGTCGAGTCCGAGGTGCCGTATTATAAGTACGCACCTCTGCCAGTTCTCGAGAATGGTCGTGCGTTGCTCTACTGGGACCGCTCTATCATCACGGACAGGACTATTGTCGCCACCTAATAGTAATAATAGGTACCAATAAGCCTGATATCGCGCTGGTAGACCGGTCTCAGCGTTGGGCTGTGATCGTTGATATCATCGTACCACATGACGAGAACCTCGTGAAAGCCGAAAAGGACAACTTAGCATGTACCTTGACTTGTCTCACGAGGTTACCGCCATGTGGGATGTTGATTCGACGATCACAGTCCTAATAGTCGTGTCGGCAAACGGCCTTATATCGAAAAGTCTCGACCAATATCTCAAGAGACTTTCGCTAGACGGTTGGGTTAAGGGCCAGATGCATAACGCAGTCATCCTTGACACCGCGCGCATCGTCAGGAGGTTCCTCAGTCTGCAGCCCTAACCACCGGTAGCTTGGGCCTTGCGCCGCTGCTGGCGGCTATCTATTGATTGATTTGACTGACCGTTTAGGATGTGTATCGATTTATAGTTGCGTAACAATCATTCTCACATAATATATATAGGCTTATATGTAGTAGAAAACTTCGTATAATTGTAGTGGTAGGACTCTTGGTAGAGCCCGCCTGGGGAAGTACCACACTTTTGCCAGTTATTCTACCGCCAAGGAGTAATTTGCAAACATTACTGTGTTCCGGTTTGAAGGGCAATGTTTCCAAATAAATTACAGGTCTTAGAGATATAACATCTTAAATCTCTGGGTGACAAGCGCAGTGCAGTGCTCGCTAAACGGTGTTAGGATTGAGCAGGTACGGACCACCACATTTTTGGGGTTCGAGATTGATCGCTGGATGACGTGGGAACACCACATCGGCAAGATGTGTGCTAAAGTTAGCAGTGCGTGTTTTGCGCTAAGACGAGTATCCCGAGTGGTGTCTCCGGAAGTGTCACGTGCATGTTACTTCGCCACAGTGCATTCTCGGTTACAATACGGCGCCGAGCTATACGCGCGCGCTGCTGACTGGGAGCGTGCGTTCCGCGCCCAAAAACGTGCCGTACGTGCCATCATTGGCGTATCACAATGTACATCCGTAAGACCATACTTCAAAGAGCTTGGGATACTTACGTTACCTGCTATCTTGATTTACCAAGTGGCTGTATATGTCAGAAATAATCTAGAATCGTACAACACGCGAGGAGAGAGACATTCTCGTAACATACGCAACGCCGACAAGTTGGATGTTATACCACACTCTCTCACGAGGTCACAGGAGTTGACTCACATTATGGGACCGGAAGTTTATAACACTCTTCCGAAAATAGTTATATCGGCCCCAAGTTTTGGCAGCTTCAAAAACAGATTGAAGTGCTGGCTTATCGATCAAACTTTTTATAGTTATAACGAATTTTTAGAGAGTGATGGCAAAGTTCCCATAAAAATGTAAAGAAATAAATTTGACATGAGTCAGTACAATTGTATTAAAACCATATTATAATCGTATAATGTTTTCTGTACAATAATTATTATAATACATAAAAGTAGTCATTTCAAACTTTGAAAATGTATACAATTTTGTATGCTCTTTCTTTTTTGGTTTTTTATTAATTGACGTGTAAATTGTACATTTATGAATAAAGTACTTTGACTTTGACTTTGACTTTAGGTCTTTTCTACGCTAGGTTTACGCTACGCTAGGTACGCTACGGTAGGTGCTACGCTAGGTGCGCTAGGTTCGCTAAGTTTAGGTAGGTTGGACTCTTCATGTTCTATGATTATATAGGTACTTACACAAAACTATAAAAATTACATGCAGTAGAAAAACATACGTATCATATTATCAGTAGAAACGAAGACATTTAGTCAAAAACCAAAAGATTAATATTTTGTTGAGCAAAATAACTAAACTAACAAACTAAAATAACTGACTTTGAGCAAATTTTTTTTGCAAAAAACAAAACTACGTACTTACATACTATAAAAACTGAAAAGAATGAAACAACCACTTAGATTTCTGGTTGTCTAGAATTTTATAATATATTATTCAATTAATACTATTCCAGAAAATAAAATATATTCTAGTAAAGATACATAACAACTGAACAGTCGGGATCCATTGAACAACTAGATTGGCTGTAGAATAATAATGAATCCCGACTGTTCAGTTGTTATGTTCCTTTACTAGACTAGACTAGAATTGAATAACATAATATAAAATTCTATACCACCAGAAATCTAAGTGCTTGTTTTATTCTTTTCAGTTTTTATTGTATGTAAGTACGTAGATATGTTCACATTTAATGCAGTCGGGTATTTTGAGTTTTTGAATTATATTAATTTTATTACTAAATTTAGCAACACCACAAACAGGGTTCAAATATTATAGTAATTATTAAACTAACTGAGTACGTTCCAATAATGTAGGACATGATTCTTTTCCATCTAAATTGATGGTCTCAATTCGACGAAGTCAATGAAAAGAAATGTTTTTTATCCATACTAATATTATAAATGCGAAAGTAACTCTGTCTGTCTGTCTGTCTGTCTGTCTGTCCATCTTTACCGCCTAAACCAACCAACAGATTTTGATGAAATTTGATACATAGATAGAATAGATCCCGATAAAGGACATAGGCTACTTTTTGTTCCGAAAAAAGGGTTGAAAAGGTTAAAATAAGGGATGAAAGTTAATATGGAAAACTTCGTCATTGTTGAAGAACTATGAAACTTTACGTCTAGATATTTAACACGAAACCATAAAATGTATGTTTTAGCAGTTTTGTAGTTTCGAACTGTACCTACGGGGGGTGGGATTGGGGGTGAAAGTCTGCAAGTTCAATATTATTGAAGATAAAACCATGAAACTTTGTATCTAGACACTTGAAATGGAGTCGGTAAACGTTTGTTCCAGCAATTTTATAATTTCTAACTATACGGGGATACTTATATTAGGGGATTTTGATTAACGTCGCGGAACATCGCAGGACGCGCCGCCGGCGCCGCGCGCGACGCGACGGGGCGTGGGGACGGGGCGACGTCTTTAGTTGTGTCATTGTATTGTTTTTTTTGTTCGTCATTATTTTTTGATCGTACATCTGGATGCTGTAATTTGGTGGTTTTGGTTTGTAGTTGCTAATTTTAAAATTAGTTTGCGTGTGTACTTTCGTGATTCTATAGTTTAGTGTTATATTGTGTGTGTATTTTCGTGATATAGTTCTTTATTGTAGTTATACACATAGTTATTTAGTGTTGTTTTTCATTGTTATTTAAAAATTATACTGATGGTAGTACTTTTTTAGCTGGTGACTTTAGGCAGATACTTCCGGTGATTACTAGGGGTACGCCGGCAGATTAAATAAATACATGTTTGAAGGCATCTGTGTTATGGGTTCATGTGAAAAAAGTATTGAGTACCTTACTACAAATATGCGAGTACAACTTCACAATGACTCTCAAGCAGAGCAATATGCTGCTGCTATATTAAAAATTGGAGAAGATCGTATGCCAACTGACAATAACGACATGATTGCGCTTAGTCGTGAGTTTTGCCACATTGTCGATAGCACAGATGACCTTATAAATAATGTTTATCCGGATCTTCGTACAAATATGACCAATCGAGAATGGCTATGTGAAAGGGCAATTCTGGCACGGACTAATGAGAAAGTTCACAAAATAAACGAGCAAATCATGTCAAACGTCGAGGGAGATGTTGTCGAATACCTTTCAGTGGACAATATTATGGACACCGAACAGATCACATCATACCTTTCAGAATTCCTCAATTCCTTGGAACTATCTGGAGTGCCATCCCATAAGTTGAGGCTAAAAGTTGGTGTTCCAGTCCTATTAATGAGGAATCTCGACGCGCCAAGGCTATGTAATGGTACACGGCTACAAATCACACATTTGGGACGCAACATTATTACGGCTACAATAATGACTGGAATGGCAAAAGGACAGAATGTCTTGATTCCCCGTATTCCTATAATTCCGACTGACTTACCACTGTCGTTTAAAAGAGTACAGTTTCAGTCCACAAAGTCTCTATGTCTTGGCAAAAGATAGAAAAATAAAAAAAATGTTGTTTACAAAAATGTACTATAATTAAGCTCATATTTAGAGTTGCGTCCCAGATGTAAATATTTTATCCTTAGTATAACAACTTCCTAAATATACCTCCAAAACACAAACCCAAATGTTAAACGTATGTATTAAGAACGTTTCTTCCTCTGCTAAATTAAGAATGAATAATAAGTTTTTAAAGAGTAAAACCTTAAACTATAGTACATTAATAGTTATATATATGAAAGTAACTCTCTCTGTACGTCCGACCGTCCCAATATGATTTTAAATTAAAATCTGTTTTTGATTAATTTTTTGAGAACATAGTTTTTTTTTTAATTTGTCGTGGAAATTGTACATTTATTAATAAATATAAAACTTTGACTTAGACCGATTTTGATTAGGAAACGTGAATGAATTTGTATGGTAGTAGAAATACGAGTACTGCCTCAACGGTACTGTGCGGACGAAGTCGCGGGTAAAAGCTAGTTTCTAATATAGCAGTATATCTTTAGCTACACAGGTAGATGTATTGTTTCACATTAGTACAATAAGTATTCTATTTATTTTAATTGAGGTAGTAAAATTACGATTGGTCTAGTCGGGAGAACGGTGACTGCCGATCCGGAACCCCAGGTTCAAATCCCACAAGCTCCACTGTCTTTTCGAAGTCATGTGACGGTGAAGGAAAACTTTGTGAGGAACCCGGCATGTACCTAGAATATCTCGAGGTCAAGTGTCATCCACCAACACGCACTGGGCAAGCGTGGTGGATGGATTATAGCTTTGACTATCTCTTTGCGACCCCGAGTCCCAGCATTGGAAACGTTTAGTGGGCTGATTATGAATAGAAAAATTCAAAGTTATAAGTTTTCATTTTGGTTGGCAGTCTTCATGACTGTATTTTTTATATTAAATAACAGATATGGGCTTGACCGCTATCTCACCTAACATTAGGCACACACATGAAGAAGAAACCAATTCAGTCTTGAAGAACGATATTGTATCCATAGAAAAATAAACTTATTCAGGCAACGCATTCCACATCCTAGACATTCTTAAGACGAAAGCGGAGTTGAAGTTTTGGTTCGAGTGTTTGAAACATCATTTATGAAACGAGGTCGGTTAGAGTCTTTATGTCTTACTCTTATTTTTTGAAGTGGTTAGGGCTCTTCGCAGAGTCCTTGTGGGGAAGTAACTTGCCTTTGCCAATTATTCTGCCAAGCAGTAGTGTGCAAACATTATTGTGTTCCGGTTTGAAGGGCAATGTTTTCAGAGAAATTACTGAAGAGATAAAACACCTTATATCTCCGAGTAACGAGCGCAGTGGTTTGCTAGGCAATAGCAATAGCTGCGCGTCACTGTGCTGTTATAAGCAAGCTTGTTGCTTACCTTCAGGTGCATGTCCTGCTCGTTTTCTCAATCTATACTATAAAAAAAACATACATTGTAATCGCGTCATTTATTTCTTATGAATGGTAACTGCATAAAACTTTAACAGATACCAGTACGTTAAAACTGGCTAAATAGACGACATTTTCCAATAGCCTTGACTACTAACCTACCTACACAAATGGTACTCGCAATTTAGTACTATTAATTGTTACCTAATAACAATCTACAATTAATTCGATTTGTCAACTAAAGAAGAAAATTCTGTGAAGAACATTTGAATTCTCACCACTTCATAATTTATAGCAATAAGCGGTTTTATTACCATCTCAAATTTAGCTATTGGAGCGTATCAAATTGCATATATTAATATCAAATTGCATCAAAGGTTACACACTAGCAACACAAATAACATCACGTTTAATAAAGTAATACTTGAAAAAATGCTGACGTATTTCTAGATGGCTGGTAAGCAAAACGACTGGTCATGGTCCTGAGTTTACCCGAAGATTTTTCATCATTCCCGAGCGTGACGCTAGAATTCAATTCACCAAAAATCAAAAAAGTGGTGCGCCAAAAGTAGTTTTCACTTCAAAAAAAGAGTTTCTGGTAGTCTGCATATTCTGACGCTGGAATTATTTAAAACTAGCAACATCAAATGGTTTCACTCGCGTTCATGTGTTATTGAAGACGATTATCTATCAACGAGTATGTACCAAATTTTATTGATATCCTTTCAGTTATGTTTGCTAGAAAGAGTAAAAAACATCCATGCGTACAAACTTTCACATTTATAATACCTATTAGTAGGATTACTTTATTAAACGTGATGTTATTTGTGTTGCTAGTGTGTAACCTTTGATGCAATTTGATATTAATATATGCAATTTGATACGCTCCAATAGCTAAATTTGAGATGGTAATAAAACCGCTTATTGTTATAAATTATGAAGTAGTGAGAATTCAAATGTTCTTCACAGAATTTTCTTCTTTAGTTGACAAATCGAATTAATTGTAGATTGTTATTAGGTAACAATTAATAGTATTAAATTGCGAGTACCATTTGTGTAGGTAGGTTAGTAGTCAAGGCTATTGGAAAATGTCGTCTATTTAGCCAGTTTTAACGTACTGGTATGTGTTAAAGTTTTATGCAGTTACCATTCATAAGAAATAAATGACGCGATTACAATGTATGTTTTTTTAACCCCCGACCAAAAAAAGGGGTGTTATAAGTTTGACGTCGATGTCTGTCTGTCTGTCTGTCTGTCTGTCTGTCTGTCTATCTGTCTGTCTGTCTGTCTGTCTGTCTGTCTGTCTGTCTGTCTGTCTGTCTGTCTGTCTGTCTGTGTGTGTGTCTGTCTGTGGCACCGTAGAGCTCAAACGGATCTACCGATTTCGATGCGGTTTTTTTACTTGAAAGTTAATATCCGTGCGGGTGTTCTTAGCTATGTTTGGTCAATATCTATTCAAAATGGCCGCCTCCACAAAATGGCGGACAAAATATTTCTTCACAACCTACCTCAATATGGGTATCAAATGAAAGGGCTTGACTAGCAGAGTACTGTACGCTATAACAAATTTCAAATCCAAGATGGCCGCCACCACAAAATGGCGAATTATATATTTTTTTTCACTACTACCGCAATATGGGTATCAAACGAAAGGGCTTGACTAGTAGAATACTTTGCACTATGAAAAATTTCAAATCCAAGATGTCCGCTACCACAAAACAGCGAATTACATTTCTTTTTTCACAACTCCCTTAATATGGGTATCAAATGAAAGGGCTTGACTAGCAGAATGTTGTACAGATAACAAATCTAAGGTAATCGGGGGTTAATCAAAATTTTTAATTTTGTTCTTGTTTATAGTATAGATTGAGAAAACGAGCAGGACATGCACCAGAAGGTAAGCAACAAGCTTGCCTATAACAGCACAGTGACGCGCAGCTATTGAAACATGAAGAGTCCAAACCATTGCCTAGCAAACCACTGCGCTCGTTACTCGGAGATATAAGGTGTTTTATCTCTTCAGTAATTTCTCTGGAAACATTGCCCTTCAAACCGGAACACAATAATGTTTGCACACTACTGCTTGGCAGAATAATTGGCAAAGGCAAGTTACTTCCCCACAAGGACTCTGCGAAGAGCCCTACCACTTCAAAAAATAAGAGTAAGACATAAAGACTCTAACCGACCTCGTTTCATAAATGATGTTTCAAACACTCGAACCAAAACTTCAACTCCGCTTTCGTCTTAAGAATGTCTAGGATGTGGAATGCGTTGCCTGAATAAGTTTATTTTTCTATGGATACAATATCGTTCTTCAAGACTGAATTGGTTTCTTCTTCATGTGTGTGCCTAATGTTAGGTGAGATAGCGGTCAAGCCCATATCTGTTATTTAAAATAAAAAATGCAGTCATGAAGACTGCCAACCAAAGTGAAAACCTATAACTTTGAATTTTTCTATTCATAAGCAGCCCACTAAACGTTTCCACTGCTGGGACTCGGGGTCGCAAAGAGATAGTCAAAGCTATAATCCATCCACCACGCTTGCCCAGTGCGTATTGGTGGATGACACTTGACCTCGAGATATTCTAGGTACATGACGAGTTCCTCACAAAGTTTTCCTTCACCGTTTTCAAATTTGCGCCATTACGCACATGACTTCGAAAAGACAGTGGAGCTTGTGGGATTTGAACCTGGGGTTCCGGATCGGCAGTCACCGTTCTCCCGACTAGACCAATCGTAATTTTACTACCTCAATTAAAATAAATAGAATACTTATTGTACTAATGTGAAACAATACATCTACCTGTGTAGCTAAAGATATACTGCTATATTAGAAATAAAAAAACATTTCTTTTCATAGACTTCGTCGAATTGAGACCATCAATTGAGATGGAAAAGAATCATGTCCTACATTGTTGGAACGTACTCAGTTAGTTTAATAATTACTATAATATTTGATCCCTGTCTGTGGTGTTGCTAAATTTAGTAATAAAATATATATAATTCAAAAACTTAAAATACCCGACTGCATTAAATGTGAACATATCTACGTACTTACATACTATAAAAACTGAAAAGAAAAAAACTGAAAAGAATAAAACAAGCACTTAGATTTCTGGTGGTATAGAATTTTATACTATGTTATTCAATTCTAGTCTAGTCTAGTAAAGGAACATAACATAGTAAAGTATCTTACATACTATAAAAACTGAAAAGAATGAAACAAGCACTTAGATTTCTGGTGGTCTAGAATTTTGTAATATGTTATTCAATTAATACTATTCCAGAAAATAAAACATATTCTAGTAAAAGGTACATAACAACTGAACAGTCGGGATCCATTATTATTCTACAGCCAATCTAGTTGTTCAATGGATCCCGACTGTTCAGTTGTTATGTACCTTTATTATATAGAATACACAAAACAGCACAATGTGCCGTAGCTATTTCAACATGAAGAGTCCTAAATCACTGCCGAGCACTGCACTGCGCTCATCGCTCACAAATATTAAGATAAGATAATATAAGATAAAATAACATAATATAAGATAAGATAATATAAGATAAGATAATATAAGAAGATAGCCTATTTCTTTACTCTGCAGTGTCTCTGGAAATATTGTGCTTCAAACTTTTACACTTCACTGCTTAGCGGTAGAATAGCTAGCAAAAGGCGCAAACCGCAAAAAACATAACCTACCTCTTTAATCAAAAATGTGTTTGCTAGTTATTGTTTACTAGATGCCCACCCCGGCTTCGCCCGTGGGATAGTATATAGCACTCATCGGGATTCCGTACATATCCAACGGTGAAAGAATGACTGAAATCGGTTCACTCATTCCTGAGAATATCGCTTTCAAACAAAAAACTTCTTCAGCTACCTGCTACGCCACCTGTCGGAAATTGGTCGTACCAATTCAGATTTAGAAAACAAAATGGCAAAGGTTTATATTCAATGTACAGATTACTGAAATTCAATGACGCAATCTTTGACACATGCTGTCATGTGTCATGTCAAAGCACGAAACGTACGAAAACTCTCAAAAGGGGAATATTTTTTCCAGATTTTGTTACATTCTTGATTCATGCACCGCTTCAATTAATAGTAGCGTTATTTTCTATAGCCTAAAGCCTTCCTCGATAAATGGACTATCCAATAGAAAAAGAATCTTGCAATTCGGACCAGTACTTCCCGAGATCCTAGCGTTCAAACAAACAAACAAACTCTTCAGCTTTATAATATTATTGTTTATTGGCATTTTTTAACCGACTTCAAAAACGGAGGCGGTTCCCAATTTGGTTGTATGTTTCTGGATTTGTATGTTTGGCTCCGGCAGTTGTGAATCAATTTTAATGGGTTTTTTTATTTGGTAGATCACAGCTCACAGGTGGTCCATAAATTTGATTGATTAATTGATATATTTTTTGAAAAATTCTGGTTTGTTCACAATGTTTTCTTTTTACATAAATACACGGGTAACTCATGTTTAATATAGTCAGTCCAGTCAGACTCAAGTTTCGATCGCCGGACGCGATCGAATCTATGTAAAATGATTTATGATCGATTTATGTAAAATGTGTAATAACCACGTCAGTTTTCATACTAAAAATGTATTCTTTCATAACTAAAGCTAATGGTGAATACAAACTTGTACCTACATCTACACTTGAAAAAACTGTTAAGATGTATAAAAGAGATTCGAACCTGCAACCTCGCAATGGTTAAATTTAAAGTTCTAGCTACTATACCACGCTAGAATACCACGGGTTTTCACAACAGTTGATATATAAAATTATATTAACCTATTAACGAAAAATAAGATATAATAAAACAAGCATACCTTTTTAGTGAACAATAAATATAGTTCAATATTTAATTACAGCAATGTTAAAATACAATATAAAACACTAGGATAAACTAAGTAGGAACAAGTTTTGTTTATTTACACATAAAATAACACCAACCAATATTATGTCTTTTAGTTTACTCGATCAGATCTTTTCTTGCATCTATTATTTTCGGTTCATCTTTAAAATATGCTTCTATCTCTTGCAACATTTTATCTTTAGTTTCGGGTAAATATTTATACAAAACTATTGTAAATATTGAAGCACAAACACCGTAAAAAAGAAAAAGCACCATGCAAAGTCAATTTTTCAAATATATGAGGAGACATTTTTAAAACCGTTGCCATCAAAAATTCTGAGTACAGACACAGTATAAGAAGTGATGCGCTTTTGTAACGCAAAAATATTATTTCGCCAAACAACGATGACGGCACTATCATAGGCCCTATGCTAATTGTTACTGAGAATGCCATTAGTAAAGATATTGACACATATTTATTTTCAGACAAGATATCCAAATGTATCAAATATAAATAAAGAGATATTATGAATAAAAACATTATTCCTAATGCAGAAAAAACTAACAACAAAGTCCTTCTTTTGAGATATTTGGATAGAACACATCCGATTTGCATCCCAATAATAGTGACTCCTTCTAATATTAGCATTCCCATGTAACCAGTAAACTCATCTTTGGTAATCTTCCGTATCATTTCAACTGCGTACATTGTGCACACTAACTTCCCGGAGAAGTGATATAAAGACATCACTGCTATGCCTATTAAGAGGGGCTGGTAAAATCCTCTTGTTGTGATCGTGGCAGTCACTATCCTGAGTTTATCTTTGAAACATTTAGCCTCACGACCTTTGCATTCTTCTAGGTATGCTTTTTTGTGAGTTGATTAGACTATTGAGTTCTTTCTCAGATTCCTCATCGTATCCTTTGAGCCAGTAATGTGCTGTGGCACATTCATCAAATCTTCCTTTCATTGCAAGCCAAGAAGGTGATTCTGGCCAAAAGAATGATGACAGACAAAATGCACAACACGCAAAAGCAATTAATCCAATATTTTTCCAATGAGAAAACGTACCTGCAGCGTTTGCCACCCATACACCCCAGAAAAATATGGACGATTCAATAGTCATGAAAATGCCCCTGTAATGTGGTGAGGTGTACTCAGTGATGATTACGATCAAAAGAGTCATGTTACTGGCGAGGAGCATTCCTTGCAGTATCTCGCTCAATAATAGTAGCATCGTATTATCGCTCCAGTAGAAAACAATGAAGCCCACGATAGTATTAACGCAAACAATAATGAATGGTATTTTCCGTCCGACGAATTGCGTGAAGATTGGTATCATAACAACGAACGGCAGCGCGCTGTAGCCGTGGACGGATGCTGGAAAGTAAACATGAATTACGGATTTTTTTTTTTTTGAGCTCATAAAGGCAGATCAGAATGTAATTATTGCATTAGCATAGCATATACGGCACGAGGTACCTCTTTGAGTGACAATGTTTTGTCGCATCATCCGTGGTCGCATCCAATAAGCGCACGGAAGTGGGCATGATAATCTTGAGTATCTTTAGTATATTTAGACCTTTGTCTTGTCTATGGATAATTCAGATGAGCTTAGTGCAATTAGTTAGGTATGTAGTACCTATCGTGTAGGCTGCATTTTTTTGTATTAATTTAGGTACGTTAGTAGGTAGTTAGTAGGTATACTAAGGTTAAAAAAAGATCAAACGCTTAATTTTCGTAGACTTTCGTTCAACCCATAGGTAGACCTCTTTCTATCTTGTTCTATTCAGTAACTTCAATTTTCAAATAGAGGTATAACCTAACTGTGTTCCAAATGTTAACCCAATCCGCTTAGAAGTTCCTACGTGATTGAGCATTTATTACAATAATATGAAGTAGGAAATATGATACTTACTGAGCCAGGACTCCATTTCGAGACTAATGGCATCGGTTGAATTAGCTTCCTTCCGAATTTGTGGTATAAATACTGTTGGCGCTCCGAAGCAAAGTCCCAGCACAAAGTAAAGCACCCATGCTCCACTGCACACGTATAACTAAAAAATAAAAGCAAAAAAAACATGTAAACTGACGTTCCTCTTTTTAGGGTTCCGTACCCAAGGGGTAAAAACCGGACCCTATTACTGAGACTTCGGTGTCCGTCCGTCCGTCTGTCACATGGCTGTATCTCAAGAACAGTGATAGCTAGACAGTTGACATTTTCACAGATGATGTACATATTTCTATTACTCCTATAACAACTAATACTAAAAATAAAATAAAATAAATATTTAAGGGGGACTCCCATACAACGAACTTGATTTTTTACCGTTTCTTGCTCGATACTAATAACAGTGACAGGTAGACAGACGCTTAAACTATTCGCAGAATATTTAGCTTTATGTTATCTTTAAATATTTATAATTAATTAAAATAATATGTTTAACTAAGGGGGCTCCCATACAATAAAAGAGGGTTTCGCCGTTTATTTGCTGATGGTACGGAAACCTTCGTGCGCGAGTCCCACTCGCATTTTCCAGTTTTTTTTTTTTCTTCCTGTCTCTTCTGTGATAAATTGACAATTAATTTATGTATTGATAAATATGCAGCAAATATGAAGGCATTTCCTTTTTTTCTTCCACTATATTTTTTGATATAATTTGACGATTGATTTATTTAGTAATTATACAAGAACAAAATTAAAAATTTTGACTAACCCCCGACTACCTTGTATTTGTTATTTGTGTAACATTCTATTAGTGAAGCCCTTGTGAAAAAAGAAATGTCATTCGCCATTTTGTGGTGGCGGCCATACTGGATTTGAAATTTGTCATAGTGTATATATATTATTATTTATTAGTATTCTACTAGTCAAGCCCTTTCAATTGATACCCATATTGGGGTAGGTTGTGAAGAAATATTTTGTCCGCCATTTTGTGGAGGCGGCCATCTTGAATCGATATTAACCAAACATAGCTGAAAACATCCGCACGGTAATTAACATTCAAATAAAAAAAACCGCATCGTAATCGGCCCATCTGTTTGAGCTCTACGGTGCCACAGACAGACATACACACAGACAGACAGACAGACAAACAGACAGACAAACAGACAGACATCGACGTCAAACTTATAACACCCCTTTTTTTGGTCGGGGGTTAAAAAATACGGAAAACGTTCTACATTTGCAATTCTTTTTTAACCCCCGACCAAAAAAAGGGGTGTTATAAGTTTGACGTCGATGTCTGTCTGTCTGTCTGTCTGCCTGTCTGTCTGTCTGTCTGTCTGTCTGTCTGTCTGTGTGTGTGTCTGTCTGTGGCACCGTAGAGCTCAAACGGATGGGCCGATTTCGATGTAGTTTTTTTTATTTGAAAGTTAACATTCGTGCGGATGTTTTTAGCTATGTTTGGTCAATATAGATTCAAGATGGCCGCCGCCACAAAATCGCGGACAAAATATTTCTTCACAACCTACCTCAATATGGGTATCAAATGAAAGGGCTTGACTAGTAAAATACTATACACTATAAAAAAAATCAAATCCAAGATGGCCGCAACCACAAAATGGCGAATTATATTATTTTTTCACTACTACCTCAATATGGGTATCAAACGAAATGGCTTGACTAGTAGAATACATTGCACTATGACAAAATTCAAATCCAAGATGGCCGGTTCCACAAAATGGCGAAATACATTTATTTTCTCACAACTCCCTTAATATGGGTATCAAATGAAAGGGCTTGACTAGTAGAATGTTGTACGGATAACAAATCTGAGGTAGTCGGGGGTTAGTCAAAATTTTTAATTTTGTTCTTGTGTTTTTCTCTATTATCTAATAACATGACCATCGATTTATTTAGTAATAGTCAAAAAAAGAATTGCAGCAAATATATACTTGTTTTATCAAATTTTGCTTAAAATTTTGATTGTGATACAACTTCAAAGATACATTCTGATTCTGAAAAATATTTATTCCTATGAAATATTCTTGGTTAAGGTTACTTGACTGTATAATATAGGCTCTAGTCTTAATGCGATGATTAGGATTCCCTTGATGACTCTTCAAGTATTCAAGTTGAGTACATTTCAAGGTATCAAATCCGAATAAGTTATCGTGACATTTAATAGATATTACATATCAATAGTGTCAATAACTGATTCACCTGTCTCAAAAACGGTTTCCATGGTCTTTTTCTCTTCTTTGTGTATGTTTCTCTCAGTTTCACCGCGTCATATGAACCTTCCATTTTCAGTGATTTTTCACACAGTTTATGCAAAACCGCCTCTCAATTTAATAATATTTCTGCAGTGAAACAAACATTTCCGCGATTCCGGTGTCTCTTCCATAAAATCCAGCTGTGGAATGAATTATATTTGTATATATACCTCAAATTTCAAAACAATTTCAAAACATTGCTCGGCAAAAATACGAGTATAATTACCTACACCAATTGTTCACAGTATTTACTTTTTGACGTGTATATAAAACAGTGGCCTCATTTGTTATGGTTGCAAAAAAACTATCCATTAATGCTAGAACTTGCGATAGTCTGCTTGTCTAGCGGACTTATTTGGAACCGTAGTAAAATTCTTTAGTAATATTTTCACATTCCTAAATCCTAAATAGGTAATAGGTATAAAAAAAAGTTAAGGGAGTTGTCCGACATCAACGACATTTTGTAAGTTTTACTATTTGATCCAAAGATAAAACTATTATAATTAAAGACTAGTACAAATCAAACTTTGTGGTATAAATCAAAATTATATTTATCACAGATTTAAAGAAGTCAATAGATTTAAATAATGTCGATAAGTACGTACAGTCAAATTGATCAAATGACCCGTAGGTTCTTGGCTCAGGAATGTTCACGTCATCACACAACAACTTACCTCGGTGGCATCTTGTTGTGTGATGGCTAATCCCGGTCGGGGAGGGAACTTATATTGGCACTCTTCGTTATTCAAGCAGCGCCTCTAGAAGTTCTGTATAGAGGGGCTTGGAAAGGCTGATATACGGCTGATACTCGGCTAATATTCTTGTCATAGGCATAATCACCCCACATTTCTCCCCAACAATATGATACTTCGCCAATTCCTCGGTTTTACGTTTCTAACCGCCACCAGCTGTTTATCGTAAATCATCACTCTATTTAGTCTTAGGGCGTCCTACACTACGCTTGCCGACTCGCAGTCTTCACTTCAGGATCCGTCTACTCCAACAGTTATCGGTTCTGCGACAGATATGACCAGCCCACTGCAACTCCAGCTTGCTGATGCGCTGAGCTATATCGGTGACTTTAGTTCTCTGATGGATGACCTCATTAAGAATACAATCCCTCAGAGTAACTCCAAGCATAACTCATTCCATAGCTCGAAGAGCGACTGAATTATCAGACTGCTTTTACTGTTACTATCCACGTTTCAGCGCCGTAGGTCATGGCTGGTAAGGCGCACTGATTATACACTTTTGTCTTAAGACATTGTGGGATGGGTGAAGAGAAGACTCGACAAAGTTTTTCAAATGCTGCTCAACCTAGCTGAATTCTCTTCATTGCCTCACTCTCGAAGCTATTTCTAACCAGTTGTAGCGTTTGTCTTAGGCAAACATATCTTCAAACAATCTCCAGAATTCCGTTGACGGCAATCAGTAACGGAGCAACGAACGCGGTGCACATAACTTTAGTTTTGTCGAAATTCATCCGGAAACCGATGCGTTGAGAATAATTGGCCAGCCGTCCAGCATCCATTGCAAATCCTCCAGCGATTCAGATATTCTTATCGGTCAAGTAAAATTCTAAGTCCTTCAGATAAGGGTATTTTCTTGTCTTGGTTGGTAAGACTGCAGTGGGACACGACCGAGACGGAGCTGGGATGTTATTTTGTCCGCCGCCCATTTTAGCCGAGATTGATGCTTGACAATGAGAGAACGTGTAAAGTGGAAGATCGAGGGGAGACTTATCGCTCAACGCTGATCCACTTGACATGTCAGATGTTGAGAAAAATTTTACCGAAAAAAGTGAAATTCGACTGGTGGACGTCGGACGGGTCTCGGCGTGCAGGAACTTGACTTGCACTTGGCCAGTTGGCTTAATACAAAAACATTTCAGATTTAACATAGATGTGGTTGCAATTTCACCTGAATAAATAATGTTTTTTTCCTTTTCCTGATCCCTATTCGCATTATCGAGAAGAAATCTATATTAATATTATAAAGCTGAAGAATTTGTTTGTTTGTTTGTTTGAACGCTAGGATCTCGGAAAGTACTGGTCCGAATTGAAAGATTATTTTATTATTGGATAGTCCATTTATCGACAAAGGCTAGAACATAACGCTACTACCAATAGAAGCGGAGCATGAATTAAGAATGTAACAAAAACGTGAAAAAATATTCCTTTTTGAGAGTTTTCGTACCGTGCTTTGACATGACAGCATGTGTCTAAGATTGCGCCATTGAACCTTTGCTAATCAAATTTGTTTCTAAATCTGAGTTGGTACGACCAATTTCCGACAGGTCGCGTAGCAGGTAGCCGAAGAAGTATTTTGTTTGAATGCGGTATTCTCAGAAATGACTGAACCGATTTCAAAAATTCTTTCACTGTTGGATATGTATCCCTATATGTATACTGGATCCCAATGAGTGCTATATTTATACCACAGGCGAAGCTGGGGCGGACAACTAGTGATTTGATAAAACTTGGTCTAGATACAAATGTTAAAAATTAGGGTACCGGATTTTGTCTCACTTGTCTCCACCGTGAATAACTTTTAACTAGGGTTCTCTCAGCAATAACAAAATAAGGGTGAAATGATGACACACAGTCCTAATACAGTATAAAGAAATACAACATTTGATTTAATAGGATATGAATTTCTATATTCTAAGGTATTCATTTGCTTTCTATAGTATATTTTATGTACTGTATATTAGTAGCATCTCTTTTATTGTATATTTTTAATTTGTGGATTGGTGATGCTATTTTTTACTAATTACATTACATTACTTACTAGCGAATGAGACGGTTTCAAGATTAAGTATTCCAAAGGTCTTAGGTGGCAAGATACCACTAACCTTATATCATACGATAGATAAAATATAACACTATATTCAACTTGATTGATTTATGTACACAGAAACACAGACGGTCATCAATAAACATAATTAGGTCATATCACTAACGCATTCCTGAGCTGTGCATTCAACTCGCGCTCTTACTGTAGCTGACCCGACAAACACTATTGAAGTGATTCTAATATTATAAATCTTACTAATGTTATAAATGTCAATGTCGAAGTTTGTTGCTCAATCACGTCGCAACGAATGAACGGATCGAGGTTGAAATTTGGAACACAGTCAAATCATAGTCTGGAATAACACAGGCTACTTTTATCTTATACTCGAAAGCACGCCTAAAATGCAACATGTTTCGGTGGTGTATGTCCACAAATAAGTTGGTTTAAGTTCTATATCTTTGTAATGCAAAAATAGAATATAACATATTAGGGACTTAACATTTTAATTAGTACTTTTAGGGGTGGTGGTGCCTATGTTAATTTGCTTTTATTTATTAATGTAAGCACCTTAATTTAGAAATAAACTAATTAAATGGAATGCTCCGAATGTTTGAATATACTTAACAGTCCATTTCAACACTTATGTGGACTTCATCTCCCAAGGTTTCTTTCCTCTTGAATCATAAATATTATTTTGTTCATTAACAGTACCATTTTCGATAAGCTTTCCAAAACTTTCCATAACCGTAACTTGTATTGCTTTTTTTCGCTCATTATCGAAAATTTGAAAATACAATTTGTTGGAGCCAGAATTGACTTTAAAAAACTCTACGGATACACATAATTTTCGCCATTTTCTTTTTATGTAAATTGCATGATACATAATAAGACAAAAAAATTACGATTAAGTACGTACATCTGATATTCGGGAGAATATTACGAGCAAACGTAATATGTAGGCTTCAGATAGTTTAAGCTTATACCTAAACAATCCACTGAGAACTAAATTAATTGTAAAACATTACGTATCTTACACAATGGATACTTTAGGTATCCAGCAAACAAGACTCAGATTGCAACTAAAGTAAATTTGATACATTCGAATTTAGTTCCCGACGTGCACTGACGGATAAATGTTAAATTACACTGAATGTTTTATCAGACTACACCTTCTTTATATATAAATGAAGTTAAATGACCAAGTTTATTTAAGTTACTCATGAGATCAATTGATATCAATTATTTATGGTTAAGACATACCAATATTTTAATAATTTCAATGACATCCACTATTTACCAGGATTAGAACATATTTAAACAGTTAAATAAATATCAAAATTATTTATTTTAGTACGTGAATAAGAAATTTAGTTCACGGTTTTATGTCATGAGAAAATATATCATGATACAATTTCTTTTAATTCAACGTGTCGAAAATATCCCAAATACTTATCGACATTTACTAAATCTAAAAGAAAAATGAAATTCGCATCGGATTAATTTAAGAAACCAACAACGAATTTAAAAAAATGCTCACTATTTTTTATCAACTTTCAATGACGTTTTTTAAAAAGAGTGTCAATTTATCTTTTGTTTTCACTTCAGCCATTGGCACGATAAACACACACGAAGAGAGCAGAGTATCAACTGAATGGACAGTGCAACGAACTGATAGTTTCAAGCTGAAAATAACAGACTTACCTAATTTAGGCCGACAACATTTTTGAACCGCGGCCAAAAAAAATACTGGTGTATTTTGTTTGGAACTAAATACTGTTTGATTGATTTATTTACTTACTCGTAATTCGACATAAATTAATCTCTTGGCTTGAGTTTGAGTTTATTATTTTCTGCGAGAATTTACAGTGTGTGAAAGCGCTTGTTTTATCCATGTATTTTTTACATAGGATGTATTTTCTTGGCGTATTCTTGTTGAATATTAAACACTCCACACACGAGTCCTAAAATCAGAGGAAATGACGTAAAAGTAGTGGGGACGTGCCTACATCGCACCATATGATTGGTGATTTATGGTGCAATCTAGGGTCCTCCTCACTAGTTTCACGTAATTTCCTCTGATTTTAGGGCTCGTGTGTAGAGGATTTTAGTCACATTTTGTTTTTAAAAACCGCAGACTAAATGTTTAAAATTGTTGTACTGACTACATCGTTTTGCAATTACTTTGTAATTTTTTTTATAATTTGGTTATTTAGGAAGCCGCGAGCGTTCTAGGCCTAAAACGTTTTCAAGAACATGTGCTAGTGTCGCTGCATGGCGACGAATTGCGTGAACTACATGTTTTATACTGACATTACTGACGCAGACTGCTTAAGCACTTAATCGCCTTGGTGTTAAAGCAGTAACAGTTAGATGCAATAACCATTAGTTGCGGCTGATTACAATAACCGATCATCGTCATCTGTAGTCTACGTACAAACAAAATAAAAATTTATTAGTTGATTACTAAATTGATAATTCAAATAAACGTCAAGATGAATTTAATCGAGAGACAAGAAAAATGAGAGAGAGAGAGAGAGAGAGAGATTTTTGAGAATAGCTGAACGGATTAATTTAATTTTGATCTTGTAATATTTAGGAAAGCTTAAATGGTAAAAAACATAAATAAAATTTCAGCCCGATCCATTCCGACGTTCCAATACGATTGAGCAACTAACATCTAAACTTTTGCATTTATGTTATTAGCAGGAATTAGGATATAAGTGACCACCGGGTCATCTGGTTAAAAATATGTCATGGAAATTCAATTGAAATTAAGTTAATTATAATTTATTTTATATCAAACGCAAGAATATCGTACGTACATGAAAATGATTTGTCAAAATAATTACATTACAAACTTTTGAAGAACGCATAAAAGAAACAAAATCATTTTTTATTGAGATGAGATTTGCCTCTCATCAGTCTTTTTCAGTATCTAGTAAATATTTTCAAAATACTGTAAATGTGTATTTCACAGCATACCTAGGTAATACGAGTTCACAGTTATGAGACAGCTACTCGTAACACAAAAGATCAAACCAAAACCATTTTTTGTTTCAATTGATAAGGTAATTGTAAATGACGTATTAAGTACCTACATGAATTACGTTTCCGCAAGTGCCTCGTATTTTCACCGAAACAAGAGTACAGGAACAGTTTATATCAAGGTTATTCATGTGATTCTCAATTATGTGAACTACCTTTACGATATTGACTGACCAAGCACAATATACAACATATAAAAATCACTACCCAAATTTACTATACGCTCGTGATCAGAATTAAAATAATATTTATCTCTTTGCCCAGAAACTTCGCTGTAGGCATTATTACTCAAACCAGAAGAAAATAATATTTACTCTAATATTATGGCTAAGTAGTAAAGGTAGCATTACTAGTAAAGGTAGAGTTATTCCCCACGCGGCCTCTGCACAGGAATCACAGAATTATTAATGCACAGAATTAAAATAATATTTATATCTGTGCCCATTATTACTCAAACCAGAAGAAAATAATATTTACTCTAATATTATGGCTAAGTAGTAAAGGCAGCATCACTAGTAAAGGTAAAGTTATTCCCCACGCGGCCTCTGCACAGGAATCCACTATAAAATTAGTTCAAATAAAAGGCGTTCTTATGTAAATATTATTCTCATAATTGAATAACCAGTTCATAAGTAAACGTCAAGCATTAATACGTACTGCATTAACAGGTATTCTATCTACAGAAAAAAAACCATATGAGTAAACATAATTAAATACTTACAGCCGTTTATTAGATAAGAATTTGCAGTATTTCAGATTATAAAGAATTTTTAATAACCGTAATTATTAATCCCACCAAAAACATTCTGTAAAAACTAGCCAAGTCTCGATGGAGCTGTATATTTATCTCTAAAAAGTAAAAGAAATCTAGACAATACCGTGCCAAGTCTGAGGTTCCTTAATGCGATTTCTTTATTATTATAGTTAATGTTGTGTGACTTGGCCGTTGAGCCGAGCTTTAGAAGATTGGAAGAAGACTGCAAATAAATAAAAGCTAGCTAGCCTTATCCAGAGTTTTCCTTTAATTTTATTTACATACATATTTGCGTATTAAAATTTTGACTCTGACCAAATATTGTTATCCTAACTAAACACATTGTATTATCTGACACATTTTTTTTCTCTTTAAGAGTACTTTTTTAATATTACAAATCTTTCACGTTCATTATTTACGTGGACTCTCCATAACAGGCAAAGAACTTTAGAAGATTGGAAGAAGACTGCAAATAAATAAAAGCCATTCTAGCCTTATCCAGAGTTTTCCTTTAATTTTATTTACACACATATATGGGTATTAAAATGTTGACTCTGACCATATATTGTTATCCTAACTAAACACTTCGTAGAAACGTTATGGCAGACGCGCGTGTTGTGAGATGATGTTCAGCAACGTATGCAACTATAGCAGATCTGATACTGCAAGTTGAGGCAGTTCTACCATAGGTGAACCAAGAAAGATATTGATTGTAAGAGACAAGACCCGTCTTTGGGCATACCAACTACTTGGTAGCCACTAAGTTCATCGTCGTCTTTTGATATTATCGACATTTTTTATGATATTATCTTACGAAATTTAATTTTCCAACTTTTTCGTGCGAAATCAAACACAAATAAACTCTACGGCGACAGCGACTGACAAAGTCAACTGACAGCGTCATAACACGAAATGAAAAGTTTTCCTCAAATTTTATTTATATGCGTATTCAAAGCAGAAGGGCTATATTACATTATCTTTGCAGAAGAGGAGGCATTAGTCTAGTATTGGGAAGCAATAGGCTAGATTAAATTAGAAGATGTGTCTCACTATGCTGGATTTTTGCAATGACAGTCGACTTTTTTATGTACCAATAGTAGAATTGGGGATAACTGTATCTCTAATACAGCTGAGACAAGCTGAGGGTACTTCATCAAGATACTTCAGACCTTCGATTTTTGACATCAAATGAGGACGAGAGTAGAGGACAAACAAAGTTGAATATTTTTTGTAAAGGCGGTATGTCGATCTTTAGTAGTTTGGCTGGGCTCTCTGTTTTCAAATAAGGGGCACCAGGTACTCCAGATCTTCGATATTCCTAGTTTTTATAGTTTTCCCTTTATGTGGCCATTAAACCCTATGGTCTGTACCAAATTTTAGCTCTCTGAGTTTATGGGAAGTACTAGTTCTATTTTGATGATCATGAGTGAGTGTCGTAAATGCGAAAATTTGCCTTCGCTTAGCTTTGGAACGAAATAACGTACAAACTTCAAATTTTGTGTTTCAAGCATGTGATTATAGCTTACTAGATGACGAAAATTTCAGCGTTCTGGTCTTATCCAAAGGGTCTCAAATAGGGGTCTGAAAATGCAGCGAAGTGGTTCCAGTAAAGGATGGTACGGCAGTGTTCGCTTCGCGCTCGACTTGGCGGGGCACTGCCGTGCCCCCAGATTTCATCTTAGTAAGTACATTATTGGCACAAAAAATCAGACGTCACGGTTTTCATAGCACTATCAATATTGCATCACTCATGTCCAAATAGGAATTGAAATCCAGCAAACTGGGATCCGTGATGTGAATCCGCAAGCATGCGTCAGTGCATATAATAAACGTAATATATATGTTCAAAAATGTATAAAAGATGCAGGAAACGAATTAATCTTGGTTCTAAATTACCGCACTCGCTGAAACTGCTTCCTCGAAGATTACATTAAATATTTTTAGTCGCTTAACTAACAGAGTACAAACTTTTTTGGAACTTTTATGAATTTCAACAGTTCAGCAACTGTTGAAATTGATAGAAGTTATTGTATATGTGTTTTTTTGTATTTCTATAAAAAACGTTGATTATAACTATGACAGAGTTTATTATATTGAATCCCATATAAAATACGCGGGGTCCCTCGGGATTTCACAGTAATGTAAGACAGATTGGAAAGAGTTATTTACAAAATAATATTAAAATCTTTGTAGTACGGTCTTTTGCGAGGTCTGCTATAGAGCCAAGCTTGAAAGCTAACGGTGTAACTAAGCAAGGGAACCACAACGTGGGCTATAGGGCTTGACATATCAAGTCTTGTATTTTTCTTTAATTAAGCAAAGCGTGTAGCTTAAATTAATCAGCGCAACAAATTCAAAACTTATATTAAGTTTCATGAAAAGTAATGAAAGATAATCTGAACATTTTCTGCAAGTAGCGCTAAGCCAAGGAATAGAAATAACTGCAGTGAAAAGACATCAGTGTGACATCCTTTTACAAAAAAATCCAGTCATTACAGCTAAATTACCGTATTACGTCTATTTACATAATTGTTTATGACAAAAACAATAAAATAACGCATTTTTTTAAGGAAATTGGAGGCGAACTGGCCAATAATGTAATCTCTAACTTTGCTGGCGCTTTGTCAAAAAGAGCGGCGACACCAACTTTGCTAAAAAGAAAGTTGCCAAAATAATTACCTCTTTATCAGTATTGTTGAAGAAAACCAATTTTCATGTTAACATTTCAAAGAAATAATACAAGTACGTAGGTACCGACTTAAAAAAAAACGGATTTAAAAAAATGCAGGCATAGGAACTGCCGATAGAAGTGAAAACTTATTACTCAGAATTTGGTAGCTTACTTTGGAAACTACGCGAGTGAAACCGGAGGGTGTAGCCACGAACATGGAAACGCATCAGCATTTCTAGATGACCAATGGCCATGGTCCCAACTTTGCCCGAAGATTTCTTCATCATCTTCTTCATTCTCGAACGTGACACTAGAATTCTATTCACAGCCCACGAAAAATCTGTCTGTGGTGCGCCAAAAGAAGTCTTTACTTCAAAAATATCTCTTTTCTACATACATATTTATTACAAACACAAATTGCTAACAAACATCACGAAACACGTTATTGTAGTGGTAGGACTCTTGGCAGAGTCCGCCTGGGGAAGTACCACACCTTTGCCAGTTATTCTACCGCCAAGCAGTAATGTGCAAACATTACTGTGTTCCGGTTTGAAGGGCAATGTTTCCAGAGAAATTACAGGGCTTAGAGATATAAGATCTTAGATCTCTGGGTGACGAGCGCAGTGCAGTGCTAGGTAATGATTTGGACTCTTCATGTTCCAATAGCTGCATGTCACTGTGCTGTTATGTGTCAGGCATGTTGCTTACCATCAGGCACATGTCCTGATCGTCTCGTAACTCTTTATTAAAATAAAAAAAAAAAAAAAAAAAAAACACATTGATCTGAGTGCAAAAGTCAAATATTGAACTTAGAACATCATATGCACTAAGTTTATGAATTCAAAACATCATTAATCCTATTTACCTCAACCTTCTTGGTGCTAAATTGTCATACCTACTTACAAATTTTTTAATTTGTCAAAAATCAGACTCGGAACCTCCTTGCTGTACTTTTTTTAATTTGCATAGCACGCAATTTTTTTTCACTTATGGAGAATAAAATAACCTCAACCCAAACCGAACCAGAACTTCAACTCCATATTTTCACGTTATATTGTAGTTCTCAAAACGTTTATTTAAAAACAGAAAACTTGAAAGCATGTGTGATTAGGATCCTGAGCGTAGCAAGGGAATCAAAAGAGCATAAGTGAAAAATCTTTGCACTCGAGTGCAACACGTTACTTTTCATCCCACCTTAGCGAAGAAATGACTGCTTTGCGCATTAATAACAGTTTCAGTAAATTCTGTTGGCATCAAATACTGAACAGTTTCAGTGTTGTACTTTTTTTTAAATCCCTTTTCAAGTATGGAGCATAGAGGTAAGGAATGTTAACTCAAATGGTAGAACATTTAAAAATGCTATGAATGAATCAATTGTAAGCGAATTGAAGTATGTCGAGATAAATTATTTAATAAGTAATATTGACGACTAAAATAGTCACTAATATAAAATGTTAAATGCTTTACGCATTATTAATAGTTTCAGTCAATTCTGTTGGCGTCAAAGAAACTTCTACGTCGCTAGAATCACTTATTTTGGGTTTTCACTTGTAATCAATTTTCCTGTTTTTAACGTTAGGTTTTAACTTTGAGTTTATTTAGCCATGGTTTTAATCATTTCGTCGCTAAATTGGGATGAAAAATTACGTGTTGCATTCGAGTTCAAAGTTTTTTCACCTTGCCCCCTTTCGATTCCCTTGCTACTTTCAGGATTTTTATTTTCCTTTTTTCAATTCAATTTCAGAATCCTTCGCTTACTCCGTCAACAAAATTGAGCACGCGGTTAAAAAGCAACTTTCCACTCTTGTGCAACAAATAACTATTATGCCTGTGTGATACACTCTACTTTTCATCACCCGCTATGACAAAATAAAAGGCGCTTCATATTTTATTATATTGTTATTATTTAATAAAACCTAATATTAATAAAACAATTAAACACTTATATTTATATCTGAGACATTTTGCGTTCGATTTCTTGATTGAACACTATTTAGATGTTCTAGTTCAAAAAAGTGCACGACAAAGATAATTTTGGCGCACTTATAATGAGAATTAAAAACTTACTAGGTATTCCCCGTTTCTTATAGAGAACACCACCTTTGGACGCACTTAATGGCGAACCAAGTCGGACTTTTCGAATGTATGGGATGAAAATTATATTATATTTGGCGCTGGCAACGTACTCTGAATCCTTCGCTACGTTCATCATTCTACTCTAGAATACTTCGCTTTGGATTCAAAAAGCGTGTATTAAATACTTTAGGTGAGAAAGTTATATAAGAAGGATTTTCCATAGTAAAATATATCTATGTCGTTTGAAGTCAGTATTTATGGTGATCGTCTAAAATTTTGCAGCTAAACACTAATCCTGTTTTGCTTTTTTACTGAGTTACGTAACTGAGCGAATGACGCGGTTATATGTATAATATATGTATATTAAAATAAAATTGTATTAGATAAACCACATAGGTACACAAACGAAGCTGTAACATGTTTCTTAAACTTAAAACATTATCATGCGTCAGACCTGAACAAACAAAAAAAACGTTGAAGGGACAGAACATTTAAAACAATTTGTGGGGCCCATTTACCGAGAGTCAGACGAGCTGACCTAAATTTTAGCTGATTCAGAAATAACATTTCTGATTCGTTAGTTTTGTTTACATCCATTAAAATTCGTTAAAAGCTCGATGATCTAATAAGATCGGAATGGTGTGTATACTTACTCAACCATGATTCCATTTCAATACTGACAGCATCGCTCGAATTTGCTTCCCTTCTCAATCGCCTAATTAGGACCGTTGGGGGCAACGAAGCCCAGTGAAAAACAAATTGCCCATACTCCAGTGGTCACAGACATCTGTCAATTTTTTTTATATACGATGTACAAACTAATAGACACAGTACAGACTTAGACGTTTTTATTATTAATTTTTTTTAACCATTTGATGTGTAAATTGTACATTTATGAATAAAATAAATCTAAAAATATCAAAATAAATATTACCTCTAGATAGAAACACCTCTGTTACAAGCTAAGTTCTCATGAAGGTGAGGTCTCATTATGAAGTAACTTTTAGATTAATATTTTTCCCAAGCTAATCCAGTCTCCCTCAACGAATTTCTACACTCGACCAAGAGGGGTTCGCGCGTAGAAGTTCACCATCTCCGATCATCCACCACATGAAACGACACCACAGAGGTAAATTGTTCTCTGACGCCCAAGGTGCACGACGTGGAGTTGTCCGAGCCCCGCATCCGAACTTTAAAGATCGATACACTATGTTCAAAATCCATATTTTATTATCCAAATAAATAAATTCGTACTTATATAAATAAATAAATAATAAATATTGGTGGACAATTCACACACAACACCATCTGACCCCAAACTAAGCAAAGCTTGTGTGATGGCAGCCAGATAGCTGATGTAATACATATATAGTTTAAAATACATACTTATTATACATAGAAACACCCAGACACAGTGCAAACATTTGAATTCATCACAAAAATATTTGCACTGGGTGGGGATCGAACCCACGACCCTCGGCTTCGCAGGCAGAGCTACTACCAACTAAGCTACTAGGCCAGTATACAATTAAAACCATATAAACAGCCTAATTCCTGCCTAAAACCTGCTACGCTGGCCACTACGTCATTCGGAGGTTAACTGTTTAAATGTTTGTTCAGTAAATTTCTTGACACAGAAAAAATAATAACCACAATAGGTACATTGTGGACATATTTTTTCCTGTATCAAAAACAATTGAGAGTAACAAACAGTAATGAAAAAGTCACAGTTTGATCATGGATGTTAATACTTGCCTGAATGCGGTGAAATTATAGCCACTTTTTGAGCAAGTGTGTTGAAAAAAATATAATACATCAATTATTCAAATTTAGTAATTTTTTGTTGATTATTTTTTGTCTGTAATAGCTTTATGGTAATATTATAAAGCTGAAGAGGTTATTCGTTTGAACGCGATAATCTCAGGAACTACTAAACCGATTTCAATAATTAGTTCACCTTTGGATACCTATGTACTCGTATGTGATCTCAGATTGCTGTAGGCTATAATTATATTGATATATCTACCACGGGCGGAGCCGGGGCGGACCGTTAGTTTATCAATAAATTTTGTGAAAGTACTTGATTAATCTGTGTAAAATACTTATGCGAATGTGCAAATTTCTGAAATCGGTATTAGCATATTTTAAAATATTTCTCTTACTCTGCTCTTTTCTTAATATTGATTGCCTGGAAGATGTCTATGGCTGCAATAAGATCGTCACTTGTGGCGTTAGGTCCTAAGTGTTTTACAATAATATTCATGTTAGCTTTTGACAATTAAAATCACACAACAAAAGTTTTCTATCTGTGTATTTTGTTGTGCTCAAAACCCATTTCTAATAATGCAATTAATTAATTTGTAGAATTTTTGAACAAAATTCTGAAGCATGTGTGATAAAATGAGATACTCGTAATTGCGTGAATATTTTATTTATTCAACAATGTTGTACCAATATCAGGTTTAGTTTTTTGTGAAAAATATTCTTCAATTTCCAACAAAGTTTTGTCCTTCGACTCTGGTAAAAATTTATACAATAAACCAACAAAAACCGACGCGGATAATGCATAAAATAAAAAAGCGCCGTGAACATCTAAAACTTTAAAAATATAAGGCGATATTTTTAACACAGTGCCCATCAAGAATTCTGAAAATATTGCTAACAATGGTAAACTAGAACTTTTATATCTCAACGGAGTTAATTCTCCATACACCGAACAAGCCATAATCATTGGTCCACAACTTACTGTCATTGAAAATAAAGTTAGTAACAAAATTGAAATGATCTTGTTTTCTAAAATTAACTCTATTTTAACGCAATATAGGTATAGTGAAATAATAAACAAAAATCCAATTCCAATGCTAGAAGAACCAAGCAACATTGTTCGTCTTCTTAGATACCTCGATAACACACACCCTATTTGCATACTAACAATTGTTAATGCTTCAATTATTAACATGCTCATGTAAGCGGTTGATTCGCTGTTAGTGATTTTTTTGATGAGATCTATAGAATACATTGTACACACAAATTTTCCAGTGAAGTTGTATAACGACATTGTCATCATAGATAACAGTAATGGCATGTAAAAAGCTTTCGTCATTAACGTTTCAACAATAAGTTTCATTTTTAGTTTAACTGTTGATTTCTGAATAGAATCTATGCTCTGAAGGTATTGCTTTTGTGAAGTAATTAAATTATTCAGTTCTTTCTCTGAGTTTTCATCTTCACCTTTTAGCCAACGATGCGCGGTTCTGCATTCATTGAAGCGTCCATTTATTGCCAGCCAAGACGGTGATTCTGGCCAGATTATTGCTGACATGACAGCATATCCAGAGCAAACAAAAGCAATTATTGCAATGTATCTCCAGTGACCAAAGGTCCCTGTTGCGTTTGCTATCCAAACGCCCCAAAAGAAAATGGTAGATTTAATAGTCATGAATATTCCACGATACTGAGGGGAAGTGTACTCAGTGACAACAATTATGAGAAGTATCATGTTACTGGATATTAGTATGCCTTGCATCACCTCACTAATTAAAAGCATTGTAGGGCTGGTACTGCAGTAAAATACTATGTATGCTAGTATGGTGCCGACACACACAATTAGGAACGGTATTCTTCTTCCCACAACCCTTATTAAGGTTGGTAACGATATTATCCATGGGATGGCACTGTAACCGTGGACTGAAGCTGAAAACAAAAATGATTCAGATTTTTACAAAATAAATTATAACTAGACACTTAAGCAGATAAATACTTTGAAACTGGATACTGATATCAACACAGCAGGTATTTTCCTAAGGAATCAGGGGGTGAATCCTCATTCTGAGGACGATTACAAAATTGGTTTCGTAATTAGGATTAAATTTATATATTATTACATTAGGATTTAAGGGAAACGACTTTGTTTTTCAACTTTAGTTGGCCTAGTTCTCACTTCTCAGTTTGTACAGCTTTTAATTGTTTTGCCAGTTAAATTTATGCGTGTCTTATATTACGGCAACTAAATAGTTAAACAACTTAATATGTGTATTTGTAACAATTTATTATACATGTAGTTATTTAATTACATTTAAAATATTTTTAAATAAATGGTTTATTCAAACCGTTTAAAATGCGAATGGCCCTTTTTTATCGACCAAAAAAAAGGGTGTTATAAGTTTGACGTCGATGTCTGTCTGTCTATGTGTGTGTCTGTCTGAGCACAGTAGAGCTCAAATGAATGGGCCGATTTCGATGCGGTTTTTTATTTGAAGTGTTCGTGCGGATGTTCTTAGCTATATTTGGTTAATATCGATTCACGATGGCCGCCTCCACAAAATGGCGGACAAAATATTTCTTCACAACCTACCTCAATATGGATATCAAATGAAAGAGCTTGACAAGTAGAATACTATACACTATGACAAATTTCAAATCCAAGATGGCCGCTACCACAAAATGGCGAAACACATTTTTTTCACAACTCCCTTAATATGGGGATCAGATAAAAGGGCTTGACTAGTAGAATGTTGTACAGGTAACAAATCCGAGGTAGTCGAGGGTTAGTTAAAAAATTTAAAAAAAATCTTGTTAAGTGACTTCAAAAAAGGGGGAGGATTCTCAATTCAATTGTATATGTATTTTATTAGTGTTCTTGGATAACTCCAACTTTTATGAATTTTGCTAATTCTTTTTTGTGTTCGGAAGGAGATATTCCAGGCTGGCATGGTGGCTTAGTTGGTAGTAAGCCTGCGCAGCCGTGGGTCGTGGATTCGATCCCCACCCAGTGCAAATATTTGTGTAATGAATACAAATATATGTACTGTGCCTGGGTGTTTTCTATGTGTGTAGGTATGTATTTAAAAATATATAAGTATCACATTAGCTATCTGGCTTCCATAGTACAAGCTTTGCTCAGTTTGGGGCTAGATGGTGTTATGTGTGAAATGCGTTACAGGAATTGTATTTTATTAAATGTACAATTTAAACTAGTGGTCGCTCAATAGTTGAAATTTGGCCTCGTAATGAACAATTATTTTTTATTGGTTTAATGCTTAGATAAAGTAATATGTATTATATAATACTAAAATTAATATGATTTTGGAGAGACAAAATACAGTTTATGATTAAAAATTGGTAACTTACAAAGCCACGAACCCATATCCTCGCTTATTATTTCTGTACAGTTTGCTTCCCTTCTTATTTGTGGGATGAAAACAGTTGGCGCTCCGTAACATAGTCCGAGTACGAAGTATATGGACCACACACCACTACAAACAAAAAGCTGAAAATGGTAAATGTATGTTACTTAAAATAATAATATTTGTTAAAAGAACCTATGAAAAATTATGATTATTGCCATTAATACAAATCGTTTATTAGTATTACTTAATTATCTCAGTATAGAGTGATAGGACAAGCATGACATGTGCCTGATGGTAAGCAACACGCCTGCTTATAACAGCACAGGGACACACAACATTAAAACACCAAATTATTAAAAAGCACTGCACTGCGTTCGTCACCCTGATATATAAGATGATTTATATCTATGCTTTATAATTTCTCTGGAAACATTACTCTTCAACCCGAAATACAGCTAGTTTTGTTTTGTCTCGGGATAATAATGCAAGCGGGAACTACGTGGGCGAAACTAAAACTAAACCATTTAAATGGTGATAGTATAGATACTTACATATTATACTCAGATGTTCACAAAGGATACATAAAAGTAGTATCAATAGTGATCTTATTGTTATCATACTATTAAGGGTTTGATTTGAATTTTTAAATTTGGGCGCCCATCGCGTGACCAGACTTTCGATCTGGCTCATTTTCAGGGGTTGAGGGTAACAGTCGACATTATAATGCCCATGTTTAAATACTTTTGCTCTAAGAACGATACGGGGCGAGTTATTTGATTTATAGACTGTTTAATAATGTATAATGTATAATGTTATGCATAAACTTTTATAAATTTATGTATTGACATTTAAAATTTCTTTTGTATGAAAACATGTTTTCGAAGTCATACTTCATTTGGCGCATTCGGTAAAATGCAAATGCAAAAGGATTTTTTACGATGCGCGCGCAGACGGTCACGAAAAACTGACACCCTTAAGTTAGCTAGTAAACATTTTATCTAACTAACTTCAAGTTAATACTTCTTCATGATCATCATCCACAGCCTTTCTTGTCCCACTGCTGGGTATAGGCCTCTCATTTTTAATTCTTTTTTTTAAACTTTTATAGGTTTACACTTGACCGCCATCTCGCCTGATGTCAAACGACAATGCGGTCTACGATGGAGCGTGTATATCTAGAAAAAACCCGATTCACTCTCGATTTGAAGACACCAAGATTGTAATCATCGGGGAAAACCCACTCAGGCAACGTATTCCACAGCCTAGATGTTCTTTTCACAAAAGTAGAGTTAAATCTCTTCGTTCGTGTCTTTGGAACATCAACCATGAAACGATGTTGCTTTTTCGAGCTACGAGCATTCCGATAAAAAAAAGGGCAAGGTGGTATCAGATCATGCAAATCAGTTGCACACTCTCCGAAGTGCAATTTTGCATTTTTGCAATTTTCATCATGCCATTTTCCTCGGTCCTGTGTCAATCGAGTCCAGGTTCGACCCCCGATAAAAATGATATCGGCGACCCATCTTGCAGTTAGACGTCTAAAGCTCCGAATACTTCTTGCATTGAAGATTATTATGTATTCCATGGTTGAAGTTAGACTACTTACGCGAACGCGGAATAAAGCTATATTAAATTCTCAACACACCGACATTTTAATTTAATTTTATTAGGTAATCATTATTTATTTCTCTTTGATTTCGAACAAACGTAAGGAGGTGGAACAAGATACATAAGCAATTTAATTAGGCAGTAAAAACCGGCAGCGGAGCTGAAGACAAATCCTAAGTTAACCATAAATTCTTTATTCTCATTCGGTTATTATTTGCCCACGCGCAATGTTCGTGATTTAATTAAATTAAGCGACTGGTTTCAATTGGCACGAGAAGTAAAAAACATTAACAGTTTCTTCACACGCTGTATTCTAAAAATAAATATTTAAATGCACATAAATAGCTCCAAATAATATCTGTACGATCACGAACCTGTCGCAATGACTTAACTTTACATAACTTTACTATAATTTACCATTGTGCTGTATTGTATTACCTATACAAAAATAATTTAAAAAAATATGTAATTTAAGTTACTCCTAGTCAATTTAAAAGAGATTTTGTTTTTCTTTAAAAGATATGTTGAACGGAAAACTACAAACAAAGACAAGGCAAGGCGCCTTTAAAGTGAGCCTGTAGTTCGTATTTAGTTTCTAGTTTCGGTAACGGAATCTTTATTTGTGTCTCTTATTTTGAAAATATAACATCTAAAATAAAAATACAAGCAACCGAAGCTTTTCAAATTCAAAATATTTTCTTAATTTTTTGTACGTAAGTACTTACTTTTTTGTTACTTTTTGGTAGTTTATGATCCCGGAATTTCCCTGCTATAAAAAAAATTGCCTATGTTCTGTTATAAACCGTAAATATTCTAAGTTTCATCCCGATCTGTTCAGCCGTTCCGACCCGACTAAGTAACAAACATGCAAACTATTAACATTATTGTTTCTTACTAATATTATAAATGCAAAAGTTCGGATACCTGTTGCTCAATCACGCCAGAATGGGTAAACGGATCAGGCTGCAATTTGTCATATAGCTAGATTAAATTCTAGAACACATAGTAGGCGACTTTCATCACGGAAAAATTACGTGAATGGAATCTACGTGAGTACGAACGTTTTGCTAGTAATAAAAATAAAAGCGTCAGTATTTGTTTTTTGGTTCTACTATACAGTACTGTCATTTTAGTATGAAATTTCTGAATTATGGACAAGGAAATCCGCGGTGATATTATATATTACATAATTTCAGGAACAAAGTATCTAATACACAATTACCTAATTCAAAAAACCAATTTCAGAGAGTTAATTCTGTAACAATCGACCGGCCGCTGTTTTACCTGTCGAAGAAATGGTTTCCAAGAAGTATTTCGAACTTTGCATCGATTGTCACCGTGGTCCTCTTCTTGCACTTCGTTGTAGCAACACTTTTCCATAATGTCTTATTAAATTCTTCTTCTTCAACTTTAAGCGTTCGTATTTTTAACAGTTATATATAAACATTTGAACGTGACACTGGTACCTAAGGCTTATTTATCTTGCGTGGCGGTTTCAAATATGCTAAAGCGAAAAAAACGTTTAAAATAACAATACATTTATCATGGTCTAGAAGATGTGACAACACTTAATGAATTTAAAGAAGACCTAATTGGACACGTTCGAGTCTCGCGAGAGTTTTCAGTCACTGTATTCGTTGGCTTTTTGTAGTTTTGGTGTATCTATAGCTGAACTCAATTGTGAAGGTTTATTTATTTAAATAACACTGTAACAAGCTAACGTGATACTGCGTGAACTAACTATCCTAAGTACAAAAATTAAATTACTTATTTGTACGTATTAATGAGCACAGATATGTCGTCAGTCTTGTATGGAGATAAAATAGCAAATAGATAGATATGAAACCATGCCCAGCGGCATCGTGGTTGAGTAGTTTTAGAATATTTAGATTCTGATTTATTTATAAGTAACTGTGTTATTTTAACGTTCTGTTTTTCTAATAATTCAGTCTCAAGTCGAAACGCGCTGGGCCGCATGTTTATTTTCTACAAACATGAGCTTTATTTGAATTCAAATTGTTGCAGGTATGCAAGCTTGTAACTTGGATATGATTTTTCCAGTCTATGGTAGCTTCAAAGCATGCTTACGATTCGTAAAATTTCTGATGTAAAAGAAGTCTAAATGGGAGTTTCAAATTAAGCAACATACATTTTTATGTCAATAGATCACTTTATGTTGTCACTGCCGGGACTTGTGGCATTCTCTCACAAGGAGAAAGTTAAGGACATAATTCACCATGCTGGTCAAGTGATGAAGGTCAAGGGGTTAGCGGATGAAACAAGTCCTCAATGTCATTATTGGTATACACCCGCGCCGGTTCCCACGGGTTTTTCCTTTACCATTAAAACCAGTAGCAATAACAAAGTCATACATTTAGAATTGGAAAAATATTCTGCTGTGATTCGAACCTACGACCACATGAGTGTTGTGGAGTCGTACGTTCTAGGCAATGGGCCACCAAGACTATGAACGCACCACCACTTTGAAGCAAAACAACGTGAGGAGCCCGGCATGCTCCAAATCTTTCAAAGGCACGATTTGTCAGCCAACCTGGACTTGGCCAGCGTGTTAGATTATGGTTTTGACTTTCTACTTGTCAGAGAAGGCTCCGAGTCCCACAGTCAAACATACATTGGCCTGTTTACGCATGTATTCAACAAGTATACTATTCAAGAGAATAATTAAACTAAATTGAATTGTATTCGGTAAATGTGCCAAGTTGTGGTATGACCATGAACCGCTTTCTTTATTTGTGCTAGTTTTTCACGGCCAAGTGTATCTAATAAGCTATGATCATGTGTTGGCATTGATGATTTCTGGCGATTTTTGCAGTTTCTTATTGATACCTGGGATCCATTTATAAACATCGCTTATAAATGTATTATTTTGAATTGACGAATTGTGGTACATAGAGTTATTTTAGAATGTGTGTTTCCAGGTATACTTACGCGAATAAGAGAATTACGAATTGTGAAAAATTTCTTCAAAACCAAGAAAATCTTTGCAGTCGCAATATGGATTTACAAAAAATATATAATTTTGGAAAAGGTTGATCTTGTAAAATTTAGTATTTAGTTGTTTTTTTTTTCCAAAAAAGTGTAGAATTTTATATTTTCGTGACGAGACAAGCAGGACATGTGTCTGATGGTAAGCAACATGTCTACCACATAATAGCACAGCAGAGTGCAATTAAATCAACGATAAATATTAGATTCTTTTAACTAGTTGGTTTGTGCTTTGTTTTATTTATTTATTTATTTATTTACAATTTAAACATGGAACTTACAGTAAAAACCAACGCATTACATGTTTGAGCTAATATAGGCAAGGACTTCGGCCCTGAAATTTCCCAAATTATCGAAGAAAATGTCCAAATCTGGTTTTTGAGTGAGTGTGCCGTTCAAAAGTTCAATGAAACGCGGCGTGGGCGCGTTGTAGCCGCGCGCGGTCCGCAGCCCCGGCGGCGGCGCGGCGCGAGCGCGCCCGGCCCGCGCCGGCCAGGCACCGCCAGCCGCACTTCGCTCAATGTATCGGGATTGTTCAGCTTGTTGTTCAGCAATAAATAATAGTGGGTGAACAGCTGCATCTTGCGCCTCAGTTCCAAACTGTACAATCCCACCATTCCGTAGACAAATAGTGACGGATACATATATGGATAGTAGCCGTACTTTTTTTTATAAATAAAACGCGCGAACTTACGTTGGATCTTCTCCACCATGAGTGAATACTTTTTTTCATGAGGATCCCAAACTATTGCATTGTACTCCAACTTGCTGCGTACATAAGCCGTGTACAACGTCAACGGTGCTCGCGGATCTCTAAAGTTATACGACGTGCGCATGATGAATCCCAACATTCTATACGCTTCTTTACACACGTTAGTGACGTGGTCTCTAAAATTAATTTCTTTGTCTAATCTCAAACCTAAATCTTTAATTTCCCAAATTCTTTCAATAACCGTGCTGTCAGATAAACAATAGTTGTATATAATCGGCGTTTCCTTCCTAGTGAAGGGTGAAGGTAATAACTTTACATTTACCGCCGTTAAAGTGTAAATCGTTATCACCACTCCACCTGCAAGCAGAATTGATTGCCTCCTGGAAAGCCTCACAGTCTGTCACGCCACCTACAGCTGAATACAGCTTGAGGTCGTCGGCGAACATCAAACACTTAGACTTGATGATGGTCTTCGGCAAATCATTGACCATTATCAAAAACTGCGTCGGACCGAGCGTTGAGCCTTGACTCACACCGGACCTAGTATAGTAGTTACTACTTTGTAATCTAGCACCAGGTAACTGAACATATTGTGATCTGTTAGAGAGATAACTTGCAAAAAGTGAAAGAAGTCTAGGATTAAAACCAATAAGAGCACACTTCTGGAGTAGGATATCATTATTCACACGATCAAATGCTTTTTGATAATCAAAATACGCCACATCGACCTGCAGCCCGGCATCCATATTTGAAGTAACGTAATCTACAAAATTGATTTGATTTGTAACCGTTGAACGTCCCGATCGGAACCCGTGCTGACTATTATCCAAATAGGTGTCAATCTGTGGGACGACACGATTATTTATAACAGTTTCAAATAATTTGCCGAAGACCGACAGAACCGATATGAGAAATACTGCATTGTTTAGTTTTAGAAAGTACTCGTAGATGTGCACAACGGTGCTATAAACCTTGTTAGTTTAAGACTTTTTTATCTTTTGCAAATTCTTTTTAGGGTTCCGTAGCCAAATGGCAAAATACGGGACCCTTATAGATTCGTCATGTCTGTCTCTCTGTCTGTCCGTATGTCACAGCCACTTTTCTCCGAAACTATAAGAGCTATACTATTGAAACTTGGTAAGTAGAGAGAATCGGTAAACCGCTTTAAGATTTTGATACAAAAAATATAGAAAAACAAAAAAAATTAGGGGTGTCCCGTGGGGGTGTCCCATACTTAGAACTGAAATCTGAATAGTTTGCGCGAGTGACTCTTCCAAAGTGGTAAAAAGTGTGTCCCCCACTGTAACTTCTAAAATAAGAGAATGATATTACCATGTAAACTATCAACGAAAATTGGTTTGAATGAGATCTAGTAAGTAGTTTTATTTTATACGTCATAAATTAAATATTGTTAAAGCACTGGTTAAAGTAACAACGAACTTCAAGAACTTTTATATTATGTTACTTGCAGCTACGGAAGCCTTCATGGGCGAGTCTGACTCGCACTTGACCACTTTTATTTTTTTATCTTCAATTCCCTTTTTTTATTTAAAAATTGTTTTGTTCCACTGTTTTGTTCGAACTAATAATTCCCAGATTTTGTTTCAGATTTTCGTATAATAAAATTTAGGTACTTACTCTTTAGTTTTTCCCTGGCATGATCGGTCATAGTAAATATCCGGATAGATTTCTGCCCGTTTTTTTTGTAACGGCAGACTTTGTTCAGATGGGGATTATTGTTGGTATTTCAGTACGTGCTTACTTCTTAATTTTACGGTTACGTTTTTTACATGGTAAACGTTGGTCGTTACGTAATCCGCTTGATGTAATTTGATCAGAAATAGCACCACGCCGTGTGCCAAAACGGCAGAATACAAATGATATTTAACGGATTATTAAGTAACAAACTCCGTCTACGCAAGCATCTTTTAACTCGCGTGTTTGAAGATAAAGTTTCTGAATTAATTTGCCAAGTATCTTCGTAACGCGAGATTTAACTTGCCACCGAACTTCGCTTGTTAAATGTTAATTGTTATCAAAGGGAATTTATTAATAACCACTCTGATGAGGCATAAGTCCTGATCAAACTAAATATAGAACTAAAAATATAAAAATGACACAGAAGTCAATAGTTCTCTTCACTCAGCTGAAGCCAGATCTAAGCGGTTATTCTCGTATCCATTAATACATTTTGTAGCACATTTTGGGCGACTTTCGCCACTCTAATAGTAATTTCTGATCGTTTGGTGTGTTTAATTTATGTAAATTGATTACTTAACCGGTTAGCGGTTTAATTTATCTACTGTCATAGATGTAAAAGCCATAATATGTATGTATAGTTTGGAGGTACGTAATAAGTTAAAAATAGTTGTGAATTTATAACACATGGATAATATTATTATTTCTTTTTATCATTAATAAGGTTTCACTTGACCTTTGTCTCGTTTCCTTTTATGTGATGATGATATGGTTACGATGGAGTACGCTTACCTAGAAGAAATCCATTTACATTCGACTAAAAGAAGCTCACATTGCATTCATCTGAAAACCCCACTCTAAGAACGCATTCCACAGCCAAGACTTTATTATTGCGAAAGTAGAGTCAAGCCTTTTCGTTTGAATCTTTCTAAGAAGCCTATAATTATCTGAACTGCACTGAGTGACTAAACTGAAAGGTCCAGAAATATGCAAAGATTTTCATAATAGATATGCAGAGAACGGATTCAATTTTTGAAACGGATTCACGAGGTCGCTTTACTCTGCAGGAAATGGAACGTCGCCGATTTATTTTAACCACGGTGGCTTCTTCCACGCCATTAACTTTTTAATCCCAAGATTCGTGTAAAGTGCCAATGATAGCACGAGGACTTTATTGGCACTCTATCGTAATGTAATGCGAGAGCTACTCCAAATATCTAATCGTAAATTTCAAGAGTCAAAACTCATTGAAATTTATCTTCGCTAGCTCGTTTTAAAAGAACATTGGATCTTACAAGTAATAAATGTACCTGTCAGTACTTTGAAAAGGCATGTACTCATGGCACACTCTCAATGTATTGAGAGGGTACGTGAAAACAGTTTAAGTAGAAAGGATAAGTGTGTTTTCGTAGCATGTGAGAGAAATTCGACACCCACTCTATTTACGGGCGATGGTGCGATAAGCATTTTCTCTTTCAATACCATCAAAGAGACTGGCCGCCTATTCAAGGCTTCACCCGACAAAATGTAACCCATAAAGGGTATTAGAAGGTTGCAGCGCCGTTTCTGACTTGCTCTCGAAAACAGTCTAAAATCTTATTTCAATAGAGCACCCACATCGGACCAGCTTATTCAACTTTTTCATTAGACCCGAACGAAACATTATCCGATCTTTTCGATTCTTGATGAAGCCCATCAAATCATTTGTCGGCATGGCGACGAGAAACTTCAGCTATTATTCCGGTCGGTTTACTGAAACAAAAGTGCTTCTAATTCTCGATCTGGGATTTTCATGTGATCATTATTTTCCACGGGCTGTTGAATCGACCGATCCGCAGTGGGCGGAGTGCACTTCTTCGTCACAAATTAAATTTTAGTGAGCTACAACAACAGCCCTCTGCTGTTATGAACCATAATCTCTGAAGCGGAGAGAAGCCTAAATATCTGAAGGCAAATTGGGCGATCTCTCTGAGAGCCCGATCGTAAACTTAAGCCACACGCAATTTTGTTTGCGGCTCGGAATCCGAGTTGCTTGTAAACTTGATATAATGACATTACGTCGTGCACGACATTTTAATTATTCCATTTGGGAAGCTTAAAGCGACCGGAGAAATTGAATATTTCAATTTGAATGGTTTGAAACTAAACGTGTAGACAATTTGACGCCGTAAAGTAGGCAGCGAGTAAAAAATGAGCCTAAATTATTTTAGTACATAAAAATTGCTGTACTCGTATGGAGTTCCGTGCGAACGTCGAAAGCGGCGGAAGCTTTTTCGCTCGTAAATCGAGAAAACGCCTTACTTCCGCTCCACCCGCCGTCTGATTAAATTCTCCAACATTAGCGCATTCATGGCACCAGATAATGTATTCGATCGACTCGCCTCACTCTCCCTTCGATTCATTGATTTATTCATAGGGTGGTTTTATCTTTATACTTCCATCAGGCATATCTAGTCTAGACCGATGCTATGTTCTAACTTAGCGCCAATTGTGCAGTTAATATTTAAATAGATGAATAAGTTTCGCGGCTACTTCTATTAACGTGAAATGATTAAAAATATCCCTAAAGTAAACCTATTACGAGTAGTATCGACATTCCGTTATAAAGTAAAATGTAATGAAACGGTTTGTTACCAATAAGATTCAGTTTACGGTATCGAGATATCGAAGATGAAAGAGCGTTCATTCTTATTAAGAATGAACGCTATTGAGTATTGTTTCAATTGGCTTAATTTCTTTTTTTTAATGATCACATTTTCTTAATTTATTTATTACATTTAGATTTAGATGCTTGAACATACATATAAGTTGATCAATTTTGTAATAACCCCATTTTTTATAGCACTCTGTTGTTTTAATCCTTAAGTGAATTAAATATTTTAAATTGCTCATTAAAATTATCTGGAAGATATCGCTGTGCTGATAAGGCCGCTTGTTGTAATGTTTGTTTATTGTTTTTCTTGGCTCTGTAAGTGTTTTTGTTTTGGTGTGTTTTTAATTTCAATTTTATATGTAATATACATACCTATGATAATTTTCGTGTGTGAAATAGTAATTTTTAATAATTTATATGTAAAACTTAAATTGCACGCCCGAAATGGGTAAGCTGTAGTTTCTTTAATATGTTAGTACCATCTTATGTACACAGTTTACCAATAAATTATTCTGATTAAAGAGTCTATATATATCATTTTTTGCATATTGACCTACTTACAGAACGTCATAATTTCTTAACAGACCAAATAATATGCCTATATTTGCGATTACTTCTGCTAAGTATTTGTCAAAGTCTTTCCGAGCGCTTGGTCCAAAACACTGCCATTCAGCGTGATCGTTTCATCAGTGCTGCAACTGCGTTTTAGTAGGCTTGAACATCTTGTCTGTAGACCTTCATTGGTCTATGGATAATTCAGATGTACTTAGTCTAAGTATTCAGTTAGGTATCTACCTAACTGAATACTACATTATACTATATAATACATATAATAGAATACATACCTATGTTGCGTAGTGAAATAGTTCACTAAGTAATTGCAGGTATACGATAAAGAACGTTGAGATGTTGCAGCAAACAGCTGCTTACTGCGAATCCTCTTTAATCAACCAAAGTAACACATTTGGTCAATTAGAAACTAGAACGTCATCAATCCAAAAGCTGTGAGTTACGAGGCTTAGTAATATTAATGTGATGCTAAAAGGCAAGCAAGGTACGTTAGCATAATGCGTGGTGAGCATTATTCGTGGGCGCGTTCAACGAATTTGTGTTTCGGCCGCAAATCAGGGTAAATCTGATTTTGGTCCATCGGTAATACATTTGTGGACGCAATCAAAATGGCGATCGTGACCTTATGGCGCAGAATGCCAATTAAGCTGCAATATCCCTGGCTGAGTGGGGAATTGTCTCTGTGGTACAAAAGAATATAACTGTTGAGGGATGCCGAAAACTGTATTTTTTCTTTTCACCATATTTTACTGTGTATTTATTTTTGTAAAAGATAAAATAGAAAACAATCAAGCAGACTAAGTTGCTAAGCACTTGCTTAGTGGCTGGCTTAGTTGGTAGTTCGAGTAATTCTGCCTGCGAAGCTGTAGGTCGTACATTCAATTCCTACCTAGTGCAAATATTTGTGTGATGAATACAAGTATTAGTATTATTATATATGAATAACAACTGTAATAACCAAAGAGTTTACATATACGTAATATACTACTAAAAGTACTTTACGAATTTTTCGAAAAAAATTTAAGTTGTAAACTTTGATATATGTATTTTATAAGAAACTAGATGTCCGCCCCGGCTTCGCCCGTGGTACATTATATGGCACTCATCGGGATCCCGTACATATCCAACGGTGAAAGATTGACTGAACTCGGTTCAGACAATTCTGAGAATATCGCTTTCAAACAAAAAAAACTCTTCAGCTACCTGCTACGCCACCTGTCGGTAATTGGTCGTACCAATTCAGATTTAGAAACAAAGATTAGCAAAGGTTCTTCAACTTCAACTTTTCTTTTGGCTTCCATTCGTTGATGTGACCGTTGACATGACGACGATGAAATGACGTTTAGCTGTCGTTTACGTTTTAAGTCACGTCACACGGGAACGCGGTCGAACGGGATATTCGTCGTTTGTGGTTTTTGACGTCCCACGGGAACGCGATAAAAATTATCCTATGTCCTTTTCCTGGTCCTGAGGTACCTCCTCACAAATTTCCAGCCAAATCGGTTCAGCCGTTCTTGAGTTATAAATGGTGTAACTAACACGACTTTCTTTTATATATATAGACTAGCAGTGGCAGGGTGCCACGCTTCGCTGTGCACATTGTTATGCAAAAATTAGATAAAAACAATCCTTGATGCGGATTATCTATCCTTGTAAAATTTCAGCTCGATCGGTGCAGAACTTTTTGAGCTTTTGAAGCGTACACATACTAACATAACATTTTTATGTATAGACTAGCTGAACCCGCTACTTCGTTCGCGTAAGCAGATGTTACGGACTTATACATTAGTTGAAATTACGTCAAAATATTTGGATAAGTAGTCATTGGACACGCGGTTATCAATTTATTCGGACATTAGCGCCGTCTAATGAGAATATAACGTTGTTTGTTATTTTGATTGTGCGCTCAAAACACCTGTATTATCTATCCAAAAACGGGTGCATATATTTAACATAATATGGTGTTGAATGAAAATTTAGACTTATTACCCCATGTGAAATTTTAGACTCTAAACTATCTGCGTTTCGTATGTCAAACCAATTCGTTGTGTCGTTTTGACGTTAATATTTGTTTCCTTAGGGCCACAGATTACATACCTCCTTAGGGCCAATGCTTCTATTCGGGTTGATAGGTAGGTAGTATATGTGGTATTTCAGACTATACTCGTAAGTTATCTCTGTTTAAATTTTCTACCAAATTTGCTTAGTATTTCTGACGTCACAGTAACCTATATGTAACCGATTTGCTATTGTTGAGTACAAACTAAGTACGTGTGTTTCGAATTCCTTCCAAATGTGTTCAGCCGTTCCCACGTTGTCCTGTAAATATTATGAATGTCAATGTTTGAATGTTTGTTACTTAATCATGGCGGAACGTATTTAGTGATCGGGTTGAAATTTGAAATACAATTAGATTACAGTTTGGAAGAACACATAGGCTAAACTTTGCTACTTAAGCTAAGCCCAGATATAATGTGTTTCAAATTTTAACTCCATACATTCAGCCGTTCCAACGTAATTGAGCAGCAAAAATTTAAACTTATTGATATAATATTAGGAAACAATAGAATTTAACAAAATTTTAGAAAAAATTAAACCGGTCAAGTGCAAGTGGTCAAATAAATAAAATAAAAGTGGGACTCGCGCGCGAAGGGTTTCGAATCATTAGCAAATAAACGGCTTTAATTGTATGGGAGCCCCCTTAATAATTTATTTTAATTAATTACATTTTAAGAGAACGTAAAACTAAATATTACGTGAATAGTTAAAGCGTCGACAAAGAGGTCCAGCGAAGGATCCAACTCGGATGGGCAGCGTTCGGGAACGAAGTGCACATCTTTGAGTCCAGGATACCCCAATGCCTAAAGACGAAAGTCTTTAACCAGTGCGTGTTGCCAGTGATGGCTTATGGAACTGAGACGTGGTCCTCAACTGTGGGCCTCATAACGAAGCTCAAAGTCACACAGCGAGCTATGGAGAGAGCTATGCTCGGAGTGTCTTTGCGCGACAGAATCCGTAATGAGGATATTCGCAAAAGAACGAAAGTGGCCGACATAGCTCAAAGAGTAAGCAAGCTGAAGTGGCAATGGGCAGGCCACATCGCTCGCAGAACTGACAACCGATGGGGAAGAAATATTCTCGAGTGGCGACCACGAACCGGAAGACGCCGTGTTGGACGGCCTCCCACTAGATGGACAGATGACCTCACAAAGGTCGCTGGAAACCGCTGGTTGTAGGTTGCGCAGGACCGATCGTTGTGGAAATCTAGGGGGGAGGCCTATGTTCAGCAGTGGACGTCTTGCGGCTTATGATGAGTTAAAGCGTCTGTGACAGGTACGTTATTAGTATCGAGCAAGAAACGGTAAAAAATATCAAGTTTGTATGATCAAGCAAGTATGGGAGCCCCTCTTAAATAAATATATATATATTTTAGTATTCTTTGTTAAGCCGGCAATAGAAATGCATCATCTGTGAAAAATTCAACTGTCTAGCTATCACCGTTCTTGAGATACAGCCTGGTGGCAGACGGACGGACGGACAGCGAAGTCTCAGTAATAGGATCCCGTTTTTACCCTTTGGGTACGGAACCCTAATAACGGTCTGCTTCGGTCACCGAAGCTTGTTAAGCACTACCTTTAAATTTTAAACAGTATTTGGATTGAAATAATACGTTTTCTAATAAGTTTACGGCTGGTCTAGTAAGTTACAACTGACCTAGTAGGGAGAACGCCGACTGTCGATCCGGAGACCCAGGGTTCAAAACCACGCGCACCACTATCTTTTCAGAGTCATGTTCGTAAAGCCGGTAATTAAAACGGTGAAGGAAAACATCGTGAGGAAACCGAAATGTACCTATAATCTAAGTTCTAAGTCATATGTCATCCAGCAACCGACACTGGGCCAGCGGTGTGGATTTATAGCCTTGACTCTCTCCTTGCGAGAGAAGGCCCCGACGCCCAGCAGTGGGAACATTTAATGGGTTGTTTATGCTGCTACTTATTATGTTAATATGTTTTCTCCTAAAGAACAAAAATCTATTTTAAAGGCTCTGCCCAGATAAAAAGGTTCAATGACAGGTAATTTAATTCTGTCATTCGACTAAATTTTATAACAAGCTATGACTAATGATGAATATATATGTGTATGATTTTAGTTTTTTGTTGATATTTGAAAAACTACCTCCCTGTTTTCGATATATTAGATCGCCTCTGAAGTATTTTCTACCAAACAAAAAAGGAATTATCAAAATCAATTCGCAATTAGCGGAGTTATCGCGAGAAATAAAACTTAATAAAAAAACATGCAACCCGATTGAGAACATCCTCCTTGTTTGAAGTCGATTATAACCGAATTATGTTTGTTTTTCCACACAAAAATATATTTTTGACAATTATTCTGTCATCCAAGACGACGCGACGCGATCACGTGGGCACTTTCTAGAATCTGGAATCTAGATTTTCTGTGGATCGTCTGTGATACACAGAATACTTAGAAGTTGTATGTACCGAACGCGCCGCGCTTGTCGTTATTATTTAATATGTGTGTAATTTCCAAACCATCTAACCGATTATGTTCAAATTTTGACGGAACAATACAAAAAATGTGTTCTTTCTAAGAAAAAAGAATTAATGAAATTAAACAACGCAAACATGAGTTACAACCAGATACACATTCTGACTTTCACCCCCTCCCGCAAGAAAACCGATCAGAATTTGGAGATCAAAAGTAGCCTATAGCAATATCCTTAGTATAAACTAAAATCTTGCTGAGTTTCAGCTGAATTGAATCAGTAGTTTCGGCGTGATGCGTGATCCCTATACAGAAAGACAAACAGACAGACAGACAGATAGACAGACAGACATAAAAGAAAAAAATGCAGTTTCGCCAACAGTATCGACTATGGAATGCTCCAAAAAAAAATTCTAAATATCTTCAAAATATTATATACCTAATATTTTTGTAAAACAAAAACTAAAACGAAACGCATTGACTAAGTTGAATTAACTACCTATTTAACTGAGATATAATTATTAATCAAAGAATACGATACCTAGTCAAATACCGAGGAGGTGGTTGTCTAATATAAAATCAAAATCATTTATGGGAATGCAATCTCGCTAATCTCGCGGGATCTCGCACATTTTTAGGCCGAGATCAATCTCGGTAAAAAAAGCCGAGATCTCGCGAGATCGAGATTGCATTCCCTACAAGTAATACATACTAAAGTTTATTTGTCCCTAGTAACCTGCGCGCGTTGTTCCGCCATCTCGCGTCGTACCAACTCTCATTATTTAGCTCATGTACAACAATTTTGTTATAGTAGGTCATCACATGATCAAATGTATTGTTTACGATTCTACAAAGTACATACAGACAAACATTCATTTTTTAATACATAGAAGATAAGAAAATACATTTCACTTACAAGATAAACTAAAGCCACTGACAAATCACCCGAACACCTGAAAACCCTGTATACTAATAGAATTAAAAAGAAATACTGTGTTCTCTTAGTTTTTTTACACAGGAAGTATGTGAGATAATCTTCGTATAGGTAAACACTGCAACTTTATTTACTTACCAAAAAGTGTTTATTGAAAATGTACAGTTATCCGAATGATCTTAGGCTCATTGTTTAAGTGTGAATACAAATTTGATTAGTATCTATAACTGTCAATTTGACAGCGCCCCACGAGATCTTTCACGGGGTACGTTAAAAAATCTTTTTTTTTTTAATACAAAAATACACTATATAGCCCTTATATTTTCCTTTTTATACTACACTAAGCAATTTAAATATTTTTGTGTATGTTCAACGATTGCAGATTACTTGAAGTCCCCTAAACCGAAGTTAAGTTTTTATTATATTAAAATTGGATTAAAATCGGTTAAACTTTTTTGTAAACATCACGTACGGATTCAAAAAAAATATCAGAAAAAAATCAGACTCAGACTTCTTTTTTGTTAATGGTGCATGGATGAAAAATATAATAAATGTAAAAAAAAATTTCATTAACTTTTAACCCCCGACCAAAAAAAGAGGTGTTATAAGTTTGACGTCAATGTCTGTTTGTGTGTGTGTCTTTGGCACCGTAGAGCTCAAACGGATGGGGCGATTTCGATGCGATTTTTCTTTTTAAAGGTTAATATCCGTGCAGATATTCTTGGCTATGTTTGGTTAATATCGAATCAAGATGGCAGCCTCCACAAAATGGCGGACAAAATATTTCTTCACTACCTGCCTCAGTATGGGTATCAAATGAAAGGGCTTGAGTAGTAAACTACTATACACTAGAAAAATGTCAAATCCAAGATGGCCGCCATCACAAAATGGCGAATTATATTATTTTTTTCGCTACTACCTCAATATGGGTATCAATCGAAAGGGCTTGACTAGTAGAATACTTTGCACTACGAAATTTCAAATCCAAGATGGTCCAATGCTAATAATATTTGTGATATAATATTAACAACTTTGGTACCTACTTTTCATAAGAATTCTCATTTCATAGAAAATCAAATTAGAGTATCTGAGAAAACTTTTACCGATAACACATTATCATGTGTTATCTCCCACGCATATTTTTATTGGAAAGCTAAACGCCGAAGTATTCGTACTAAGCACAACACGCGAAAGTTATATTTTATTGCCGACACAAAACACGTTTACGAAATAAATCCTAATAATCTCAAACTTGAGCAAATATTGAGTTTCAGGAAAAGTACCTCCGCTAGTACCTATTCGTTTAACTTATGAGCTTTCGAGTTTACCGCTATTAAAGATTTATTAAGTTTGAGATAAATATAGTTCCTAAGTTACACACCTCCAGCCATGTAGGGGAGCAACTTGTCGATTCCCAAACTTGGAAAATAAGATTGGGTCTGTGTCCCAATACCTAATGGCTTTGTTGTGTACCGGCATAGTTTGACGGGTACCTCGAATTTCTACCAGGATATTCCCGTGACACTCAACGAGCTACATCTACTGTGCTCCTACAGTTTAAAGCTGTACTTTGAAAGTTGTGAAATCGAGAAGAGTTGTAGCAAATAGTGTTCGTGACAATGTCTATGAATTCAAATGTTTATGAATTTAGGACCTATTGAAATTCTTTTGTTTCGAACCTTTTTACAAAAATAAACAAAATGACCAACGCAATCAACTACGTATAATAAGTGTGTATTTACAACTACAGATGTATTTATTATATCAGCTATCTGTCTCCTATCATACAAGCTTTGCTTAGTTGGGGGTCAGATGGTGTTGTGTGTGAATTGTCCACCAATAATTATATTACCTATATATTCAGGTTTTTGTTTTCTTTCTTAAGCTTAAGTTTGTACAATATTGATTTATAAAACAACATAAAAACATTATAAAAACCTATTAAACCTAGATAGCTAGCAGCGGGGCAAGGCCCAAGCTACCGGTTTACCTATATATTTATTATTAATAATCACAACTAGTGATTCTACATTTTGAAGAGTGTTCATCTGATCTTGGCATTCTAATTCCTGAACCTTTTTTCCGTAGAAAACATCCCAAAACTCGAAAAAGATACAATATTGGTATGGTTGATGTTCCAAAAAGTCAAATACTCGAACGAAGCAGTTTAACTCCTATTTTGATATACCTACGTACCGTCAAGCAATGGAATATTTGAAACGGGTAGGTATTTCCTAATGGACACAATCTTCAAACCAATAATGAATTGATTTATTTTAAGTCGGCGCGCTCCTTTATTACGACTCCATATTAGAAAAAAAAATTGGAAGTCATAGGAACTGCCGACAGAAGTGAAAACTTATAACTCAGAGTTTGATAGCTTACTTTTGAAACTACACGGGTGAAACCGGAAGGGGTGGGCATGAGCATTGAGCATGGCATCTCATGGCATGGAAATGCTGACGCATTTCTAGGTGGCCAATGGGAAGTGCACACGCATTTCTAGATGCCAATGGCTATGGTCCCGTGTTTACCCGAAGATTTCTTATCATTCCTGCCCGTAACGCTAGAATTCAATTCACAGCCCACGAAAAATCAGTCTGAAATGCGCGAAAAGAAATTTTGACTTCAAAAATAAAAAGGTTTATTTTGACTTTATTTTGTCGAAAATGATTTTTTTTCGACGACATAAGTACTTAAAACTTGGCGCCTTAAGTATTTAAGTAAATATATGTGTCTCACTAAGTCAATCTCAAAATAAAACATTGTTGATACATTTACTCGTACGTGCATTTTACACTTAAAGGTGTGGAATAAGCTTTAAATATTCATGGTCCTATTAGGATCTTGAAATTAATGTTTCCAATGTTTGCTAATCAATTATACCAATCAGTTGAGAATTAACAATCATGTTCCCAGATCAAATAAATCCAAGGAAAACTTTATATAACTTACTCGGAAATATGGTTTGTTCATAACTTTGTTTTCGCGAGCCGAATAAAGAAACTTTTATTCAATAACCTACTCGTATAATTGTTCCATAATATCTTTTACGTACTTACCTAAATGATTTGTGATCTGAGAACTTTGATCATTATATCCACTTTATTGCAGCACTAACGTCTTCCTATGATTATTTTTGTTCTTTTATCGATGGTACAATACAACAAATCTCCATTAAAAGACCACAAATAAACAGGACAGAAAGTAGGTACAATTATTTTAAAATCCCAAAAGTTTACTTAGTTTGAGGCTAGATAGCATCGTGTAAATAATAGTCTATAATGTTCACCTAGGGGTGTGATGCTCGAGAACCTCCACGTAATGCACCCTGGGCATCACATAACAACTGGCCTCGGTGTCATCTTGTTGTGTGATGGTAAGTTCCGGCTAGGAAGGGAACTTCTACACGCTGGAAGACTTGGGAAGGTTACTCGACTTATACTCTTATCGGCCAAGTAAAATTCCACTTAAATTCCTGAGTCATCCAGGTGAGGGTCTTCCGCGAGCACTATGTTTAGGTGCAGATTTTACTTAGATTAGATTGTGAGTTTGTTATACTCCTAAACGGCTGAACCGATTTTAGTGAAATTCTTTGTGTTGCTGATTTAAATAAACATTTTTTTTTTATTTAAGACGTGTGTAGAAAACTTTTGTCGGGTTCGGTAGGTAGTATTTTATAAAAAAATAACATTGAATGGATACTTTCTGTTCCTGATAAGTTGGCTGTTCCTATAGGATTACAATGATTTGTGTAGTAAGCACCTGCCTACTTTATTATTTCAACGGTACATCATTTTCATTTTCCCATTCCACCATATAGGTACCTACTATTCCTACACTCCAAGACGAATAATTATGTGAACAGAACATATTCCCGTTAAAGTTGCGTGTCACTTCGTTGAGTTTGTAGCCAAACATTGCTAATTGGCCGTTTGCAAATGAAAGAGGTTTGACAGTTACGGAAGATTCCGTCAAAACTTTCTGCGACACGGACTTGTTGGGAAGTGGGCGTCGGCTGCGGCGCGGCATCACCGCTACGCCGAGGACATAGTACTGGGCAGAGCGTTCACTAGCATTCTGCATACCTATTTCAAATAAATGCGTTTAGTATTGAAAACTGATGTTGAAATTAAGCGTTTTTATTTCATAAAATTTATAGTCGCATATTTAGTTCCAATCTTGGATGAAGTATACATATATGTATCATCTTTGGTTCCAATACAGGTGTAACAGATGTAGGATTTAGGTCTGCCAAGCTTAAATGGGAATGGGCGAGTCACGTTTGTAGAATGCATATGTGGGCCAGAGTTACTTCATAGTGGACACCATCGGCAAGTCGACCCCAAGGTCATCCTTCATCGGGCTGAAAAGACGAGCTTGGACCGTTTATAAATAAAATACCGGACGATGGCAGCTCAGGACTGGATTAAGTGGAAGGAATTGAGGGAAGACCTTTGCGCAGCAGTGAGACAACGGAGGTCAATAAAAAATATAAACTAATTTTAAATTTTATATTAAGTATACCTAGAGGACCGGATACTATGCGGACGAAATCGTGGAATTCTACCAGTTTTAAATAAACTTTATTTATCCCGCATATGCTGGTTATCCCTATAGGCAATCTTCCAATATGCTGGTTGCCTAGAAGAGATTGCTCTCAGCAATAAGAGTAGCGCTATTTTATAGGTATTTTACTATTATGCTTATATTTTTTGCCACATACTTTCTCAAACACCTTATTACAAAACCTGTCATAATGTCAATTCAGTTTCTTTGAGCTTGTTTGACGTCACAAACTTGGAAAATATGGGTTATTGTAATTCGCCACAAAAACAAGTGTACCTACAATTTGTCTAAAATAAATAAATTTAATTTAATTAATTTCAATTTGTTTAAAAAAGTTTAACGAAAACTATCAAACTGATAAATGATAAAATATTTTTTGAAGAGGTTAGACGTGCAGAGTTCTCTTGGGGAAATATCACATCTTTGCAAGTTATTTTACCTTCAAGCATGTAATGTGCAAACACTACTATTATAAGGCCAACGATTACAGAGCAAAAATATACCTAAATCATATTATATCTTTGGGTAAGGAGTAAGGAGCACAGTAATGAGCTAGGATAGTGTATTGAATTGTATGTGCTCAAGTGGTTGTTTGGAACTGTGATAAGAATATGATGGGCAGGCGACTCGCTTACCATCAGGTGTATGTATTGTGCTAGTATCGTCACCCTATATTATAAAAAAAATTATACAGTACTTCATCGTGGTCGAAATCTCGCGTCGGTCGGAAGGAAATAAAAAAACATTTAAACTGTTAGTAACTGCTTAAAAGTATAAATAGGAGCTACAAATATAAAAGTATGAAAGGTATATTTAATATATGAACCTAATTTTTTAAATAACCATCCTTACATTTTTCACTTAAATAAATTAACATAAGATTTTGTTCTTTTTTTAACAAGAAGTATATTAGTTACGACTGGTATAGTCGGAAGAACGGCGACTGGCAATTTGGAGCCCCGGGTTCCAATCCCACTAACCCGCTAAACAAAAAAAACGCCGAAGGAAAACATCGTGAAGAAACTGACGTACATAGTATCTTTCAAGGGCATGTGTAATCCACCTATGCACACTGGGCTAGCGTGTTGGATTATGGCTTGACTCGCTCTTTGTGTGAAAATATTATAAATAAATTTATCTTTACAATATGTTAAGCAGTGGGTAACACTGACCGGCTTATAATAACGGCAGTGTTTCAGACATTTACTCAAGACATAATATGTGAGCCAAAAATCGTAATTTTTTTGAGTAAGTCAAATCAATAGGTATACCTAGATTTATCAAAAAAATAGAATTGTGGCGAATTTGTAGTACATATAATTTATTCGAAATTATATGTAATATTAATATTATAAATATGAATATTTGTTGCTCAAAAACGTCGTAAAGTCTAAACGTATCGCGCTGAAATTTAGAACACAGTTAAATCATAGTCATATAATGGAATAACACAAAGACTATTACGGGAAAATAAAAAGAGCAGTTATTACGCGGACAAAACCGTGAAGCACTAGGAGTTTTAATAAATGAGTAAATGACCACCGTTATCTGGCCTGATGTTAAGTGACGATGGGAAGTCACTCTATATTATAAAAAGGTGTTTTCCCTTCAGTAAACATACAAACCTTCACATTTATAATATTAGTAAGATATACCTTGCACACTCAGCCCACTGCGCATGACAAACTTCAACATTCCGAAACAAGAGCCGCGGCTCAGATAGCGCGTCTCTTTTTACTTGATTATTGCTGGAACGCAAACCATAATTTATTACCTTCCGTAGACATCGTAACGAGAAATGAACGCTCTTAACTTTCGCAGTAAAATGATACAGATTCTTTCCTTGTTAAGAAATGAGATAAACTTGGAGAAGATTAGTTTATTATTGGAATATGATAACCTGTCTGTCAATTAGAGTGATTGATGTGCTCTCCAATCGATATTCAACTGAGGATTCTTAAGAGGACTTCATTTATTTTTTGTAATAATATCTACCTATTACTAAAAGTTGAGCTTTGATAATGTTTTCATTAGCTACATTAAATTACAATGGGCTCAGGCAATCCCGCCTCAACCGATAGTGAGTCTGTTAATTGAGCCTTAGGTTATGGGATCAATTCCCACCTAGGATTGATAAAATATGTTTGTGTGATGAATACGAATATTTATTCTGTAGCTGGTTTATTTTTTGAATTGTACGTTTGTATTTAGGATTAGTAAGTGTTTAATGTATTATATTAGCTGTCTGGTTTCCATAGGACAAGCTTGGCTTGGCTTTGCTTGGAGTTTGGAGTGGTGCTGTGTGAACAACGTAAACGTCACGCATCGCGTCGGTCATTAGAGCATAAACATTTTGAAAGTTCTGATGAACTCCGTAACATTATAGGCATTGTAGTTCTGAAGAATACTGATATTTTTTCTGCGTCTGGGTGTTCCTATGAATTATAAGTATGCATTTCATATTATAACTATTTATTAACTTCGATATGGCGTATATACTTATAGTACAAGCGTTGGTGAGATTGGTATTAATTGGTGTTGCGTGAAAAATATCCACGAAGAATATATATTTTTATTATTATCTTACCTTGCAAACTTTGTTTTGCCAAATAAATTACCAAGATAATTACATTACTAATATTAAAAATGTGGATAAGTCATACAAGAGTAAAATGTTGGGTTATATGTATTTTAAAGGTAAATAAAAAAAATGTCCAATGAAAAAAAATGGAGTAAACCAATATTATAACTTAGGTATAAATATAGTCTGAAACTTATAATCAAATATACTGCATATTTGCAAGAAATCTCATACAAAAATTAAGTTTGTAGTTTGATTATAAACACACTATAAAATAGTGTGTAAAGTATTAATCACTTATCTAGTTCGTAAAGTTATCCATCTTTACGCAGACAGGCTAAGCCACACTTAACTGAGCGCAATATGTTGTCCATTAGCAAACATTAGGCAATGACTCTTTTGTATGGAACTGCTGAATACATATCGGCCTCGTAGTAACTAGTTATAATGGTGTGTGGAATGTCACTAACCATTTCAAGTTGTCTAGCTAAATATGAACATTAAAATATAGGTACATTAAAATACATGAAATAACATTATGATAGGTAACAAAAATTAAGAATATATATTTTGGCTTTATCTAAATTCTACACGAGGCCATGACTCACTCGCCTATAAATAAGTAGATATTTTTTATCATTCATCGTTTTTCACATAATCGGAAACTTAGGTACTAATTTATCAATTTTAAGACTATTTAGTTTATTAATAATAATGATACGTTTGTATGACACCACAAACTTCGAAAAAGAAAAAAAAGAAGGATAACAGAAGCAGAGTTTGCGTGAACCTAACACTTTTAAAATACGAAAATTAGTCGTAGTCATTTACATCTTAAACCAGTTTTTAAACATTGGAAATTTACACTTCCACTTGTAAGTAGCGGCCTGTGGTTTTGCTAATTTCCCCGCAATAAAAAAATATCCCATGTGCCATTCGAAACCATAATCTTAATCTTACTGCGTTCTAAATGTATATCTGATCCGGTTCACTAATGTTTCACAAACATTTTTTGACAAAACATCATTTTAAAACCAACTAGCCGTATAATATTCATTACGAAAACTTTACACCACAAAAATGTTTCATTTTAAAAACAACGTTTTGCATAATATTTATTTCATAAATGTCTTACATCAACAAATGTTTTATTTTACAAACCATCATTTTATAACCATTTATCCGGCAAACGTTACATTTAGACAATGCATCGAATGACATTTTGTTATTTGTACATTTTTTGTTTCATATACTATTCATTTTACAAATTTAACATTTACCAAAAAAAACTTCCGTTGTGAAATTAGGTACAAAATCATAAAAGTACCCATTAAATTGTCCATAGGAGTTAACCGTTCTGATTAGGTCCTGTCACAGAGTTTTGACCTAACCTGTCCGATTAGGATCTATTACTAAGATTTGACTCCGGGTGGGCTCCCGCCAGAAGCTCAAGGGAGGTCCTGAGTGGAGCGAGCCATGCGAGGTCAAGCGTAGCGAAGGGGGGAGGTGGCGAGCGAAGCGAGCCGGCGACCTCCGTAGTGGAGCGCAGGCCGAGTATGGAGAAGCGACACTCAGGGATGACCGCAGAGCTTCTGGCTCCCGCACTTTTTATATACACTCTAGGGGTAGTAGCGACAAGACTAGGTGAAGTCGGGGTGCTCTGAGTCGGATCTGGGTCCTAAGTTCCCTAACCGGTCCGATGAATTAAACCACTTTTTTATGTATTTTATTTTCAGAAAAATCCAGAGCAGTGGCATGGCCAAAAAATTTGCCAATGATGTAGAATTTAATTTAAATTTTTGTTAAATTAAATGTTTTTATGTTTAAGTTGTTAAGTAATTAAAATATAATTTGAAATGTTTGTCAAACAACACTCTGTAACATAAAAATGTGTCATGTGTTGGTTTTGTTTTTAAACATTTATTAGTTAACTAAAATATTAAACGAATCAATTGTCAAATAATACGTTATGTAATGAAAGTTTGTCAAATAAATATTTTGAGATGTAATCAATTTGTGAAATGTTTTTTGTGTAATAATCATTTGACGACCCGTGAGTTTGTCGAACGTTGGTTATCAGGTGTACATTTGTGAAAAAAAAGTTTTTCAAAAGAACGGATACCATCTGATCCATTCAGCCGTTCTGACATGATTGAGCAATAAATATCCAAATTTATAATAATATTAAGTAGGATCCCGATTTGTGCAACGTTGACCACGGTAGGTATCTGTTAACATATATGAGAAACATACCAAGATTCGCTAGGTTTGCTTACGTTGGGGTACAAGGCTCGGGAACCTCCAAGTGGTGACCCTGGATATCACATCCCTAGCCACAGTCGAGAGGGTGGACCTCTTTCTAGTGATCATCGTAGCCGAAATGCTCAACAGTGAGAGGTCGTGTGAGGTGAAGAAACGAGGGGAGGTCGAACCTTTCGCTCATCCACTGAGGCGTAAGTGGACTCGGGAGCGAGCCCCGAGGATCATTCTGACTCCTATCTCGTCTCCACTGCAGGTCCTGGTGCGTCGAATGTTTTTTTTTAAATAAGAAGTGACGAGACGAGCAGTACATGTGCCTGATGGTAAGCAACATGCCTACCACATAACAGCACAGTTACACGCAGCTATTGAGTCCATTGAGAGAGAAGAGTCCAAATCATACCTAGCACTGCACTGCGCTCATCACCCAGAGATCTCAGATGTTGTATCTCTAAGCCCTGTAATTTCTCAAACCGGAACACAGTAATGTTTCACATTAGTGTTTGGCGGTAGAATAACTGGCAAAGGTGTGATACTTCCTCAGGCGGACTCTGCTAGGAGTCCTACCACTACAATGTTTAGAGCCATCCCGCACCAAGGGATAAGCCTTTCCGGGGACGTGACGAGCAGCTAGTTTCTAATGCGTCGTGGAGCTAAATGCAGAGGTCCGTCCCCTCTCGACGCGAGGCGAACTATCATAGGACCGTCAAAAAAGGCGCCGGATATAATTGCCGTAAAATTACATCTTATAAATAAATGACGGGTACTTTTAGGGGCGGGTTATTTGATTAACTTATCTCTTTGTACCTACTAACTTTATATTTGGCATGTATATTTATTTGTAACTGGCAGCGTTCCTCTGTTTTATCCGCATAGCTCCCGTTCCCGTTACTTTTCCGGAATAAAAAGTTGCTTGTGTGTTATTTCAGACAAATTTCTATCTGTATTCGACTGACGTGATTGAACAACAAACATCCAAAACATCAAATTTAGACATTATAGGATCTACAGCAAATATATAACAATTTATCTTGAAAAAAAAAAGTATGATACCAAGCTGAAAATGCTGCTTTCTAGTCATCTTACTACTTTAAGACTTTTTTTTAAAAAATAACTGTTCATAATAACAGACTGAAAAACATAATAGTTGCACTTTGAGCTCGATGAAAATGTATAGAGTTCTAGTTGTTTTCAGTCAGTTTCAGTTGATTTTTTCACGACTTTTAGATTGACCCCAAAACGACAAATTTCTTCTTTTTGTCTTAAAATAGGTATAATGCATCATTCAATTGGATCTGGCTCTATTCTCAATATTATAAGTACGTGTATTTCTATGGTTCTGTTCCGCACTTAGCCAGCATGTCAAATTATGGGTATAACTTTCCAAACGGGAAACCAGCAAAGGAATATAAAGTGACAAATGACAAAATGTTTATTGAGACAAAAACTTTATCTAGTATTAAAATTATTGTTGTACCCCACTCGGAAGACACGGCTCAACACCTATGCAGTCGCTGTCTCTTCTGACTCTGTGATATAACAATAAATATCTAAATATGTATAACTGCCAGTGTCAATCCCGAACTTTGGCCTCAGAGTTGGGTCAAATGACATAAATAATCTATATTTACACATTTTTGTTACAATCAGGCCCCAGCTAAGCATAATGTGTGTAAATAAGTGCACGTTATTATAATTCCCGTAGTTCTTCATAGAAATGTCGAAACATGTAGGTACATTGAAATAAAGTACACATTGCAGGGCAGAGGAACGGAACGGCACCTGACCACAAATCAGCGGTAAATCAGATTTGGGGCCACGCCGCGCCGCCGTGATTGCCGAAACGAATTTGCGTTGCGTTGTGTTCTATGCTGCGTTCAGAGGCGACCGCTAACTGTGTAAACAGACCCTAATAGAGCTGCGGGATCTACCTTTACTGATGTTACTTTGGTAGTTAGCTTACAAACTGTTCGTATTCGACATTAATTATCTTTGGATTCGAATTCGATTGAAGCAATTGTATCTTGTTTTGACGGGACAACAGACAAAAAAAATCGAAATCTATGCGTGACAACGTCTAATAAATCGATGAACGCTGGCTGCATGCACGAAAAAGTGTCCCGTTATGTCCCGTTGCACTCATTGTCCGTTGCGCTTATTGTACGCTTGCGCTGCGTCTATCAATGTTTTGTTATGACGTTGTCACGTTAAACTATCGTCCATAAAACAACCGATTTTACAGACAACCAATTTTTTTTAACCTCCAACACAAACAACTGAGTGTTATTAGTTTGACGTGCCTCAGGGTGTACCTATAAGTATGTGTTTGTGTCGTGTCGTAACTCCCGAACTGATGAACTGATTTACATATTTTTTAATTTTCATATATTTTATGTACTTTCCTTAACAAAAAAACTAGACGTACTCGAGCACACAGGTTTTTAAAAAAAACTGAAATAAGTTCATAGATAAATCATCGTAAATCTTCGATCGATGAGCGCAGCGCAATACTTGACACTGATTCGGAATTTTCATGCTCAAACAATAATTGCGTACTACTGTACCAATATGAGCAGACTTCTTGTTTACCATTCGGCGCATATTTTTCTCATCCCATCATATTATATTATCAAAAAGTGTGCAAAGCTGACTTATAGTTACCGTTCAGACATTGTGAAATCAAGTTAGATTTGTGTTTTCCGAAAAACAAAATGAAAACACAAGCGCTATAACTGAAGCTAAGATTCAACGACATAATTTTTAGAGTCAGACTATGCCGGCAAATGCATGCATTTCATTTGCAGCCGCGCTGTAGCCACTTACTTTGAGGACTAAAACTTAGGGTGACTATGCAAACTCCTGAATTTAACTTTTTCGTAAAAACACCATGTAGGGAACTGTCTTTAGTATCCAATGCGTGCACGGTTACCTGGAAGAGGACGCTCTGAACGCTAAGACCGCCAATTGTTTTTTTTTTTTCATTACTAAATTTATTACATATCGTTGGAGCCATATCCGAGATTTATTTCTTCACAAAACAGGTTTATTTATTCACAAATAAACAAGAATTGCTCGTTTGAAGGTATCAGATTCACAAAATATCAACTCCTCTCTATTTTACAATTGGGAGGCCGTAGTAGGGTCGCATCCCACCTGCACTACTAATTATTTTTCCAAGCACAGTAAGAGCTTTTTATTAGCCACTATTTTAACAGCGAGGGAAAAAACCGTAAGGAAATCGACGTGTCCCAAAAGGACATCTTTAGAGTACAGGACATCTACTCTCTACGAAAAGCGTAATTTCAAAATAAACTTGTGGCTTTCCTACTCCGGTTTTACTTACGTACGGTTACGTTTTTTGCAGAAAGAGAGTAGACGTTCATTTGAAGTGGGCTGCTTATACTGGCCCAAGAAAGACATCTTTAGAGAACAGGTGTCATGTCAACAGCTGATACTTGAAGTGGACTGCATTTATATGCTTAGGTGCTATAATATCATCTAATAATGTAACGGCGCCGCAGAGAGCAATTACAGCTGGTTTAGAAAATGTTACGTTCGCTAATTGCTCAAGTTTAGACGCATTTTCGTGAAACTACTCTAACTACCAATTAGCAACTACTTACTACCAGTTGATCTCGACGTTATTTTGATTTGTAGACTAGTAGACTCGATAGCTAAGGGTGTACTTACATAGTACTTACAATATAAGTAGTTTGTGCTACTTATATAATGTTAACCTTTTTACGGGTTTTATGCTTTAGAGCGCTATAAAATTTGGAGATTAGTCCCGTTAGCTTTAAATTTGAAGATTACTCTGCGGGGAATATTTAAAACTAGACCCATAAGATAGCTGTGGACACTTTTTTTAATGATGTAATTATTTACACATTGTTAAATCTAGATATAGTCATTGATCATCATTGATGAACGAACAATGTATTATTTATTATTATTACTTTACCTTTATTGTTTCTTATATTCGTTAATGATCTACCTTTTATGATGAAAACCCATAAGAACGTAGAAATAGTTATGTTCGCTGATGATACGTCACTTTTTTTTAAGGTTAAAAGAGGAATAAATGATTTCACAGAAATAAACGCAATTTTAGACATCACATTCAAATGGTTTGATGCAAATAATCTAGTTCTAAATCCAAATAAAACTAAATGTATAAAGTTTACGCTATGCAATGTACTGGGCTGTAAACTTGATATTAGACTGAAAGATAAAGTGATCGAACCCGTACAAGCTATTCTTTTTCTGGGCATTTCAGTGGATTCAAAGCTACAGTGGGGTCCTCACATAGAGAGACTAGCTGAGAGACTTAGTTCAGCTGCCCAGTTCTGCTGTTGCAGTTCGTCAAATTAAGAAAATATCTGACGTGGAAACAGCTAGACTTGTTTATTTTGGATCATCATCATCATCATCAGCCGCAAGACGTTAGGGGGGAGGCCTATGTTCACCAGTGGTGGCCTCCCCCTAGATTTCCACAACGAACGGTCCTGCGCAACCTGTAACCAGCGGTTTCCAGCGACCTTTGCGAGGTCATCTGTCCATCTAGTGGGAGGCCGTCCAACCGTTGGGTTTGGTGGCGGGGCGTCTGCCGGGGATTCTTCGCAACCCATGCTCCGCCGGAACCAAGGCTGGCAGCCTTGGTTCCCAACAGTGCCTGGAATAGCGGAGCCACCGGGGACTAGGGGCCGTTTTCTGGTAGTGTTTTTCATTGGGGGTGTTTGCCATAGTCACCACGCTTGGCAGGCGGGTCGGTGACCGCGGAGCCAGTCCTTTGCACCGATGACGCCGCTGCCCATCATCGGCCTGGTCCATTTAGGACTGGCTATTAAATGGATATACCGCCATTGGTTCGGTCGTCAGAGCCTCGTTACTTGGCAGCAGGGTGTACCACGCGCAGGAGAGGTTGACATTTGGGGAAACTAGATGTTAAGCGCTTCCCCCTTACACCCCTCATTATTTTGGATACTTTCATAGTATTTATTGTCCTACGGGATTTTATTATGGGGATCGGCCGCGGATAGAAATTCCATTTTTAACCCCCGGTGAAAAAGGGGTGTTATAAGTTTGACGTCCATGTCTGTCTGTCTGTCTGTCTGTCTGTCTGTGTGTGTAACTGTCTGTGGCACCGTAGAGGTCAAACGGATGGGCCGATTTCGATGCAGTTTTTTTTTGTTTAAAGGTTAATATCCGTGCGGATGTTCTTAGCTATGTTTGGTTAATATCGATTCAAAATGGCCGCCTCCACAAAATGGCGGACAAAATATTTCTTCACAACCTACCTCAATATGGGTATCAAATGAAAGGGCTTGACTAGTAGAATACTACACATTATAACAAATTTCAAATGCAAGATGGCCGCCACAACAAATTGCCGAATTATAGTATTTTTTTCACTACTACCTCAATATGGGTATCAAATGAAAGGGCTTGACTAGTAGAACGTTATACAGATGATGCGAGATCCGATGTAGTCGAGGGTTAATCAAAATTTTTAATTTTGTTCTTGTTATATAACAAAAGAGAGCAATCCGTGCTATGTACAATCTGTCTGCTAGAAAATCATTACGGGAGATGTTTAAAACTATAAATATACTAACAGTCCCGTCGTTATACATTTATGAAAGTATAATGTGGGAAAAAACCGTACTCGACTGAAAAAAAATTCTAAGTCATGAGTAAGGTAGAATAATACTAAATATTAATGTAAATTTGTTTAAGTACTGTATGTATTAATTATTTGGATAATTTGTTTTTTCACCATGACAAAGCCTTTTTACAGCTGCACCTAAATGACAAGGCCCCTTTACAGCTGATTATTTTTTATTTGACATAATTCTTTAGTATTATTTTATTATGTACACAGATTATTTATGTACCATATAATTTTATTGTAAGTGACGTTACCAAGTGTTCTTTTGAAATAATGGTTCGAATAAATAAATTGAATTGAATGTATTTTTTGAGATAAAAACATTGTAAACTTCTCAAAAATGCCGAAAAAATACCTAAATATATTCCAGTTGGGTTATCAACTCATCAGTCTGGTTTCCTTTCTACAATGTACACAGTGATAGGATAGAGCGCATTCAAAAACGATGCCTAAAAATTATGAGTTACAGATGTGGCATGGGTCGCAAGCTCCCATCGTACAATGATCGTCTACAATATTTTCACGTTACCTCCCTTAATATTCGTCGTAATTATATTGATCTTACACTGTTGCATAAGATCGTCCATTCTTCGATTGACTCCCCAACCCTGCTTTCTCTTTTAAATTTTAATACACGTTTCCGGTTTCGTAATCGTAATTATAATACCTTCAGTTTGCAAGTTTTTACCAATAATACATCTTATTATAATCCCATAGTCAGAATGAGTCGCCAATACAACGAAGTCCTTGTCTCCGATAGGGACATTGATATTTTCCACTTAAAGTTATTCCAATTTCAGAGGAAAATCAAAGAAATTTTACACTTTAATCTAAAAGAATAATAACCCTGTTGTGCTTACTGTAAATACTATTATGAGTTTTTTTTTATATTGTTTATACATTATTTGTTTCACACTGTTAATATATTTATCTGTTGTGTTATAATATTCTATGTTTATATCTTATTTATCTACTGTTTTAACTCATGTTAGTTTTTAGTTTTAAGTTCAGATATGTTGGCCTAAGTTTCTTTATGTATTATCACTAATGTAATGTTATTATTATCAAACCACTGAATTTAAATAATTGTTGTTTCTAGGCCCACATAGTTTGGAATGTAATACAGTTCTGTACAGTACACTCTTATGTTATAGTTTATATTTATTACATTCTGTTTTGTGTGCTCATTGAATTAATAAATAAATAAATAAATAAATAAACTAACGTTAAAAAAAGTAAGTACTTAAATGAAAATGTTTTTTTTTTTCATTTTCGAATACTTATTATTTTCGAATACTTAATTTTCTGTAAGCCATTTTGACTTACAGAAATTTATATTCGAAATTGAGTCTGTGATTCTTTTTTTTAAAATGACTTAGTATAATGAATTATGCGCACCACTAATCCAGTCTCGCCTTTGGCTTATCTGTGTTTTATAAGCAGTTAAGAACTTCAGTTCAAAAAACCGTCGAATATTTAAATTGCCGCAGAATAATATATAAGCGGTGAGTTCTCGAGCTAATTTAGGACTTTTGTTGACTGCAGTTAATGAAATGCAAACATTTCTACTAAATGTGATGCAGACCGTTTACAAACTGCCAGTTACTTGGCGGAATTCCTACCAGCCAGTTAGCCTTTGCCAGTTGGTTGAGATTTTTAAAAAGAGAAGCTTTTAATTTAAATCGGTTGAACAAACAGAACTCGACGAGACTCGCTCTTACTTTGTGGTTATTGTTTTATAATGTAGCAATTTTGCTGTAGTATTTTTGCTAGTAACAAGATTACCGCTACTCAAAGCTGGTTAGAGTTTCTATTTGATGCAATTCAATCTTATCTTTCTAATTATTTTATTTATTTACGCGCCAAGTATCAAACTTTCGGTTTTCCACTTTTTAGGATACAACTTCAGGAAGTGATACAAAATATATTTGTTTAGTATGCCAAAGTAGCAAAAAAATATACAATGAACTCGGGCAGTCCTTTGTTGAAAATAAGTGAAATACTTTGCCAAAAATATTTCACAACCTTTGGGATTGCTCGTGTCTTTTATATTTTAACTAACTGCTACCTGTGACTTTATTCGCGAAGGCATAATGCTTTTTAGTATGAACTGTTAACTGAATGGTCAATATATATAGATGGATCAATACATATAATTGAAACTTTAATATAATCTGGTGTTTAAAGTCAATGTCTATTTCTTAACGAACATTCTTTTTTTTTTAAAGTAAATTATATCTGTGGTTCCTAGTCTTCCGAATCACCTATCAGTGTTCCAAATTTCAACTTGATCCAAGCAAATAACATACAAACATTCACATTTACAATATTAGTAAGATACCTACCTAGTAAGAAGTGAGATTGTGAGTGCAACATAATTAAGTAGGTACACGCATTGAACATTCCCTTAAAATGATAGATAATAGATAACGAGATAAAATCAAATAGGACTTAGGTGAAATAAACTCAGCGGTATAATTTTTGAGAGATCGCATTCCCAATCCTAACGAGTGTTATGTAAAGCAGTTAGATTACACCGAGGGACCTATCGCACCGACCGAGAGCTCTCTCCTCCACTCTGTTTGCCGGGCTTACGTGTCCTGAATGCAAAAACGCATAGATTGAGCCATTTTGTGCAAAGGTGTTACGAGAAACTCGCCAAACTCTCACACACCCAAATAAGCTTACCCCGTCTAATGTTTCTTAAGCGCTGAAATAAAATTGTAAAACGGTTACTGCTGTATATTTTACGTTTTAGATAAAAAATGTGACGTCTTAAGTCGCCGTGATATAAATTTATGGCAAAATAAATACATGGAGAATGGATGATGGATGGACACGCAACATCATCTAGCCCCAAACTTAGCAAAACTTATACTATTATGGAAGCCAGATAGCTGATATAGGTAATACTTACATAATTTTAAATATATGCTTATTTAAAATTATGTAAGTATACATAATTTTACTTGATTCAGTTCAGAAACATTTGCTCTGGAAGAGAATAACAGTGTAAATAGCTCACCTACCCTCTAAATAAAGTTATAGTGGAACATGCCAGCACACGTTTGCGATAAACCTACTCATTGGTCATCGTGAAACAGACTGCAGTTGCTTCTAATGTTTTAATTTTTGTATACCTAGTAACGTGGTGAAATGAGTTATGCTTTTGGAGACGTTAGATGTCGTGCTGAGTATGAGGAGGACATTTTTTTATTTTTAAAGGAACCTATGGCAGTGGGCCTCCGAGGTTCGCTACTACTAAAAACTTCAACCTTTCAGAGCTTAAACCGTTTTTATTGAGTTCTTCGTCTATTATAACTCAATTCGATAACGGTCAATTCGATACGTTTTCTGTGTCGTCATAAGTTGGTAAATGTTGTATTGTTATTTTATTACCACTAAATTTTAATTATAGTTTAGTACATTAAAAATATTTGCATTGTTAAGGTTACTCAAATATCAACATTCATCAGAACATTAACGTTATCATATAATATATGATAACACACATTATGTGTACTGTGTAGGTATTCCAGAATACATCCGTATTCTGGCCTATATCGCATAGATACAGTGGCAGCTTTATCGTTCCGCACAAATCGCATCGATTAAGTACGATTTATTAGCGCAGACGATCAAATTAGTGTTATTGACTCCCGTGCCGTTTAAAATGGAAATAAGGATACAAAAAAATCTATTCTACTTATTTTGTTACTGTACAGAAAAAGTGAATAGAAAATATGTGTAGAATCTCGACTATTTTACAGTTTGCATTTTTAAATGCTCTACTACTTACTTATAGTACTAGTACTAGTAATTGTCAGGATTCTGGGCAGTATATATTATTAAAACTGTATTACAATGAAAACTACGCTACTAAAGCTAAAAACTCATAGAGCGGTTTCCAACCGCGCCCGCGCGCGCGTGCGAACCTCGACGGGCGACGGTTTTATTTCAAAACTCACGAGACCGCTAATTTTCGCGGTTTCGCAACAGCCGCCACGGGTGAGATTTTCGCCCGCGAACGTGGCGGGTGACCGCGCGGGAGCCGCGTGGCAGCCGCGGACGTAAGGGTAGGATTTCATGGAGCGGTTTCAAACCGCGCCCGCGCGCGGGCGCGAACCGCGACGGGCGACGATTTTTTCAAAACTCACGAGACCGCTGATTGTAGCGGTTCGCGCCCGCGCGCGGGCGCGGTTGGGTTGGAAACCGCGCGGACGTGCGGTTGGAAGTCAGTAGCATAGCGTAGGGAGGGCGGTAGGGGCGGCCCGCTCGGGGCGGCACTTTTGAGGGGGTGGCAAATTTTAGATTAAATAATAATATATTTAAGGTCAGATTTTTCTGCCAAGGTAGGCATTTACGCTGCCTCGCGCGCTCTGATGTCCCACTTTGTGCGGAATCGGTGCCACAGTGCAGAAATAACACTAAAGTATTGAATAAATTGAACTAAGTAAATAAATAATAAATAAATAATAATATGATATGGTCTACGACGGCGCTTACTTCTCTAACAGAAACAAATACACTCTCGACTCGAAAATCCCAAGGTTCGAACCATCACGAAAAACTCTCACTCTGGCAATGCGTTTCACAGCCTAAGTAGTCCTTCTTATTACAAAGGTGGAGATAAAACTCTTTGTTAGATTGTTTAATCTATGATGAACGATGTTATTTTTTTCGAGCAACGAGTAACACGATAGAAAAACTTTAATTTAAAAAACCTGACTGCAAAAAATCAACACATAAAAACATTATGTACTATGTGATGATACTTTGGCGATTGACACTAATCTAACAATATCTTAGTTATAAAAATCCATCCAGGCGTTTGGAAGAAACGTGGGAATAAAAATATTTACAAACATACCAGATACACTCGAAAACCATAATTCTTCTTTCAGTCGGGTAAAATGGCAATAAAGGAAATAAATAATATTTTTTATCGCAGCCGCAAATTAAGAAAAGCTTGTATTATCTGTAATCTGTATATGTATTTTATTCCACAAATTGTTTTAATTTTTTATTCTATGACGATTTCTGAGAAACTTTTTTTTGACTCCGACGATATTGACCAAGAACTTGTCAGAGTGAATCTCTACTCGTAGAGTCCACGGGAGGAGGCCACGAAATGTTTTGCGATAAGGCGCAAGAGCAAGATTAAAGTCGAAGCGTTCGAAACAGACTTTGGAAATGATGGAAGAAGAAGAATCTATTTAAGCTGTGTGGCAAATTGTATAGAAGATCAATGAGTACAATCAGCCCCTTGACATAGCGTTTGTGGGCTATGAGAAAGCATGACGGATAACTTAGTGAAAGTCTGGTTGGTCATGGAATCCCTACAGCGATGCCAAATAGACAGCCGAGAAGCCGAGATATATCGAGGTAATGAGATATTTGTATATCGCCGCAACTATGACTGTTCAAGTTCGAAACTCGCTGGATTAGACTGGACGTGACATTTATAATTACGGCAACAGGCATATCTCACGAAATCTAATGTCTAATGTCTAATGTCATGTAATGGCAGAAATCTATGTATGGCGGGGATCTACAAGAGATACTGATGGGCCTTGTTTACGCCTCCCAGCGCATCGGTCTCCAAATGAACCTATATAAAACCGTGCACCAGTTGAAAAGCGTGCTGTGAAACGAGCAATGGTTGGTGTTTTTCTGAGTGATCGTATACGAAACGAAGTCATCCGTCAGTGGACCAAAGTTATTGACATAGCTCAACGTATTAAAACAAGCGGAAGTTGACTGTGTCCTCGAGGTCAACCATAAGTTTAGCATGTTTCAGTAAAACTTGACATAACTGATGCGTTGGTAATGAAAAAGTCACTAAAATAAACACAGGTTTTTTACCTTAACCTTAAATCATACAAAAATGTTCCGCCAGGCATTAAAAACTCACTAGTTCTAGTGATAAAGTCAAATTAATTTAGCCATATTACATTATTTATTAAAACCAGTTCCCGTTATTTTCATGTGATGAAAAGTAGCCCACATGTAATCTATTATCTAATCTGCAATAAACTTATATTTTATTGCAGATAATAGATTACAAGCAAGCAAATACTTGATGCATTCGAGAGGTAGAAAACCCCTATCCTATTTTACAGAATAGCCTACAAACACTAAAAAGTACAAAAGTTAAAATAAAAACATATAAAAGTTACGTTTAAAATAACCGACTTCAAAACCACAAAAGGCATTCAAAAGCGAAAAGTAAATTACTAAGGGCAGCACTATTTTTGTTTCTCCCGCCCTCAACCGACTGCCAGAACATTGACTTATATAAGTATGGACCAGACCAACCGTACAAAAAAAAAAACACCGCATTGGCCCTAAAAACATTTTTAGGGCCAGTGTGACTCAGTTCACAGCGTTCAATACGCGGAAGTAAACGAGTATTTGGTGGGCATTAAAATTCATAATTGTGTGCTAAAGGTTGCAAAAACTACGACACAAAGAAAGATGGGATATGGTATCATCAGTATGTAATCTTAATTTCCTTTTGTTGCTGTTAGATTAATAGGCATACATTTTTAAAGTGATATTATTTTTCTACGGATTTCCACAAAATAACCGCCATTGAACGCGTGAAGTGGACGAAGTAGCCTTGTACAAACGTGATTTTTGTTGTTGTTTTATTGTTATCGAATTTAGTGCAAGTGATTTTGAATTTTGGGATTTAATAATATAACAAAACGTAATCCGTCTTATTCCAAAACACGGACTAATTATAGTACTGGAATTAAGCCAGGTTTAAACCAAGTCTAAGTCTAAGCGTTATTACAAAACGAAGTTTTCTTTAAGCCACGTACTATCTATGATCCTAAAGATTAACCATCGAACCCCTAGTTTAACTATGGACTTACTTCGCATCTGTCATTTTAAGGTTAGGACAACACTTGTTTCTTCCATATTTAACAATTTGAACTCTCGCAATAGGGATGTTAACACTAATCACACATTAATGTTTAATGTTAATTTTATGATAGTTTGCATTAATAGAATATCGAGAATCACATTATTATAATTTAATATTACGTAGTAAATTTATTATAAATGATTTTAAATCCTATTTTTAATCTGTTGTCACGTGACTGGCTACACCAATATGAATTATTACGTCACTAGTCGCAAAACAAACTGTCAAAACTGATTAAACTGTTTACATTTCTGCTTTTTTATTATAGTTTGCGATCTTAGCGACAACAATTTTGATTGTTTGTATTCAAGTAATGATAAGAAAACACATAACCTGAACATACAGTCATGAATCGCGAACAGTATTTTGCGACTAGTGACGTCATGTCAGTTGTTAGTGTTTCAAATGAGTCTAATATTGTATATTTACTCATCGAAAATACTAATGTTTTGAAATTAAATGTATTTTTTTACGGTAAACAAGGGTCAATCTTCAAAATAAAAGCAGTTCCAAAAATTGTTAATAATATTGTATACCGTTGGGTTATCTCAGGCTTAACCTTGGACTAAGTAGTCTTTGGATAGTCTGAGTTTTGTAATTGGGACCTTATCAAACCTGGATTAGTTAGTCCTGGTTTAAACCTGTACTACGAGTATCTTAGTTTTTTGGAATAAGACAATAGGTTTAATCTACACTTAGGTTTGAGTACATTACAAAGAGAAAATATTCGTAAATACTTTCGAATTTTTGTGTTTGCATTGAATAGGATTTGCAACTAATGAACCGATTTGAAAAAAAAAATGAATGATACTTGTACATTAATAAAAATACTTTTTGCTATGTTTATTATTGTATTTAAATATTTGAGAAACTATTTTGAATACCTATACATAATATATGTAGTTCTTTTAGAATTTATAAAATATTAAATTTTAGTAAAAATTTTATTCACATATGTAATTCCAATTGCAAGTAAAAAATATGTATGAAATTACGTTTTTTTTGTACAATGCTATGCCGTCTTTTGTCGTCAACGCGGCACTAACGTAGTTCGTATGATTTACAGATCTCGCTGTTTTAGCTTGTATTAAGAAGTTTTCTAAAAAATGTATAGTAGGGCGCATCCTTCCTTTTGAAATCATTGGCTGCAGATGGCTAACGCGCCGCTGCGCAGCAAACGCGCGGTCGCTACGCGGGCGCCGCGCGGCACCCGCGTAGCGACCGCGCGGTTGCGCGCGCAGCAGCGCGGTAGCCACGCGGGCGCCGCGCGGCACCCGCGTGGTAGCGCGGGCGTAAACCGCCTCGTGAGTTTTGAATTCAATTTTTACATACAAATCTGCATCCTACAGAAGACGCGGGCCCGCGCCCGCGCGCGGGCGCGGTTTGAAACCGCTCCGTGAAATCCTACCCTAAACCGCCTCGTGAGTTTTGATTTTAATTTTTACATATAAATCTGCATTCTACAGAAGCTGCGGGCGCGATTAGAAAGCGCTTCATGAGTTCTTAGCCTGACTATACCTATATACTAGGCATATCTCTATTATTTACAACATAATTAGCTGGTATTTTATGGACCTATACATATTTGCCTACTTTAACAATCACAATAATTAATTTAAACTTATACGTAGGTATTTATCACAAACCTTATCGTCAGTATTTCAATGCGTTCCGCTGAAGATGGGACTCTATACTCTATAGATAGACTCATTACTTTACTAAGCTTGATACTCAATATGAGAACTTAGAATCAACTTGAATATTAGGAAACACTAATTTTTAATCGCCTGCACCTCTGAGTATTTTCCAATTACAGATTACACCTATACAGATTATACTACATCACTACTGACTTTAATAATGAAGAAAAACATCCTGAAGAAACAGACAGGAATCATTCAAGTTAATGCGTCATTCGCCAAGTCGCCTTGGACCAGCGACGACGGAAGGGTAGATTATGGCCTGGACTCTCTCCATTCGAGAGAAGGCATGAAATCCCAACAGTGGGAACACTTTGTGGGCTGCTTTTGGTAATGCAAGTTTCTCATACTTTAACTACCTTATTACAAAACCTGACCTATACGCAGTTTTAACTTTTTGAGTACCTTCGTTTGATGTCAAAAACGTCGGAAATTTCTGTACCTGCTTGAAAAATTGTACAGATTTTTGCATCATATAGGTAAGCCTCATAATTATAATAAGTATAAATAAATGAAACACTAAATTTAACAAGCCAAGCTATCATCAGAATGTTGGTAAAATTGAATTCGCTAACTCGACTCGACTATGTAATTGCTTTGCTTCGCTCGTGCCATAACAATGTACTTAGCACTTTTTGCCTCTAGTTTTCGCAAAGGCAATAATTCTGCTAAAACACTTCCCATAAAGTTTACTCCCGGCTAATTGTCTCACAAACGCTAATCTCGTAAATTAACTGCCTTATGCTGGGATAAGTGGGTTAATTTCACCGTGTTACACTCGAATTAAACGAGATTCCCGGCTTGTTTTACAAATATTCTTATATCACGAGGAAACGAATAACGCAAGCATGCTAAATTGATGTCAAATATTCTTCTTGTACAGTTTGTACTTACTACCACTAATATGTGTGTTATTGTATTTAAAACTAGCAACGCCCCACTGTTTTACCCTCTTCTATACCATTTTCGGTTTCACTATACATACTTTTGTGATAAGAACGTCTAGGTTGTGGATTGCGTTGCACGAGTGGGTTTTTCCCGGATGGTAACAATCTTGGTTTCTTCTTAAAATCGATGGTGAATCGGTTTCTTCTAGGTAACCACGCTACATCTTATGTAACATTGTCGCTTAATATCAGGCGAGATGGCGGTCAAGTGTAAACTTAATAAAAACTACAGTACGGTAGGTTTCATTTTTTAACCACCGACCAAAAAAGGGGTGTTACAAGTCGATGTCAGGGTGTCTGTCTGTGGCACTGTAAAGCTCAAATGGATGGGACGATTTCGATGCGGTTTTTTTTTTTAAGGTTAATATCCGTGCGGATTTTCTTAGCTATGTCTAATGTTCATCTCTAAAGAAAGAACTGTTAAATTTGGTGTGCCGCAGGGAAGTGTATGGGGACCGTTTCAATTTATTGTCTACATAAATGATTTTCCTAAAGTAATTGAACATCCAATGTCACTATTTGCAGATGATAGCACGATTACAATAGCCTGCCAAGATAAAGCTAATTATGAGGAAAATATCAACGCTGAACTAAATTCGTCTATCTACTGGTTGAACATTAATAACTTGAAAATTAATTTAAATAAAACCAATTTAATGCAATTTACACAAACAAAAAATTACTTAAATAACATAAACATAAATTATCAAGGTAACACAATTGCAGAAGTAACTACAACAAAATTTTTGGGCTTGACAATAGACATGAAATTGAATTGGAAGGCACATATTGAGATTCTCTGCAAGAAGCTTGGTAGCTCGGCATATGCTCTGCATAGGCTTGCTCCAGGGGTAAAAAAAGAGACTCTTCTTACATCTTACCATGGATTAGTGTTATCAGTCTTGAGATATGGGATAATTTTTTGGGGTAACTCAACGGATACAGGCCTAGCTTTCAAAGCACAAAAACGATGCATTCGTGCTATGTTCGGGATGCAAGTTACAGATAGCTGCAGACAGGTATTCATAGACAATCAAATCTTAACCCTTCCAAGCCTTTATGTTTTTGAAGTTATGTGTTTTGTAAGGAATAACCCCCATTGTTTTCCTCTCTTGAGTGACAAAGTGGAACGGAACCGACGTGATAAGTGTAGGCTGCTCATAGGCAAACGCAAGAAAAAGATTATGAGTGACAGTATTTTTTGTATGGCTCCTCTTCTATATAATAAGCTGCCAAATGCAATTAAAAACTTAACTCATCCATGTTCAAAAGTAAATTAAAAAGATACTGGTACCCAAATGTTATTACACTGTGAAAGAATTTTTAAATGATAGGGAAATTAATTGGAATACTGATGTATAGATTTTGTATAACATGACATTTTACATTCCATTAACTTCCACATTAAATTCCATTAGCCACATTAGTGTCCACTGTCTATATTTTATGAAACTTTAGATTTAACTAATGTTAGATCAGATAATATATTGTAATGGACAGGTTGAATCAGATTACTCTATAATATATTGTGAGAGTTCTTTGAGTAGGTATACAAATATTACATTTTATACATGTTAACATTCTTTTACACACATTGACATTGTTTTATTTTATACAAATTGAATTATTATTATCATTATTTTTGATTATTATTTTTTGATTTTTCTATACATAATGACATTCTTTAAAATTCACACGGCTAAACTGCAAGAGCTACTACTGCAAGACCTTGGATTCTACATGAAACCACACACTTGTCAAAGTCCATAACATCATCCTGCTGAAGCACAAGACGTTGGCGTAATTGTACTCATCAAACATATCACACTAACATAACACACCGGGATAGAAGCCAGAAATTAATACATGATGAATCAGATGACATATATGATACAACCGATTAAAAGTTAAAAATGAAAAAAGAAGAAGAAGACTATCAGCTGACTATTATTATCATTGTATAAATTCAGACCAATGGAAACTGCGTTGCCAGACATATTGCATGCCTCTAGAAGAAGAGGCCAGTTTGTATGGGTTAATTATTTAAATGTTTTGTATCATCTTATCTTACCTGCAAACAGCAATAAAGATTTTTGTATTTGTATTTGTATATGTTTGGTTATTATCAATTCAAGATGACTGGCTCCACAAAATAGTGGACAAAATATTTCTTCATAATCTACCTCAATATGGATATCAAATAAAAGGGCTTCATTAGTAAAATACTATACATTATAACAAATTTCAAATTCAAGATGGCCGCCACCACAAAATGGCGAATTACATTTTTTTCACAACTTTCTCAACATAGGTATCAAATAAATTTAAACTTTTATTTAGTAGTAGAATGTTGTACAAATTACAAATCCAAGGTAGTCGGGGGTTAATAATTTTTTTTAATTTTGTTATTTTTTCGATCAGCTAGTATCAGCCCGTGACTGTATAATAAGACTTACCTAGATGAATATCAGCGTTTCCATCTCTAGCCTGGACTGCATAAGGAGATGGAAACGTCTTTATCCCTTTTGTCCCTTAGGTGTTTTGGTTGGGTGTGGACTTCGTCGTAAAGATAATGAAAGCCTGTGATAGTGCAACGTATACAAACAAATGCTGTACATCTCCAAGACTATACAACTGAAATAGGTTTGAGTTTCGGCAGTCATTAAACAGAAAGGGTTCAGAAATTAGCTAATAGGTGAATTATCGACAGTATTGACCGATAGTATTTTACGTGAGTGTCCCGTGTTCATAGGCACACATATAAAGTCTCATAAAAAATAGTCTATATATTTAATTGGAAACAATTAAATATCTATACTATTTTTTATTATTATTGACTATTTTATATTTTTTTATTGGAAAAAAGTAAATATTTAGACTATTTTTATCCCGGGAAAATAACGGGATTTAGAAATACGCGGGTAAAACCGCGGGGTACTGCTGGTATAAAAATAAAATAAGGTTGGCTTATGAGTGGAGACTATGGATTACGAGTAGTTTGACATAATTCTACCTTTAATAATAATAACGCAATACATCAGGGTAGGGGTAGTTAAAAGTCATTTTATAGACCATTCGCGGTACAAAATAATGTCGTGGGCATTGTTAGAAATTAGAGTGTTTATGATGTGTGCCTATGAACTAGAGAACCAAAATATTTTTCAAAGATATGGGATGTAGAGGTACCTATACCTAATGTATCCGTATCTACCTATAAATATTTTTATTTTACTTACTGGTTTAAACTAACACTCGAGAGATATCCAGTAAAAAAGGATAATTAATAACTAAGCTTCCTGCATTTAATTATAACAAACGATTTTGCGCCAATATAATATATACCAGTGTTTGCACTTTTAAGGAAATCGTCTCCTTTAAGTGTCCAGAGCCTGGTTTCCAACTGCTACTTACCTGAACCATGAAACACGTGACTGAAATTGAATTATAAAGTCTTTTTTTTTACTATAATAGGTTCGCACTTGACCACCATCTCGCCTGATGTTAAGCGATGATGAGATCTACGATGAAGCGTGCTTACCTAGGAAAAACCGATTCACTCTCGATTTGATGACACCAAGATTATAACCATCAGGGGAAAACCCACTCAGGCAACGCATTCCACAACCTAGACGTTCTTATCACAAACGTGGAGTCAAATCTCTTCGTTCGTGTTTTTGGAACATCAACCATGAAACGATGTCGCCCTTTTGTGGAACGAGAAGTCCGATAGAAGAAAGGGTAAGGTGGTATTAGATCATGCAGATCAGTTGCACACTCTTCGAAGTGTATCCGATAAAAAACCGATAAGCTAGCGATTTTGCGGCGATGATCAAGACTTTGAAGTCTCTTACGCACAAGAGCGTCATTGCCTATGAGTCTTTTGGCACGTCTCTCAATCGATTCCAGAGTCCCCAGCTGATACTTAGCCGATCCATCCCAAAGGTAGTCTTACCTATAATAAATACTTAAAACTAAATTATAGATACGATTTTGTTCGCGAAAGTCTACGCAAATAAAAAACGTGATATGTGTACTCGTGTTTGCAAAAATGAATCACAAAGTTCCACAAAAGGTATTTACATGCATAGAAATACACTTTGCCCCACTCTATGAGGTTTGTTTACGACAGTTAAACGACTGAAGTAACTGTATCAATGAGTTTGACGAGTAAAGATGAAAGTTTTGGCCGTTGGGACTACCCTTAGAATAGTCCACACATCCCACTCCCCCTCTCGAGGTATAGTCGACCTACTTTGGACGAATATATTTTGCATACCCACCTTAGTTTATTCGAATTATTTAACAACGTTCTCAGTTCTTAGGTAGTTGAGATTTTAGAAAACTTAGGAAACAAATTATTTTGAATCTAATGTGTTTTTGTATGTGTTATATGTACTCGTATATGAACTTGAATGAGGCAATGGCGAGTTAGCAGCCTTAGTGATATACTTGCATACCCTACGTGTGTGCTTTGTACATTGAAATCTGTTACAGTAAACTAATATTTACGCACAGATCGATCCTTTTCAGGCCCCATTATGCCCACGCCAGCTACGTCCGCTACGAAAATAGCGTTATAACTATTATACACGTCGTGCACACAAGTTTGTTATGTTTTTAAAAACCGTTTTTTTTTTGTATTGTTCGCTTACTAGCAATAGATGGTGCTGAATTTGGCTTTACTTTCAAAACAAAGGTGCATTCCAAATAAAAATAATATTTATGTAAAAGATAATATATGAATTAAATATACTTACCCACTTACTTAGGCCATTAACGGCATCATATTAAAATTCGAACAAAAAAAACACTGGGATGCCACTTGCATCAGCATTGTATCGCACAATGGTGCGACTCAGGTGTGACGGTGTGATTCACGTATTCACTCGCCGTCAGCCACGAGAGGATGCTAAAAAAAGAAAAGGAGAAGTATAGCACATTAATGTCTCTGGACGATTTGTACCTGTCGCCGTGGAGACCTTGGGTTGTTGGGGAGCAGACGCTAAAGGGTTTATTTCAGAGTTGGGGCGCAGGCTCAGGGAGAGCTCTGGCTTGTTTCTGGAGCAAAGGTTGGCCATTGCCATTCAACGCGGGAACGCAGCGCGCGTCGTGGTGCCCTTTGCACCAGGAACGGTTCGGAGTGGATTATTTGGAGAATCGTTTTTAGGTAAGAATTGTCATTTTATTTATTTTGACATAGTTATTTAACTAAGATAATAATTGACAATGTTATATTGTTTTATATATTAAAAAAAAACAGAGTTATTATGTTTGAAAGAAACTAATATAAAAATATATAGAAACCCTTAAACATTAGCAATAATATTACTAATGTTCAAGAGTTTTTAATGTATTTAATCACAAAAGTAAAAATGTTTCAGAAAAACGAACCTGAGGTCTAGTCTAGTATAGTCTAGTATAGTCTAGTATAGTCTTCAAAAAATAAAAAGCCCGTTTAGACATTTCAGAAAGAAAGAATGCATTGTATTATATTAATTAGCACACCAAAACATGCATGTATTTTGTTAAATCATATTGTCCAATTATTTCCATGTTTTGCATATTTTAGTTTCGTTTTAAGTTGCATAGGGTCTTCCTCAAATCTCCTAACGGGTCTTTTACTTTTGAAAGCTCTATGTAGATATCGTCTTTGTTTGTCGTTGACGCGTGTGTGCAAGCTATGTTTCTACTTAGATTATTATTGTTGCCGTTACTCTAGAATTCGCCAGGGACGCAATGCATCAAGCTCCGAATCATATATAATGAACGGAGTAATAAGTAATAATGGGTTTGGTATGTATTTAGCTATACCGACGCTTTGTAAAACGAGACTGCAAGCCAGGAACAAATAAGTCTTCGCAAAGTCTAGCTGTTGCTCACGGGCGTAATAATTAATTTATGTATGAACTACATAATATTATCTAGTGCTTGGAGAAACCATATAACTTTTACTTGAAGATATCAGAGATTTGCTTTCGTTGCCGAGACTATACCTACTCTTTACTATACACACCAAAAACAAACAGTTAAACAGATGTTAATTAACTATAAAAAATAGTATTACAAGCGGCGGCCTTATCGCTAAAAGTGATCTCATCCGGGCAACCTTAGGAATAGTATTTAAAAATATATTGAAAAGCGAGGTTTGCTTCTTCGAATTTTAAACATAACCAGATCTATATGATTTAAATAAAAGTAATTAATACTGTTAGGATAAAATAAATAAACTGGTATACATAAAAATATATACATACCAAGATTAATAATATACATATGTAATGACATACCTACATGAAAGATATCCAAATATTATAGTTATGGATAAATAAAAATTAAAGAATCCTTAATTTATCACTATTAGTTGATACCTGTATTCATTACGGCTGTACTCAATAAATTGTATTTAATATAGTTTCTCACTGAATACCAACTAGGTATACATTTACAAAAGTCAAATGTACAAAACCAGAAAACTTACACACACCCTCGTTTTGATTTATTAACAGAGTTATTCTTTCGTTATTTCATCATGAAGCATTTCCGCGTTTCATTCCGTCAATATTTTGCCAGACCCCAACTCCAAAGATTGCTCCATAAGCTGACTTTGCATATTAACCGGCCCAAGTCCAGATGGGGTTGCGTTTGACCATTCGTGCTGTTACGCTAAATTCGCCCCAACCGAGCAATTTAATGTCATAATCCTTTAAATAATTCAATTGTATGCAGCAGGGCCAGGAGAGCTTGGAACGAAACCAACGGATTTTGCAGGAAAATTTTACGTAATATTTGGATGTAGAGTAACCTCTACACACTCTGCAACCTTTATTGATGTTTTTTTAGAACTTAAGCCTAAAAAAGTACGTTGAAAATGACAAGTTTACTTAAAGAGTAAGATCCCAGGGCCGCTAGACGTCACGTATTTTCTGATGGATGAAATATGGACGATTGAATAGAGCTAGTACGTACCAAAAAACACATGCTTACCCGCTAACTTACTTAGACGGCCAATTTTGAGATACGGGGTCCAGAAGGTACATAAAAACCTTTATGTACGAGATTATGAGTTTAGGGGGGGTAACTGGCCTCTTAAATCGGTTTGTCTTTTCGGAAAAGGCTTTCAAATAGTTGTCTGATAAACAAACAAACAAAATATACAAATGGCGTATGAGAATTTAGGTGAAGTTAGGTCATTATTTTGGGAGCTTTAAAGGGTTAAGCAAAACGGCCGACGGAAAGTGTCTGGGAGTATTGGGGCTTTGTTTTTAAAGATATTACCTACAGTTATCAGAAAACACGTGAAGTAAGTAATGTATCTTCTGGACCCCATACCTGAAAATTGGCCGTCTAAGCAAGTTAGTGGGTAAGCATGTGTTCTTAGTACGTACTAACCACGGTGGTACTAACTCTACTCAATCGTCCACATTTCATCCATCAGAAAATACGTGACGTCTGGCGGCTCTGGGATTTTGGACTATTAATTTTTTGTTTTGTTATATGGAAAGAATAGAAAACTGACTGATCAGTATGGTAATGATTGCCGGTAGTAATCCTCGTGGACTTCTAAAACATCAAAGGTAGTGTTTTCTTAACGCAGAGAGATACTTATGGAAAAATAAGTGAAGAAATGTGTGTTATTTTTCCTAGAAGTTATAAATGTGATTTGATGTTTCATTAAGTTAATGTGTTCTTGGTTGAAAATAATTATGTTCCCGAATGTGAAGTAATTAACACAAGTAACTTTTAAAGCAATCAGATTTTCTATTTATTATCTTGTTATGTGAAGCTACGATATACTTCCATTTCGCCTGATCTTTTCTCATAATGAGGCTAAAATATTTTAATTAACAACCACTTCGAAAATATGTAAAGTTTTTATGGTAATTTTACCATTGGTGCTGGTGATGATTTTTTGAAATCAGCATATACACTAGCGAGTATTTTCATCTACCATTGGCAATAATTCAAACATTTCAAACCTTCCATACCATTTGCGGAAAAATTAAAATTAGCATTATGATTGGCTTCCAAAAATTATTGGAACATAATTTTAATGACGTTCATTGATGTTCAAATTCGTTTCACGAAAATAGGATGAATCGTTTGTCGCCCGTACAGAACTTATTGGTAAAGCAAAGCCTTCGTTTGATGTAGAGTTCAATCCCGAGGCATTAAAACGTGCCCACGCAGCGCCTTCACGATATTAATTCAGATCTATTTATAAAAATATCCTAAAAACTGATGAAGTTAGTGAAACAAAACCGGTTTAAATTGCAGCGATTTGTCAACTGTACCTAAGTCGCCGTAAGAAACAGGCTTTGAAAGAGGACCGACGAACGCGACAGCTGTCCTCATTGTACAAAAGTATTTGCTTTTGTTCCTGAGGTGTCTATTCAGGCAGCGAAAGATAAAAATTACGAAGTCCCGGGCGCCACGGAGGTGTTTTTATCAAAGACGAAAACAAAGGGTTGTTTAATGACGGTATTAGTGGAAAGTTCGCGATAAATTCGGGTCGTTAGGCGTTCTTTGTCGCGGCAGTATTGTACCGTGAGTCAACTGCTTATGGACTGTTTCGTCGCCCTTTTACACAAACTAATTCTATTCAAATTCTAGTTCTATTGAACGCTCTCGAAGTTGTACAAATTTTTGGATTAATTAATTTACTTCTATTAATTTAATATCATCATTTCTCTTTGAACTTATTTTAGCGTCCTTTAGACTTTTATTCTAACGAATCAGCATCACTTACTGCAATTATTAATTAAAATATACATTTGCAAAATGTAAGTTGTAAGTTTAGACATAATGAAACACAGCAAAAGATAATTAAATAAGGAATATTTAAATCCATGATTTTACTGTTGCTATTCATGACAAATCACCTGTACAGGACCTTTATTACCTTTGGCATAAGCTTCTTTATATTTCCACTACAAGGACTCGAGGTCTTCTCTGATAAAGTTAGTGTAAATGCCATAATCCACAACGTTGACAAAGTTCGTGTTGGCAAGTGCAAATTATTCTCTCGATAGAGAAGATTCTTGAAACATGCTGGGTACCTATAACATCACGCTTAATTTTTTATTTTGACTTCTAAATAATAAATTCGATTTAAAATTAATTTAATACGCCATCTACATATGTAGATATATTAAATTGACTTCCCATACTCTCTCTAATTTCAAAAAGGTATATTGCTCATCTCGGTACCTTATTATCTTTCCGCCAACTCGGCTCTCCTGTTTACCTTCCAAACATTTGCATAGGTTTTTTCCGTTTCTTATTTCATAATTGTTTGACTTTAAATGGACATTTTCGTCGAATCTTTCATTACCCTGTGGAATTCCTAGAGCAAAAAAGTCATCGAATTGGACTGCATTCATTTTGTATTCGGCCATTTATGGCGTTGAAATGATTGTTATGTAAGGAAACCCTCTTATATCCGCTGGCCACTTTTCCATGTTAATAAAGATTTGACCCTAGTTTTTGTATCGACGCAGTTTTATTTTGTTAAAAATATACAACAATATCAATTCAATTCGATTCATTTATTCCTTGCGAGAATAGGTTAAACAATTTTACATTGTGTTCTTCAGGTTGGTGTTAAAGGAACTCTATCTCGGCTCTAATTTAGCATGCAAGTGTTAATACATTCTTGTCATAAAATTCAAGATAATATCATAAGATCATAAGATTCAAAAATTCATTTTCTAACAAAGAACTTTAAAAGAATTACTTATTAAAGAAAAGCGTTTCGAAAATACAAACAAATGATGTCATTAGAAAATTTCAAAAATTATTAACATTGATGTCAATTAACATTTCAATTAATGTCCGTATCATTTTAAAATTCTTCAATCGTGTAGTAAGCCTTACTTAACAACAATTTGGTTAAAGCCGCCTTAAAGCAATTAATGTCATTCTCAACCCTTAATGTTGTTGGTATTTTATTGTATATTTTAGGTAACATGCCAAAAATACTTGAGCTAAAAAGACATGTCTTGCATTTCGGATGACAAAGCTTGCCTGAGTGGGCTTCCATTATTTTAAGACGTGACGCAATGTATTCTTATCCTTAGGAATTACATTATTATCCTACTAAATAATGCTACAAATGCCAAAGTTTGGATGTTTGTTGCTTAATCACATCGCAACGGCTGAACGAATCGGATTGACATTTGGAACACAGACAATGTATAACTCTGCAAATACTCCTTTTTATGTGGGGAAAATACATTTACGTATCCACACTACGCAGGGACATGGTGAGGTATGTCAGGCTCGACACTATGACGACGACAGACATGGTGCCCCTACCGACTAAAACCCCACAGATTTCGCCTGCATGGTCAGCGGTCAGGGTCGCAGGGCACTTAAGAAAAATACATGATACGGATTTCAAAACACAAAAGCATTTAGAATTCCTTACTAAAGAAGAGATATTTGAGATCAAAGTGGCCAGTACGGCTAAACAAAAGTTCATATATGTAACAACCTAATATTTTATTAGCTAAACATGAACTCAATGCTTCGAAAAATTCTTACTTTTACCAAAATGGAAAAAAGTCCAACAAAGTGTTTTTTTTTCAAATACTATGCGTAGCGTTATCAAACAACATTAGGAGAATTTTACTTAGGCAGCTCAATGAACTGAAATGGAGAAGCTCAAATGCTGGGATTCAGGATGAAAAATAGGACTGAGTTGTATAACCTGAATCACTTCTCATATCGAATAAAAGATTTTCATCTTCATTTCTTTCTAGTGCCCATTTGAAGTACCTGAAACGTTCCGGTGTTATTCAACTGAAGTATCTTTTCATCAACTGGAGGGTTTTGTCGATATGCTACAAATAGAAACAAAAAGTGGATTTTTACTGAAAAAAGTTATCGGCGTTTCAATCATGGAAAATAAAAATACTCATTTTCAACCTGCCTTTTGAATATATGTAAAAGGAGGGGATACTTATTTGCCTTATATAAATGTTGCCTTTTAATTTCAACCTTAAATGATGATGACGCCTGCTTGACATACGGCGTCATCGGCGAACCTGGCTAGAACCTTCCAAAGAAGTTGGAAACTAGTTTCTATTAGGAGTTCTTAAATGCCTCGCACCCAGTGGCGGATTAGCCATATAGCAAGTGTAGCAAATGCTACGGGCCCCGCGACCTGGGGGACCCCGCTCCAACGCCTGCCTGACTCTAAATAAAGTAGGAGCGAAAATATCTTGCAAGACTTAAGTTCGAAGCACTTAGTCTATGCTTCACTCAGCCTAAAAATCTAAAACACAAGAGACAAGAGCCGAAGAATACCAACAACAGATATTATTACAATTTTGATTATGATTTTTATTGTGGACTTAACCGCCATCTTGCCTTATGGCAAGCGTCAATGCGGTTTACTAGACTACAGGCCCGTGAACAAAATTTATGGGTCATACTCGTATGATACACCTGGAGACCTATGTAGGATGATAGAAGGGTATAAAATAATGAGATTCACCATTATGCCGGCCGGCATTTGTAAGCTACCCAGCTGAGTGCAAGTTGAAGAGACTGATAAATTTTGTTCACGGGCCTGTAGTCTATCTAGTAATGAAGAATGGGGAATGGGGAATGGGGAATTTAGAATTGGGAATCGGGAAATTGGGAATCGGGTATCGACAATCGGGAATCGGGAATTGGGAACTGGGTATTGGGATTTGGGAATTGGGGATTGGGAATTGAGAATTGAGAATTGAGAATCGGGAGTCGGGTGTCAAGAGTCGGGAGTCGGGAATCGAAAACCGGGAGTCAGGAATTGGGTATTGGGAATCGGAAATGGGGAGTTGGGAATTAGGAATCGGGAATTGCGGATTTGGGGTTGGGGATTGGGGATTGGAAATTAGCGATTGGCGATTGCGAATTGAAATCGATAGTCGAAAATCGGAAATCGGGAATCGGGATTTGGTGAATTCGTGAATTGGGATTGAGGAATGGGAAATTGAGAATTGTGAATCGAAAATCTGGAATAAGGTAATAGGAATCGGGAATCGGGAATCAGGAATAAGAAATCGGGAATTGAGAATTGGGGCATGGGGAATTGATAATTGTGAATCGGAAATCTGGAATGAGGTAATGGAGCTTTTGAATGCGTGAAGCAACGTCTAGACGCCAATCGCTGATGCTACAAGTTAGTGTGGTTTGGGTTGCAGATCTTCATAAGCGACGATTACTGCTTACATGGCGGACCGAATGTTTATTGCCACTCATCATGTTAAAAATGCTTTTTCGGACAATTTTTCAAGTTGGGCTTGTCAGACCTGTTATTGGGAGTCATTTTATGTAATCTTCTTAAAAATTACAAAATTCTCGTCTACTCGTAATATCACTAAAGCATACTACTGCACCTCTCCAGTACGAAATTGAATTAAGAATGCTTATCTTACTAGGTTTGCAACATATAGAGCAATCCATTAGCTCGGCCTGGTTATTACTTTGGCAGGTCTGTGACGCGGCTGCTTTGCACCCGCGTCGCACCACAATTCGCCGTCCGAGAATATTCGATTCCGTTTTATTTTGAATCTACCTAATATCAGGAAATAAAGCTTAAAATTCTTCCTACAGAAGTGATGGACTTCGCTGGCTACTTAGGAACTTGCGAAAGTATGAATTGGAACTGTAAGTATAGCCAACCATCTGCACTCCAGGATTTTACACACTAAATTTGTTAATTAATTCGGAAAAATGTATTTATTTTGGAATTGAAACATGAACCTAAATAAAACCATTGTATACTACTGCCACTTTTTGAAGTAAGTCTTTATTTAATAGCGAACAGCCACTTTTTGGCTAGTTCCATAGCTGCTGGACTTATTACAGGTTAATGACGTAATTTTTGAAATCGTAATACCTATGTAACGGATAAAGTTTCATTTGGAAATCAAAATGAAACTTTGTCCAGTATCATTCTGCCAGAAAACCAATCAGTACCTACTGAAATGAAAATTAAGAGTGTAAAATTAGAAACAAAAAATAGCAAAACCTAACTGAAAAGTGGAGAGGCAGGACTTTTCACGTACAAACTAGTACTATGTTATAATATCTATACATATATATAAATGAATTGCTGTTCGTGAGTCGCACTAAAACTCGACAACGGTTGGACCGATTTGGCTGATTTTGGTTTTGAAACATTTGTCGTAGCTCAGGGAAAGTTAAAACGGTGAGAAAATATGGAAAAGTTACGAAAAAGATAATAAAAACAACAATTTAAATTCCTCATACAAACTATTCTACAAAATTTCCAGTCAAACATTTGACGTTACCGATCAAAATTTTATTCACAGACTAAGTAGAGAGTTACCAGCCAATTTAGCGAAACGAGCTTTATACAAAGAGTATATAAGTTGTTTTGCGGTGTCGCCGTCGTTCAGAAATCAAATTGAAAGAATAGTTTAAAATTAATAAGTACATAATCCTACCTCTTTTTTATAATACTTGACATTTGACTACCAAGTAATATCCTGCTCTATGTCGATCGACACCTCAGACACAGACTGCATTCTTCTATCTTTGTGAGTGACGATTACTGTTTTAAATACAACTAGCGATCCGCCCCGGCTTCGCATGGGACAATGCTGATACTAAATATCAGTACTAATAAAAAATGGTTATTGTGGGTTATTCCTAATATACTATTGTAGACTTGATTGTAGACATTTTGGAGGGATACAATATTGCTTTACATTATTTTGATCTAGCTTGTAGGGTTCAGCCAGCATTTGCAGTGTAAGCGCAAAAGAAGGACATTATGACATTATTATATTTATGACATTACATTAGAAACCTTTAAAATTATCAATTTTTCTCTGCTATTTTATGAACGTATGTATACATATAAACCTTCCTCTTAAATCACTCTATCTAATTAAAAAACCCGCATCAAAATCTGTTTCGTAGTTGTAAAGATCTAAGCATAATATATGTTATAGGGACGGACAGACGCGGGAAGTGACTTTGTTTTATACTAGGTACGTGATTTATAATGACGCAATCTTAAAATAAAAATATAAAATGCGTTTTTAAAAGGCTCTAAGTATAAGATTTTCTCAGAAAAAAAAGAACAAAAATAAAAGTTCCGAGTGTAACCATCAGGATTTGAACCGGGGCCTGTTGACTCCGAGGGCGAGCATATTCCGTCTGAGCCATTTAGACTTAAAGATCAGTGGTGAAATAAGTTATCATATTCTAATGACATTGTAGGAGTTTTTCATTGTCTAAAAACGCACATAAAATGTTGTTTTTACAAAATAAAACCTAGCTAGATCGATTTATCGTCCCCAAAACCCCCTGTATACATAATTTCATAAAAATCGTTCGAGCCGTTTCCGAGATTCAGATTCTATATATATACCTATACCTACATACATATATAGGTACCTACAAAAATTGATCGTTTAAAGGTATAAGATAAGATAACCCACTATAACCATTTTTGTTAGTAGGAAGGTACATATAATTAGTATCAGCATTGCAACCCGTGCGAAGCCGGGGCGGGTCGCTAGTCAATATATAAAATTTCAGTTATGCCTGTCACATATTGTTCAGGACGGATATTTGATGGAACTCCATGTGTCATGGTTTTGTTTGTCAATAAACCTGCAGTTTTAAAAACACTTTTTTTCATAACTGCACTCTAACGAGCATTTTTGATGCACTTTATCACTTTTTAAACTTATTTTTGGATGTTTAATGTTTTTGAAAGTAGTTAGAAAACTTTTAATACTATTGTTGAGGTTATTTCCATAGATTTTTATGTTAGTTATATTTTGCGTCGCACTAATTTTCATTGAACAACTTTGGGAGTTGATTACTAAATCTTTGTATTGTTTCGTATTAATATAATAAATACCACACAAACCTTGGTTATACTACATTGAACTAAATTTGATACCAAACCGTATGTTGATTTTAAATATGGAATCGGAAACAGTTATTCCACCAGCACCGTAACTTTCAATAAACTTTGTACCGGTGCAGCATGCGAGAGAAGCAGCAAGAAATTAGCAAGGTACTTTAATATTACTGCTAGCAAATGCTCAGCATCCATTACAAATTGAAATAAACCATATACAGAAACCGGCGAACGTACAAACACTAATTTAATATGACCACTCAATGGGATATGTTACACATGTTTATTTAAGTAGCTTCGTAAACGATTAATTTGTAAATTTTGTGACCCGAAAAAGTAATTCTAACCCTCAAATTGCATAGTGGTAATCAAATGGAAAGGAGATTGGACGTATTTTTTTCAAGTTTCTTCATTAAAACAAATCTTATAGGGCGTAGAATATGAGCATAACCAAACCACTACCCTTCTCACAAACTCCACTGATCAAAGTAGCGGATTAAAGTACGCGATATATTACATTTATCCTCGAGAAATTCTTGTATCATCGGTATCTTCACTATGGTACCCTTTTTATCGATAATAAGTTTGCTTTTGACCGTCATCTCTCCTATGATAAGCGATGATATGGACTACCAAGTGATGCTTGTATCCTATGGTCTGAATAAATGAATTGAATTGAATTGAAAAAAAAACGATGGAAACCGCTTACCTAGAAAAACCGATTCCGTATAGACTTGAAGGCATCGATATAAACCATTAGATGTTTGAAATCGCCTTGAAATTTGTAATAAACTGCGTCTCTGGGTGTAGCGTAAGTGGTTTACATACCACCAATCTACTTGACACCTAGAATCGCTAGCGGTGAGGTACGCTATGGTTCTACTTATTTTGATTGTAGACGACGAATAGTGATAGGTAAAAACGTTCGGCGTTCACCGCTTCCTGCAACCGACTAGAATGGAAAGAGTGAGCTCACTCTTCCCAACAATGACATAATTCCATGCGCCTAAAGTTTGAGAGGGCACATCTAAGGGTTAATATCGATGTTTGACGGGACTAGGATAAACACAATCACAACCAGCAACGCATTCCGCAGCGTAACTAAATAAAAAAATTAGAAAATTTGCACGTAGAAAAATATATACCGTCGAATTGAGAAACCTCTTTTTCTTTGAAGTTAGATGACATTTGAATTAACAACCTCACGCATGAAAATTCATTACTTTTAAATTCTTATTACTATATTTATTATTGTGCTCTGTCATAGCTTACTGCCTGAAAGTATAAAATAATGAAAAGCTATTCTCTTATTTATAACGCTCGAAGTCATAACTCGTTTAAGCGAGAAACAAAAAGCCTTACAGCGTAGGTAAATGAAAACATTGGTAGGTAGTGGTTAGCGTTGCAAATCAAATTACAACTTTTACATTACGCCGTTTCCTAGATTCATTCAACACATAACTTGTGAGGCCTTTTGCACTTAAAACTTCGTCTGGGGAAAGCTGCGGTCACATTATATCGTTGAACGAATTGTTATTGTTTCTGAAGGGAAGTTTAACCGCGTAGGATTGTGAATTGTGAGCTCGAGTGGCTTCGCTCGGTTGCGAACTGTAGCTGTCCCGCAAATGTGCCGGACTGGCGATACCTTACCCCACTGGGCAGTTTGTAGGTAGGCCCTGTAAGTTTTGGCTTGTTGAATCTAGTTACTGTTATGTTTTTATAGATTGTTTGTTTATGTAATAGATTTTTTTTATTTTTCCTATTAATCATCATTTTTGCTTTTGACGTGTTAATATTAAGACTATATTAGAAAACTAGATGTCCGCCCCGGCTTCGCCCGTGGTACATTATATAGCACTCATCGGGATCCCGTACATTTCCAACGGTGAAAGAATTACTGAAATCGGTTCAGTAATTCCTGAGAATATCGCTTTCAAACAAAAAACCTCTTCAGCTACCTGCTACGCCACCTGTCGGAAATTGGTCGTACCAACTCAGATTTAGAAACAAATTATTTGTTTAAATTGATTATAAAGGTTTATATTCAATGACGCAATCTTAGACACATGCTGTCATGTCAAAGCACGATATGACAACTATGAAAAAGGAATATTTTCCCCGTTGTTGTTATGTACATTCTTGATTCATGCTCCGATTCTATTGATAGTAGCGTTATGTTATAAAGCCTATAAGCCATCTTGGATAAATTGACTATCCAATAGAAAAATAATCTTTAAATTCGGACCAGTATTTCTCGAGATCCTAGCGTTCAAACATATCCGTGGTTCAAACAAACAAACAAATAAACAAACTCTTCAGCAATGTAATATTAGTATAAATACGTTACTTAAAATTTTAAATTTTTAGCAGAGACGATTGTTTGATTAATAACTGTCCCGCAAATGTGCCGGACTAGTGATACCTTACCCCACTGGCCAGTTTGTAGGCCCTGTAAGTTTTGGCTTGTTTTGAATCTATTTACAATTGTGTTCTTTATTTATTGTTTAATTTTGTATTTCTTTTTCTCTTTCTTTCTTTAGAAGTTTTTACTTCAAAAAGATATACAAAGATTGTATATCTTTTTGAAGTAAAAACTTCTTTTGGCGCACCACACGCTGATTTTTCGAGGGCTGTGAATTGAGCTCTAGCGTCACGCTTGTGAATGAAAGAATTCTTCGGGTGAACTCGGGACCATGGCCATCTACAAACTTTCTGACGCATTTCTAGATGGCAGTGACGTGATACCATTACACATTTACACATCTAACCATGATCTTCTAGATGATCATGCTTACTCGTAGAATAATTATTTACAAGACAATGCTTTGAAGATTCATTGCAGACACTAGCATCGCCTTCCGGTTTCACCTGAATAGTTTCCAAAGTATGCCATTAAATTCTGAGTTATAAGTTTTCACTTTTATCGCCAGACCCCATGACTGCCACTTTTTTTTTAATTTAGCCAATTAATAATCAATCTTGTTTTCGACGGGATGCACAAATATAAAAGCTTTCTAACTACATTAATTTAAGTTATTTTTGCTTTCACGATTGTCCGCTAGAGTTTTATTAATAATTCACAGACTATGTCGAAGTATCGGAAATTTGATTCACAGATTAACATTGTTTTAAGCTATCTCGGCTGTTCGCTGAACTTTCTCATTAGCAGCGCCCCGCGGTTTCACCCGCGTAGTTCTCGATCCCGTTATATTCCGGGGATAAAAATAGCCTATGAGCTATCCTAGACCATCATCTATCTGCTTACCAAATTTCTTTAAAATCCCTCTAGCAGTTTTTGCGTGAAAGAGTAACAAACATATATCCATACATGCTTACAAAATTTCGCATTTATAATATTAGCAGGATTACCGATACGCGTGAACGAGGAGCACGAAACTGCGTCGAAATATTGGGTATTTATTCCATCACATATATTCGGTAAAAATTATTCAAATAGTATGTAAGTTACTAATTTGGTATGAAGTGATATATTTATATTACAATACTATCAGATGATAAATAATCAGCTGTCAGAAGACTGCAATTGTAGAATACCGATTAAACTAATGGCCAACCAAGTAATATCTACTCAGGTAGTATTTTTCATAATTTCCCCACACGTTTGATAAAACCGCAGAATAAATTCGTAGAATGTTGGACCAACTATACAAAAGATGGCAGGTTCGCACATTTAATTACAGATCAAAGTGTGACAATATTGCCGTATTCTGATTTAAATAAGGGCAATGTTTCCAGATAAACTACAAGGTAAGGAGAAAAAATATCTTTTCCGGATGATGAACACAGAGCAGGACTAGGTAGTAATTTAAACTCTTCGTGTTCACTGCTACAGGCGTTGAGCTGTTATAATATGTAAGCAGATGTCTTACCATCAGGCACACGTCTTGCTCGTTCTACACGTCATTTGTTTCCGATGATTCATTTACATAATATATAATTTACGACAACTTGGCGTATTACCTTTTCATCTAAAGTAGACTACTAAAGTGTTCTATAACTTAAACATCAGTTTTCTTGGTAATGGATTCTATTAATAAAATAAAATCCGGTTTAATTTTAGTCTATCCTAAAAAATCACACGCAGCCTTGTCAAACCAAATAATGTTTTCAAAGTGCCGGTCATCACGTTTTAAATGTAACAAATGTATCCCTTTATTTACATTTGTTAAAACCATCATCACTTTACTTAAATTATTCATCATACCCGAGCAGTGCTTGGAACCTATTTTCTAGCGTAAACTCGTGTAAAACTCCTGTATAACTATGTTTCTTTTCACACGAGGGAATTCAAAACAACCATTAATG